>JAIOJX010000025.1:19242000-19842000 GCA_022376925.1 Tragulus kanchil
TTGAGTCTTCTTTTCTACAACTGCTTGACTTTTATCCTACCTCTCTTTTCACAGTAGCCTTGAAGCTACATTGGCTGCATTGTGTGCAAGTCTAGGAAGATCACTCACTCTTTATGAAGCTGATGCTACCACTGCAGTGCTGGGTGTGGAGTGATGTGAGCACAGATGTGATTCCCCTAAATGTAACACCACTTAATTCTGAGTCCTTTCTCGGATACATAAAAAGGTTTTATATAAAGATGTTCAAACTCACTAATAATCTCAAGAATGCACATTAAAGTGACCATGAGATATAATTTTATAATTATTAGCAGGGGAAAACATGTCAGTGTAAATGGTTTCTCTTACTCAGATTTCTAGAGCCAGTCCACCACTCCCTTCACAGAGGCCTCAGCTATCTTTCAGTGCTCTAGAACTTTCCCCCTAAGATTCTGGGTTTCAACACTTCCGATATTTTTAATTGTTCGCCTTAATCCTAGGGTTGTTAGCTGTTCCCTACAGTTTGTACCTTTGCAAAAGCTTCCTCTTTTTTTTCTGCCTTTTCTTATCCCTACCCAAAAATTATATCTAGTTAACAATTTTTTATATTTAATTCTCTCTGTAAAGACCATTGGATTCCTTGAGATTTTTTTAAAAGAGTGGTATGAACATTTTTAAACATCACTGTGAATGCAAGCGTTTAAGTTTCTCCTGCAAATATGCTTAACATAGGTATTTACCATTTAACCACAAGGCAACTCCCTGCTCCATGTGGTTGTGTTCATTTCCACTTCCCACAGCAGTCAATGCCAGTCCCCAGAACTCACCATTGCCATTGTAGGAAGGAACTGCTACTGCTAAGACTTTTTGCTAGGATGATTCTCAAGGAAGGAAACTGATATAGCTGGAAGCAAATAGGAAAATGTAAGACCGTGTGTCTTCCTCTAGTTTTGTAGTCTCCCTAGAATGCCCCACGTTAATGGAAACTAATAGGAGTCAGCTGGCAATGTATAAAAGTGACTTTCGGAAGTTCCAGCCTCCTCCACATGGTGGGGAAGAGAGTTACAAGTTTGGAATTGAGGATCAACAACCTAATAATAACTGCCAATTACTGGAAAGAATCCCCAAAATTTTAACCCTGGAATTCAAGAATACTGGAGTGGGTATTCATTTTAACTGCTTGACTTTATCCTACCTCTCTTTCACAGTAGCCTTGAAGCTACATTGGCTGCATTGTGTGCAAGTCTAGGAAGATCACTCACTCTTTATGAAGCTGATGCTACCACTGCAGTGCTGGGTGTGGAGTGATGTGAGCACAGATGTGATTCCCCTAAATGTAACACCACTTAATTCTGAGTCCTTTCTCGGATACATAAAAAGGTTTTATATAAAGATGTTCAAACTCACTAATAATCTCAAGAATGCACATTAAAGTGACCATGAGATATAATTTTATAATTATTAGCAGGGAAAGCATGTCAGTGTAAATGGTTTCTCTTACTCAGATTTCTAGAGCCAGTCCACCACTCCCTTCACAGAGGCCTCAGCTATCTTTCAGTGCTCTAGAACTTTCCCCCTAAGATTCTGGGTTTCAACACTTCCGATATTTTTAATTGTTCGCCTTAATCCTAGGGTTGTTAGCTGTTCCCTACAGTTTGTACCTTTGCAAAAGCTTCCTCTTTTTTTTCTGCCTTTTCTTATCCCTACCCAAAAATTATATCTAGTTAACAATTTTTTATATTTAATTCTCTCTGTAAAGACCATTGGATTCCTTGAGATTTTTTTAAAAGAGTGGTATGAACATTTTTAAACATCACTGTGAATGCAAGCGTTTAAGTTTCTCCTGCAAATATGCTTAACATAGGTATTTACCATTTAACCACAAGGCAACTCCCTGCTCCATGTGGTTGTGTTCATTTCCACTTCCCACAGCAGTCAATGCCAGTCCCCAGAACTCACCATTGCCATTGTAGGAAGGAACTGCTACTGCTAAGACTTTTTGCTAGGATGATTCTCAAGGAAGGAAACTGATATAGCTGGAAGCAAATAGGAAAATGTAAGACCGTGTGTCTTCCTCTAGTTTTGTAGTCTCCCTAGAATGCCCCACGTTAATGGAAACTAATAGGAGTCAGCTGGCAATGTATAAAAGTGACTTTCGGAAGTTCCAGCCTCCTCCACATGGTGGGGAAGAGAGTTACAAGTTTGGAATTGAGGATCAACAACCTAATAATAACTGCCAATTACTGGAAAGAATCTAAATGTCCACCCCATGGACTGTAGCCTGCCAGGGTTCTCTGTCCATGGAATTCAAGAATACTGGAGTGGGTATTCATTTCCTTCTCTAGGAGACCTTCCTGATCCAGGGATTGAACCTGGGTCTTCTGTACTGCAGGCAGATTCTTTACCATCTGAGCCACCAGGAAAGCCTCTATCATGGCATTAAGGATATAGAATTATGGTATGTTAATAAATAATATACTATACTTAGGAAACCACTAACTGTTATAAAAAGCCACTTTCTACAAGACCACACTAGAACACATGAAAAAGCCTTTGTTTTTCATAAGTGAGAGGACCCCTTATCTTTCTGTCTAGGCTAAAAGATATGAGTTAGGATATTGCCCTAAGTTGGGTTAGGAATTGGTCCTAAGTTGGGTTTGACTGAGATGGGTGGTTCTTATTCGTGGCTCAAGTCTAGCAATTTCTGGTCTGTTTTGGAGCCCAGACTGCAGGAACAGTAGCAGTATTAGTGATGGCAGAAGTATATGAGGACAAGCTGAAAAGGGGCACGTTCTTTTAAGACGGTCTCAGAACTAGCACCTTCACTTCTGCCACATCTAATATGCTCAAGCAAATCACATAACCAAGCCCAAAGTCAAGGGGATAGGAAACATACCCCACTAACTCCTCCATTCTGAGGCAGTGCAAAGTTCATAGATCTGAGAGGTAAAGACTTGTGGCCAACAGTTCAATGTACCATAGTCTTCCCACTTGGCCACAATTATTTGTAACCATCTTACAAGCAAAATGCAATCACCTTTATTTTAGGACCTTGTAAACCACATCTAATCCTGACAACAAGATATCAGTAAATACATTGGGCCTTCAGGTCTGACAGAAGTTGCTCTTGAATCAAAGACATGTGAACTAAAATGTTCTTATCTGCTCTGCACACAACCAACCATCAATTATCAAACACTGACCCTTTGTTTGGAAAAAAACAATAGCACTTTGATTTAAAAAAGAAGATAGAATGAGAAGTATGTGACAATCTTTTGAATGTGGAAATTCTGAATTTCCACTGGAAAATGCTGGTAAAAATGTACCTTGTTCTTTTCCTATTCTACAGCCTGGGAGTGTCTTCTTCAATCATTTTTCTCCTATGTTGTTGGCTCTGCTGTTTGGAAGTTACTCCTTTTTTTTTTTTTTTTTTCTATTATCCTCCTCTGCCTTTTCTAAAGAGGACTTTGAAATATATGTTTTTTGCATACCCTGCTCCCAGCTTGTAGAAAGCTGGAGGCTAAGATACGTCCTTCTATCATTTAGTGTCTCTTTCTCTTTTAGTTTAGGCTGCCGGTACTTTTGCCAGTGTGCCTTTCTTTAAAAATATAATTTCAGATATTTGGTTCTATCAAATCAGTGTGCCTAAAGTCACATTCAGAATTCTTAAGACGTGCTTCTCTCTCTAGAGTCAAGTAGAAATACTTGAAACACACCAGGCTTCTGTTAGTCTATTCTTTCAATCCTTCTTGGAGTCTGTATTCAGTTGAAATGATAAGTTATCACTATAATTCTTTCAAACTCTTAACAAAATGTAGTAATGATTTTGGCCTAGACTAGCTCTACAAGTCTCCTGTGCCATATATTTTAAGACTTTGTTCAGTTCTAGACCAGAACAGGTCAATGCATCATGGTGAAGTCCAATTACATAGTCTAGAGGATAAGACTTGGTGGCACAACAGTTCACTTCTGCCACATCTAATATGCTCAAGCAAATCACATAACCAAGCCCAAAGTCAAGGGGATAGGAAACATACCCCACTAACTCCTCCATTCTGAGGCAGTGCAAAGTTCATAGATCTGAGAGGTAAAGACTTGTGGCCAACAGTTCAATGTACCATAGTCTTCCCACTTGGCCACAATTATTTGTAACCATCTTACAAGCAAAATGCAATCACCTTTATTTTAGGACCTTGTAAACCACATCTAATCCTGACAACAAGATATCAGTAAATACATTGGGCCTTCAGGTCTGACAGAAGTTGCTCTTGAATCAAAGACATGTGAACTAAAATGTTCTTATCTGCTCTGCACACAACCAACCATCAATTATCAAACACTGACCCTTTGTTTGGAAAAAAACAATAGCACTTTGATTTAAAAAAGAAGATAGAATGAGAAGTATGTGACAATCTTTTGAATGTGGAAATTCTGAATTTCCACTGGAAAATGCTGGTAAAAATGTACCTTGTTCTTTTCCTATTCTACAGCCTGGGAGTGTCTTCTTCAATCATTTTTCTCCTATGTTGTTGGCTCTGCTGTTTGGAAGTTACTCCTTTTTTTTTTTTTTTTTTCTATTATCCTCCTCTGCCTTTTCTAAAGAGGACTTTGAAATATATGTTTTTTGCATACCCTGCTCCCAGCTTGTAGAAAGCTGGAGGCTAAGATACGTCCTTCTATCATTTAGTGTCTCTTTCTCTTTTAGTTTAGGCTGCCGGTACTTTTGCCAGTGTGCCTTTCTTTAAAAATATAATTTCAGATATTTGGTTCTATCAAATCAGTGTGCCTAAAGTCACATTCAGAATTCTTAAGACGTGCTTCTCTCTCTAGAGTCAAGTAGAAATACTTGAAACACACCAGGCTTCTGTTAGTCTATTCTTTCAATCCTTCTTGGAGTCTGTATTCAGTTGAAATGATAAGTTATCACTATAATTCTTTCAAACTCTTAACAAAATGTAGTAATGATTTTGGCCTAGACTAGCTCTACAAGTCTCCTGTGCCATATATTTTAAGACTTTGTTCAGTTCTAGACCAGAACAGGTCAATGCATCATGGTGAAGTCCACATTCATTGTATAGGGACGTATGCTGATTCATAATGAGACCTTAGTTAGGGGGTGTGATGCATGGAGGTGCAAACCATTGAGGTCAACAATTAAACAGGACAATAATGAAAAACTATCACCCAGGGCTGCATACATTGACATAGTTGCATTACAACATTTTAGTGGTAAGTGAAAGAAGTAAACTGCAGAAAAATATACACCATATATTTACATTCAAATAAAATTAAATAAAAACGTGGAAAATAAAATAATGCATATTCTGAGGAAAAACATATAGATGACTAGAACTATTTGAAAAGAGTATCAAGGAATTATTCACTAGGTCAGAGAAAGAAAAAGAAAGGTAATCAGGATTATGGAACATCATAAAAAATTAAATCTACAAGTTCACAAATTTCTTTCAGGCTACTCATGATACATTATCCAAAGCTAAGTAGTAATTTAATAATACTTTGGAACAATTGAGAGAAAGAGATGGGCTTTCAAAAGACATTTTTTTAAAGTTGCCACATAATGAATAGAAAGAATCATATTAACTGAAGGTATTATGCCAACCTGATGCTCATCATAATTTATAATAATCAAAAAAAGCACTGGTGTTAAATTTTCAAGAATTAATCAAATAAGTAATCCATCAGTTTGGATGGTAGGTATTTGAGGTTAAATCTCTTAGAGTTTAAAACTTTACTGCAATCACTAACAGAGATTTCTGTTTTTAAATTTTGAGTAATTTTACAGGTATTTATTACAGATAATAAAAAAATGATTTCTTTTTTTTTAGTTTAGGCTGCCGGTACTTTTGCCAGTGTGCCTTTCTTTAAAAATATAATTTCAGATATTTGGTTCTATCAAATCAGTGTGCCTAAAGTCACATTCAGAATTCTTAAGACGTGCTTCTCTCTCTAGAGTCAAGTAGAAATACTTGAAACACACCAGGCTTCTGTTAGTCTATTCTTTCAATCCTTCTTGGAGTCTGTATTCAGTTGAAATGATAAGTTATCACTATAATTCTTTCAAACTCTTAACAAAATGTAGTAATGATTTTGGCCTAGACTAGCTCTACAAGTCTCCTGTGCCATATATTTTAAGACTTTGTTCAGTTCTAGACCAGAACAGGTCAATGCATCATGGTGAAGTCCACATTCATTGTATAGGGACGTATGCTGATTCATAATGAGACCTTAGTTAGGGTGTGTGATGCATGGAGGTGCAAACCATTGAGGTCAACAATTAAACAGGACAATAATGAAAAACTATCACCCAGGGCTGCATACATTGACATAGTTGCATTACAACATTTTAGTGGTAAGTGAAAGAAGTAAACTGCAGAAAAATATACACCATATATTTACATTCAAATAAAATTAAATAAAAACGTGGAAAATAAAATAATGCATATTCTGAGGAAAAACATATAGATGACTAGAACTATTTGAAAAGAGTATCAAGGAATTATTCACTAGGTCAGAGAAAGAAAAAGAAAGGTAATCAGGATTATGGAACATCATAAAAAATTAAATCTACAAGTTCACAAATTTCTTTCAGGCTACTCATGATACATTATCCAAAGCTAAGTAGTAATTTAATAATACTTTGGAACAATTGAGAGAAAGAGATGGGCTTTCAAAAGACATTTTTTTAAAGTTGCCACATAATGAATAGAAAGAATCAGATTAACTGAAGGTATTATGCCAACCTGATGCTCATCATAATTTATAATAATCAAAAAAAGCACTGGTGTTAAATTTTCAAGAATTAATCAAATAAGTAATCCATCAGTTTGGATGGTAGGTATTTGAGGTTAAATCTCTTAGAGTTTAAAACTTTACTGCAATCACTAACAGAGATTTCTGTTATATATATTATACACTTTAAATATGTTATATGTATATTTTTACAGGTATTTATTACAGATATAATACACAGTTTTATAAGAATTTAAATTATGAAATTGAATCTTAATTTCATACAAAATGACAGGGAACAATTACCTTTTGTAAAAGGAAATTGAATTCAACAATATCAAGAGAGTGACTTTTGCCTTGTAGAAACACCAGCAACAGATAATCAAAAGAATTACTGCCAGTTTCTGGGAGGCATTTTTGATGAACAGTGCTTTAGAAATGGTATTATGCCTGTATTTCTAGAACACAAAGGTTTAATTATTAAAACACTATTCAGAAGGATTATGTTAAGATAAATGTGACCATTTACTCTTTCTATATTCAAGAATCTTGCAAAAACCAACAACGACAAAAGCCTGTGTCTCTGTGTTTCCCTTTCACCCCTAGTTAGATCTATCCTGCAATCAACTAAAAAGCTCCTAATCAACCCTTTAGTGACTTATCCATTAAATTAATTTGCATCTCTACCCACTCATCTTTGAAGTCCTGTTGAATCAAATGGCCTTATTAAAAAAAAAAAAAAATCATGTGGGATTTCCCTGTTCAGATCACAAGGGTTTTTCTCATTAACTTAATAGAAACCTTGAACAACAAAGTTAAATTAATATTGTCAAGAAATTCTTTCTTTGATCCAATTATTAGAAATAAAAACACATTTACAAATACTTTCTGGAATTGAATTTCCCTAGCTAATGGAAACTATTTTAAAAATGGAATCATAACAAGTATAGCTCATGTAATGAACTTATTTTCTCTTAAAAGAGCTATACTTTGAAGGGAGAAGTATTGCAGTAATCACAGGAGAGGACACACAGATGCCACTGTGAGGAGAAAGAAAGTGGGAAAAGCAACCCTGGAGGTCAAATTCACCTATGTTTCTCCTCATTTGATGTTACTTTTGCTTCTTTTAAAGTTGCCACATAATGAATAGAAAGAATCAGATTAACTGAAGGTATTATGCCAACCTGATGCTCATCATAATTTATAATAATCAAAAAAAGCACTGGTGTTAAATTTTCAAGAATTAATCAAATAAGTAATCCATCAGTTTGGATGGTAGGTATTTGAGGTTAAATCTCTTAGAGTTTAAAACTTTACTGCAATCACTAACAGAGATTTCTGTTATATATATTATACACTTTAAATATGTTATATGTATATTTTTACAGGTATTTATTACAGATATAATACACAGTTTTATAAGAATTTAAATTATGAAATTGAATCTTAATTTCATACAAAATGACAGGGAACAATTACCTTTTGTAAAAGGAAATTGAATTCAACAATATCAAGAGAGTGACTTTTGCCTTGTAGAAACACCAGCAACAGATAATCAAAAGAATTACTGCCAGTTTCTGGGAGGCATTTTTGATGAACAGTGCTTTAGAAATGGTATTATGCCTGTATTTCTAGAACACAAAGGTTTAATTATTAAAACACTATTCAGAAGGATTATGTTAAGATAAATGTGACCATTTACTCTTTCTATATTCAAGAATCTTGCAAAAACCAACAACGACAAAAGCCTGTGTCTCTGTGTTTCCCTTTCACCCCTAGTTAGATCTATCCTGCAATCAACTAAAAAGCTCCTAATCAACCCTTTAGTGACTTATCCATTAAATTAATTTGCATCTCTACCCACTCATCTTTGAAGTCCTGTTGAATCAAATGGCCTTATTAAAAAAAAAAAAAAATCATGTGGGATTTCCCTGTTCAGATCACAAGGGTTTTTCTCATTAACTTAATAGAAACCTTGAACAACAAAGTTAAATTAATATTGTCAAGAAATTCTTTCTTTGATCCAATTATTAGAAATAAAAACACATTTACAAATACTTTCTGGAATTGAATTTCCCTAGCTAATGGAAACTATTTTAAAAATGGAATCATAACAAGTATAGCTCATGTAATGAACTTATTTTCTCTTAAAAGAGCTATACTTTGAAGGGAGAAGTATTGCAGTAATCACAGGAGAGGACACACAGATGCCACTGTGAGGAGAAAGAAAGTGGGAAAAGCAACCCTGGAGGTCAAATTCACCTATGTTTCTCCTCATTTGATGTTACTTTTTGCTTCTTTCCCATCTCTTTGCCCCTCTTCTCTCTAATCCTAGGAAAAACCAAATTATTTATTGACTTAATTTTGATGCTGTTGTTTCTGAGGGAACAGGAGGCCTAAAGAGAAGGAGAGAGATGTAGAATGGTGAGTCAGTGGAGCAGTCAGAATACATTCTGACTCGTCAGGGTTCATGCAGCTGCAGCTTAGTCACTTGAGTCATGCACAACTCTTTGTGATGCCATAGATTGTAGCCCACCAGTCTGCTCTGTCCGTGGAATTCTCCAGGCAAGAATACTAGAGTGGGCGGTTATGTCTTCCTTCAGGGGGATCTTCCCAACCCAGGGATAGAACCTGGCTCTCCTGCGTTGAAGGCAGACTCCTCACCACTAAGCCTTCAAGGAAGTCATATATATATATGTATGCCATATATATATGTATATATATATGGCTTGACGTCCGTCTCAAATATATATATATATATACAGGCTTCTCCATCCAGGGAATTTTCCACTCAAGAATACTGGAGTGGGTTGCCATTTCCTTCTCCAAGTGTTCATGGAGCCCTCAACAATTACAACTGTGACATCAAAACCACTAATCAGATCAGAGTACCATAAATTTAAGTTTTGCAAAAATAAAAAATCATGTGGGATTTCCTGTTCAGATCACAAGGGTTTTTCTCATTCACTTAATAGAAACCTTGAACAACAAAGTTAAATTAATATTGTCAAGAAATTCTTTCTTTGATCCAATTATTAGAAATAAAAACACATTTACAAATACTTTCTGGAATTGAATTTCCCTAGCTAATGGAAACTATTTTAAAAATGGAATCATAACAAGTATAGCTCATGTAATGAACTTATTTTCTCTTAAAAGAGCTATACTTTGAAGGGAGAAGTATTGCAGTAATCACAGGAGAGGACACACAGATGCCACTGTGAGGAGAAAGAAAGTGGGAAAAGCAACCCTGGAGGTCAAATTCACCTATGTTTCTCCTCATTTGATGTTACTTTTTGCTTCTTTCCCATCTCTTTGCCCCTCTTCTCTCTAATCCTAGGAAAAACCAAATTATTTATTGACTTAATTTTGATGCTGTTGTTTCTGAGGGAACAGGGAGGCCTAAAGAGAAGGAGAGAGATGTAGAATGGTGAGTCAGTGGAGCAGTCAGAATACATTCTGACTCGTCAGGGTTCATGCAGCTGCAGCTTAGTCACTTGAGTCATGCACAACTCTTTGTGATGCCATAGATTGTAGCCCACCAGTCTGCTCTGTCCGTGGAATTCTCCAGGCAAGAATACTAGAGTGGGCGGTTATGTCTTCCTTCAGGGGGATCTTCCCAACCCAGGGATAGAACCTGGCTCTCCTGCGTTGAAGGCAGACTCCTCACCACTAAGCCTTCAAGGAAGTCATATATATATATGTATGCCATATATATATGTATATATATATGGCTTGACGTCCGTCTCAAATATATATATATATATACAGGCTTCTCCATCCAGGGAATTTTCCACTCAAGAATACTGGAGTGGGTTGCCATTTCCTTCTCCAAGTGTTCATGGAGCCCTCAACAATTACAACTGTGACATCAAAACCACTAATCAGATCAGCGTACCATATAGAAAAACAGTGAAAACGTTCGAAGTTTTGCAAAAATAATCAAAATGTTACAGACATGAGTGAAAAGATGCTGTTAGAAAAAATGGCTCCAAATAGACTTGCTTGACATGGGGTTGCCATGAACACACAGTTTGTAAAAAATGCAATATTTGCAAAGCATAATAAAGTATAAAAAATGAGGTATGCATAAAAATTAGGTATGCGTGTACTATGCATTTTGGAATATATAACTAATAACATTTAAGAGTTGCGTATGCACTAAAAATAATGTAACTGGTGAGGCAACTGACATGGGCAAGCCAATTGACTACTTGATAAAATCATTTGGAAAGCTTTCAGAATTCTTTTTTACCCTATGTACACACATAAGCACTTGAAATATTTTCATGAAAGTTAATTAGGCCTCATTCCTGAATATGCTTGCTAATTCATTAACAAGTATTTTTGAGTCTACTTTATACCAAACACTGTGCAATACTAGCATATAATCAGCAAGGCAAACTCAATTCCAAATTTTTAGTTTACAAGCTAACAGGTGAAGAATAAGCATATGTCTTCAGATACCATGGTAATAACAATGAAAGAAAAGACTCCCATGCAGAATACTATGGAATGTCTTTTTTGGATGTATACTATGGGAATGTGCCTCTGAGGAGCTGACATTCAGACGAGATCTGAGGATAAGAAGGCAGAAATGCATATATTTGAGGGAAATGTATCCAGAGGGTGAACTATGCTTATTAAAGACCTGATCCAGGAAAGAGCTTACTTATTTGGGGAATTAAAAAAGAACATTGTGTCTTCAGTGCATTGTATAATGAGATTGTTTCAAAGTGAAGTGGGACAGATACAATAGACTATGTAGTACTTTATAAACCATATTTGAAAGTTTTAGAGGGGTTTCCTAGACAGTGCTAGTGGTAAAGAATCTGTCTACCAATACATGAGACACAAGAGAAGCTGATTCGATTCCTGGGCCAGTAAGATCCCATGGAATAGGAAATGGCAGCCCACTTCAGCATTCTTGCCTGGAAAATTCTGTGGGCAGAGGAGGCTGGCAGGCTATAGTCCATGAGGATACAGAGCTGGACATAACTGAATACACAAAAAATTTTAGTTATTTTTATAAATGCAATGATAAGGTATTGAAACAATTTCATAAGTATGGTAGAAATACAGACCAACTTGAATATTATTTTAGTATTCTGGTGAGAGAAAGATACCTTTGTCTCTAAGGTAGTGGCAATAACAGTGAAAACAAATGAATGAATGTCAGAAATCAGGTGAGATAATTATGGAATTTAAAGATGGATCTAATTAAGATATGAAGGAAAAGGTAGGACTAAGAATGACTCTCACACTTCCCCTTTTGGTGAATGGTGATAATATTGGAGTAGATGAGAAAAGCAGAGGAAGTAATTAATTTGAATATAAAGGAAACCAAGAGACCTCCCTGATGAATCTGTGCATCCACGACCGAGGGCACAGTTTCAATCCCTGTTCAGAGACTAAGATCCCACATGACACACAGTGTGCAAAAAAAAAAAAAAAAAAAAAAGGCATAAAAGAAATCAAGAGTTCAATTTTAGATGTTAGATTAATATTCTTGAGAGATAGTCCAACTGGGAAAGGTGAACATATGAATATTGAACTCAAAGAAGTAGTCAGCTCTGGGAAACACATTTAGTTTGCTATTATAAAGACATAATTTAAATAACTGAAAAAGAGAATGTAGAGAGAAGAGAAGAAATCTCATAACAGAAAATTAAGGAACCCTACTACTTAAGAGGTTGATGGACGAAGAGGACGTAGACAAAATATGGAGGAAGAAATGCTAGAAAATCAGGAAATGTTGAGTCATATATCTCAGGAGAAAAGAGTACAGAGAAGTAATGATAGTCCAAGAAAAAGTTAATAGTTAGCTGATACATATTCTTACAAGTGGACAGAAGGTATTACCAGAGGATGCAGGCAGAAGTACAGGGAGCTAGGATTCTGTCAAAGTTACCACAGAGTTCCTGGATAGAACATTAGAACTCAGGCAAGATGTAGGAATATGGTGCTAAACAACTTGATGCAGAAGACAGGCTTCAGAGTCTAGGATTATGACTTAGAGAATGTGATGAGAACCTGTTTAGAATTTGGGAGGTCACAATATACCACTATTTTCTCTATTCTTATTCAGCATAAATTGAGAGGAAAGACAGAAAGAGTCAAGAAGATTTCTTTATTACTGATAGAGCAGAGATGAACTGTTAGATGTTCAATAAGCATCTTCAATAAGAACTAGAATTGGGCTTCTCTGGTGGCTTCAGATAATATAGAATCTGCATGCGATATAGGACACCTGTGTTCTGTCCCCAGGTCGGGAAGATTCCCAGGAGAAGGGCATGGTGAGCCACTCCAATATTCTTGCCTAGAGAATTCCATGAACAGAGGAAACCAGTGGGCAAAGAATGAGACACAACTGAGCGATTAACACTTTCAATTTCAGAACTAGGATTAGTGTCTTTTCCATTTAATGACAGGAGTCATCATAGGCTTCTAGGAATTACAGCACAGCGGACTAGAGGAGGAAAAGTGCTTTCACTTGGTTTCTCACAAAAGTTACTTCAAATTCCCTTGTGGAATAGAGCATGTGACAATGGATCTAGAGACTAGGAGTGTTCAGGAAAACCTCACATTGTGGAAATCAGAAGAGCCAGCCTGGGAAAAAAAAACATCCTTGCCACAACTGACACACATACTTATCGGCACTGTGATAGATATCAAGTCCTTGAGTTAAGAAATAAAGAAGGGAGCTAAGAGAACTGGGGTAGAGGTCAGAGAGAATCTATACTCTAGGACATCTTGGGGCTGAATGATTAGCTATTGAGAAAAGCTCACCATCAATAGTGATAGCCATGATGAAACCTAGCGATTCAGGAAGATCTGATTTACAGGGGGCTTGAAGTGACTCCAGCCATAAATAGAAAGAATATCAGTCATGAATACCAACAGACTGTGGCCATGGCGATTGACTGAGCACACATAACACACATCCATGAATAAGAAGATACTATGACAAACAGATAAAAGTTTTTCTTCTAACAGAACAAAAGAAAGCTATGCTCTCTATAGCATAAAAGACAATTTAGGGTCTTCCCTAGTGGTCCAGTGGGTAAAGAGTCTGCCTTTCAGTGCAAGGGGCACTGGTTTCATCCCGGACCTGGGAAGATCCCACGTGCTATGGAGCAACTGGGCTGATGTGTCCCATCATGAGTCAGTGCTCTGGAGAACATGTACACAGAGTCGGTGCTCTGCAATGGGAGAGGCCACTACAATGGAAGGCCCTCACAGGCCAAAGATAAAGATCCATGAAAATAAACAGAAATAAAAGGGGCATGATGGGGAAAAATGTTAAAAAAAAAAGAGAAAACTTAGGATACCAGAGAAATGAGGATGAATACTATTCACAGGTGCAAGATAAAGACATTGGTTATTTTGACTTTTATTCTATGTAGATTTATCACAAGCTCCTTATTTAGGAAGTGATTTTCAAATGGAAAGTTTTTTAAAAAGATTCCCAGGAGAAGGGCATGGTGAGCCACTCATAGTGTCATTCTAGTGAATTACACTTTCAATTTCAGAACTAGGATTAGTGTCTTTTCCATTTAATGACAGGAGTCATCATAGGCTTCTAGGAATTACAGCACAGCGGACTAGAGGAGGAAAAGTGCTTTCACTTGGTTTCTCACAAAAGTTACTTCAAATTCCCTTGTGGAATAGAGCATGTGACAATGGATCTAGAGACTAGGAGTGTTCAGGAAAACCTCACATTGTGGAAATCAGAAGAGCCAGCCTGGGAAAAAAAAACATCCTTGCCACAACTGACACACATACTTATCGGCACTGTGATAGATATCAAGTCCTTGAGTTAAGAAATAAAGAAGGGAGCTAAGAGAACTGGGGTAGAGGTCAGAGAGAATCTATACTCTAGGACATCTTGGGGCTGAATGATTAGCTATTGAGAAAAGCTCACCATCAATAGTGATAGCCATGATGAAACCTAGCGATTCAGGAAGATCTGATTTACAGGGGGCTTGAAGTGACTCCAGCCATAAATAGAAAGAATATCAGTCATGAATACCAACAGACTGTGGCCATGGCGATTGACTGAGCACACATAACACACATCCATGAATAAGAAGATACTATGACAAACAGATAAAAGTTTTTCTTCTAACAGAACAAAAGAAGAAAGCTATGCTCTCTATAGCATAAAAGACAATTTAGGGTCTTCCCTAGTGGTCCAGTGGGTAAAGAGTCTGCCTTTCAGTGCAAGGGGCACTGGTTTCATCCCGGACCTGGGAAGATCCCACGTGCTATGGAGCAACTGGGCTGATGTGTCCCATCATGAGTCAGTGCTCTGGAGAACATGTACACAGAGTCGGTGCTCTGCAATGGGAGAGGCCACTACAATGGAAGGCCCTCACAGGCCAAAGATAAAGATCCATGAAAATAAACAGAAATAAAAGGGGCATGATGGGGAAAAATGTTAAAAAAAAAAGAGAAAACTTAGGATACCAGAGAAATGAGGATGAATACTATTCACAGGTGCAAGATAAAGACATTGGTTATTTTGACTTTTATTCTATGTAGATTTATCACAAGCTCCTTATTTAGGAAGTGATTTTCATGGAAAGTTCAAGGAGGATATAGTAATTTTTTCTTAATTACAAAATAAGCAGTATATTAGAATGTTTCAGTTGAAAGTGGAAAATGCCTATTTCATATTAGCTGGTGTCTAGAAAAGTTTAAAGGACATTTGTTGTTGTATCTAGGAAATTCAAATACGGTGTGGATCTCACAGCTGAATGGGACACAGCAATGTAAGTTCAGACCTCTTTCTGTGACCTTTTCTTGTACTGTGGACACATTCATATTTCCCTCTCACTCTATATAGACCTGATATAAAACTTTATGCAGGCTTCTCTATGAGCCAAATCCTGGGAAATGGCCAGAGGGAGTTGGAGGCAAGGCCTCCACAGACCAGCCTATATGGAACCTTTGTTTGAAAGTGAAAATGCATCTTTGTGGGTAAATAAATTAACCAAATACACTTCTTCAGAATAAGCTCAGCCGTATAAGCTCAATAATGACAGGCCATTGAAAACTATGCCTCTTTCTCTGGGGAAAGCAGCCCTATGTTAGGGCACCATGGCTTGGCAAGCAGCATTCAGGTTGAATTTGATCTTCCGATCACCCATCTGTTTGTGCCTAAGTGCAGTTAGCTGGAGTCTCTGGGGCCAGACTTACATCATCCACCAAACAACCCAAAGAAACAGAAAACTCACCCTCATTACACACACATAAAAACTTTTCAAAAAGACTCTAATTGCCAGAATCAATGTGGTCATGAATGAGGATGCTTTGATTAGTCAGGCACCATTGGAAACACAGGATAAAGAAGGTGGGCATTCTGCCAAAAGCCCAGGTTGTGCTTACCACAAAAAGGAAGGAAGGTCTGCTGAGTGCACCAAGGTACCAAATGGGAGAGGCCACTACAATGGAAGGCCCTCACAGGCCAAAGATAAAGATCCATGAAAATAAACAGAAATAAAAGGGGCATGATGGGGAAAAATGTTAAAAAAAGAGAAAACTTAGGATACCAGAGAAATGAGGATGAATACTATTCACAGGTGCAAGATAAAGACATTGGTTATTTTGACTTTTATTCTATGTAGATTTATCACAAGCTCCTTATTTAGGAAGTGATTTTCATGGAAAGTTCAAGGAGGATATAGTAATTTTTTCTTAATTACAAAATAAGCAGTATATTAGAATGTTTCAGTTGAAAGTGGAAAATGCCTATTTCATATTAGCTGGTGTCTAGAAAAGTTTAAAGGACATTTGTTGTTGTATCTAGGAAATTCAAATACGGTGTGGATCTCACAGCTGAATGGGACACAGCAATGTAAGTTCAGACCTCTTTCTGTGACCTTTTCTTGTACTGTGGACACATTCATATTTCCCTCTCACTCTATATAGACCTGATATAAAACTTTATGCAGGCTTCTCTATGAGCCAAATCCTGGGAAATGGCCAGAGGGAGTTGGAGGCAAGGCCTCCACAGACCAGCCTATATGGAACCTTTGTTTGAAAGTGAAAATGCATCTTTGTGGGTAAATAAATTAACCAAATACACTTCTTCAGAATAAGCTCAGCCGTATAAGCTCAATAATGACAGGCCATTGAAAACTATGCCTCTTTCTCTGGGGAAAGCAGCCCTATGTTAGGGCACCATGGCTTGGCAAGCAGCATTCAGGTTGAATTTGATCTTCCGATCACCCATCTGTTTGTGCCTAAGTGCAGTTAGCTGGAGTCTCTGGGGCCAGACTTACATCATCCACCAAACAACCCAAAGAAACAGAAAACTCACCCTCATTACACACACATAAAAACTTTTCAAAAAGACTCTAATTGCCAGAATCAATGTGGTCATGAATGAGGATGCTTTGATTAGTCAGGCACCATTGGAAACACAGGATAAAGAAGGTGGGCATTCTGCCAAAAGCCCAGGTTGTGCTTACCACAAAAAGGAAGGAAGGTCTGCTGAGTGCACCAAGGTACCAAATGTTCCTTGACTCCACATCTAAACTATTACACAGACACAACACACAGACTCACTGACACACACACACACACACACACACACACACACACACACAAACATACGGCATTTCTAGAATGCATATGCCCTCCTGAGAAAATTTGTTTGTTAGATTCTAAACATGTTCACAATTCTTAACTTACACGCATGAACTCCTCCCCTGATTGAATTTAATTCTCCAGCTAACCAGTCACTGCGTTCTGTCTCTTCCCTCTTTCACATGCAGATTTCTGGAAAAACTGTCCTAAAATTGCTGCCTCCACTTCTTTTTCTTTCGTGTCTTCTCTAGCTCAGATCATTCAACTGAAACATTTCCTGCTAAGGCTACACATAACTTTCTCATTGCTAAAGTAAAGAAATGCTTTTCTGTGTTCACCTAACTTGACATCTCAGTAGTATTTGACTCTTGAAGAAGTTTCTTCCCTTGAAAAAGTGACTCTATGACACCTTGTATGCCCTAGTTGCCCCTCTTTTATTTTAAAATTAAGAGACTCTTGAGGCAAGGCATAGAGCTAAAAGGCAGTCAGCCTCTAGCCTCGTCAGCTCCCAACAGCGGCTGTGCCTGTCTTAGGTTGCCCTTCTCTGAGGATCTTACCCGTCATTGGCTAGCCAGCCATCTTACGGGGGCTGGACAGAGTTTTTAGAGCGTTTTTCATTCAAAGGCCTCATTATATGTCTCGAGTGATTTCTTGAAGGGCCATATCGACCCAGGGGTTTTGTGGGTGCCCAAAGTGGGGCTCCTCTTCTAGGACCTGAGCAAGCATAATTATTTTTTGTTGCAACTGTCTATTGTGGGCCATAACGCCCTTGACCTTAAACAGTATAGCTAGCAAGACAACAAAAACAAGCAGATAGAAAGCATTTTTAAACCAGGTGAATGGGCTTTGTATCCATAGCCAAAAATCATTAACCCCCTTTTGTCAGGCAAAAGCGGGGCTATCTCACGTCACAGTCCAAGCGTGCCAGAACGCTTAAATGTCTCGATAGCTCTGGCGTGTAGATCAAGCATTTGCTGGAGTCCCATTATGGCAGCCCTCAGGTGTTCAAGTTGGTGTAGACTGGTCTGAAGTCCCTGGGCAGAGGCAGTGGATATGTTATTTACTGCTGTGATGGTGTGCACTTGCTGAACTCCGAGCATGGATGTTGTTACTGTTATACCTATTAAGGAGAGAAAGAGAGAGAGAGACGCCTCAAGAACTTTCTGTTCTTGGGCCTGATATATGGTCATATTTTATCTGCAGCAGATTCTAAGGTTTGATCCTTGTTTTGTGGCATAAATTTATGGGATCCCTGTGGTGTGGCAGATGTGCCATTGTTGAAAGAAGTTTTGTAAATTTTTGTTAACAAAGCAGGGACCATTGTCTGTTTTTATCTGATAAGGTAGACCCAGAGTTGTAAGGCATTGTAAGAAATGACTCAGGGCATGTTTTGCTTTTTCTCCTGAGTGGGTTGTAGCCCAGCAGGCATGGGAATAAGTATCAATGGATACAAAGATGTACTTGAAGAAGTTTCTTCCCTTGAAAAAGTGACTCTATGACACCTTGTATGCCCTAGTTGCCCCTCTTTATTTTAAAATTAAGAGACTCTTGAGGCAAGGCATAGAGCTAAAAGGCAGTCAGCCTCTAGCCTCGTCAGCTCCCAACAGCGGCTGTGCCTGTCTTAGGTTGCCCTTCTCTGAGGATCTTACCCGTCATTGGCTAGCCAGCCATCTTACCGGGGGCTGGACGGAGTTTTTAGAGCGTTTTTCATTCAAAGGCCTCACTATATGTCTCAAGTGATTTCTTGAAGGGCCATATTGACCCAGGGGTTTTGTGGGTGTCCAATGTGGGGCTCTTCTTCTAGGACCTGAGCAAGCATAATTATTTTTTGTTGCAACTGTCTATTGTGGGCCATAACGCCCTTGACCTTAAACAGTATAGCTAGCAAGACAACAAAAACAAGCAGATAGAAAACATTTTTAAACCAGGTGAATGGGCTTTGCATCCATAGCCAAAATTCATTAACCCCCTTTTGCCATGCAAAAGCGGGGCTATCTCACGTCACAGTCCAAGCGTGCCAGAACGCTTAAATGTCTCGATAGCTCTGGCGTGTAGATCAAGCATTTGCTGGAGTCCCATTATGGCAGCCCTCAGGTGTTCAAGTTGGTGTAGACTGGTCTGAAGTCCCTGGGCAGAGGCAGTGGATATGTTATTTACTGCTGTGATGGTGTGCACTTGCTGAACTCCGAGCATGGATGTTGTTACTGTTATACCTATTAAGGAGAGAAAGAGAGAGACGCCTCAAGAACTTTCTGTTCTTGGGCCTGATATATGGTCATATTTTATCTGCAGCAGATTCTAAGGTTTGATCCTTGTTTTGTGGCATAAATTTATGGGATCCCTGTGGTGTGGCAGATGTGCCATTGTTGAAAGAAGTTTTGTAAATTTTTGTTAACAAAGCAGGGACCATTGTCTGTTTTTATCTGATAAGGTAGACCCAGAGTTGTAAGGCATTGTAAGAAATGACTCAGGGCATGTTTTGCTTTTTCTCCTGAGTGGGTTGTAGCCCAGCAGGCATGGGAATAAGTATCAATGGATACAAAGATGTACTTGAGTTTTCCAAAGGGGGAAAAGTGAGTGATATCCGTCTGCCACAGGGATCCCATGCAACCCTCAAGGACAGGCCATAATTGAACGTCATCATCAAAACTTAAAGGCCCAATTACAAAAACAAAAAGGGGGAATACGCCCTCACCAGCAACTTGGAATGGCACTCTTTACTCTAAATATTTTAAACTTTTCAAAAAATGAACTGATGGCACCCTTTCAAAAACACTGGTCCAACCAAGAAATAAAACCTGAAATACAAGTGAGACAGAAGGACCCCATCACTGGCCAATGGAAGGGGCCTGAGCTCAGTCGGTAGAGCATGGGACTTATAATCCCAGGCCGTGGGTTCAAGCCCCACGTTGGGCGCCAGCTTCTACAGGGACATTCTGCAGAAAGAAAGGCAGCGGGATTGCCCCCGGCTGAACCGGGAGATCTCGGAGAGAGGTGAATCTTGCTGCCATGCCCCCTCCAGCCCGCCAGTGCATGCCAGAGACAATCAGACATGGCAGGGGTTCCATCAGAGCAGTTCCGCTTTAATAGCATAGATGCACAGCTTTTATAGGCAAGTGAAGGGGGTCTTGCACGGGACTTGCTATAGATCACACCAAATCAAGCTAAAGGTCAAGCAATCATCCATGAGCACGGAAACCTGGGGAACCAATCAGAAATTTTGACCATCAATTAACAATTTAGATCACTCCCTGTCTCTTCCTGTAGGCGCCATCTTAGCTCCAAACTGCAAACATGTGCTTAAGCTTCTTTCACTCCCATGTCCCTTCCTGTAGGCACCATCTTAGCGCCAAACTGAAACAATGTGCTTAAGCTTCCTTATGCTTGCAACGGTCCTCTTTCAATTCAGAGCCCCACACTAGTGAGGAATTCCCTCTGAGCCACAGATCCAATACCAAACTGCTGTGTTAAAAATTTCTCTTGAGGGTCTTAGGAGCACCTTTAATTAAACATCCCCTAGTTAAAAGCATGTGACTTTCCCCTCTTCCTCTATCAAGCATGCACATATGCACTGACACACTTCTTCTAGGGGCTCCATCTCAGTGTATGACATCTATCACCACCATGTCGGCTGTCTCCTCTCTTACTGCTGATATTTAGTGTATTTCTACCTTCTGTAAACATACTCCTTTAAGTGTTTCTTCAGATTATCAAAACCACTGCATCTTAAATACCATTATAAAAGGCAACTCTGCTGTCACTGCACTCCTGGAATGCCACATGCACCACTTAATAGTTTCTCCACCATCTTCTCTTCTGTCTTCCAAACTCTTCTTTCCCAGTGCAATCACAGAAACTTTCTAAAATTCAAATAATATTACTCATCCACCAGAACCTATCACACTGTCTAAAATGTCCCACATTTTCTGCTCCTATCTGGTCAATGCTTCTCTGGTTTTTGTCCCACTCCTACCACTGTCTTTTCATTCAAGAATTATAGACTTTCTTTCAGTTTTTAGCACATACTTCAGTTTTTTGCACTGCCCCCTCATATCACAGGATGTTTGCAATACTCCATACTTTTCCTGACATTTTCAGCAAGGAACCAGAGGTGCTCCAGATTTCAACTCAATGGTCACTTCTTTAAGGGATTCCATCAGAGCAGTTCCGCTTTAATAGCATAGATGCACAGCTTTTATAGGCAAGTGAAGGGGTCTTGCACGGGACTTGCTATAGATCACACCAAATCAAGCTAAAGGTCAAGCAATCATCCATGAGCACGGAAACCTGGGGAACCAATCAGAAATTTTGACCATCAATTAACAATTTAGATCACTCCCTGTCTCTTCCTGTAGGCGCCATCTTAGCTCCAAACTGCAAACATGTGCTTAAGCTTCTTTCACTCCCATGTCCCTTCCTGTAGGCACCATCTTAGCGCCAAACTGAAACAATGTGCTTAAGCTTCCTTATGCTTGCAACGGTCCTCTTTCAATTCAGAGCCCCACACTAGTGAGGAATTCCCTCTGAGCCACAGATCCAATACCAAACTGCTGTGTTAAAAATTTCTCTTGAGGGTCTTAGGAGCACCTTTAATTAAACATCCCCTAGTTAAAAGCATGTGACTTTCCCCTCTTCCTCTATCAAGCATGCACATATGCACTGACACACTTCTTCTAGGGCTCCATCTCAGTGTATGACATCTATCACCACCATGTCGGCTGTCTCCTCTCTTACTGCTGATATTTAGTGTATTTCTACCTTCTGTAAACATACTCCTTTAAGTGTTTCTTCAGATTATCAAAACCACTGCATCTTAAATACCATTATAAAAGGCAACTCTGCTGTCACTGCACTCCTGGAATGCCACATGCACCACTTAATAGTTTCTCCACCATCTTCTCTTCTGTCTTCCAAACTCTTCTTTCCCAGTGCAATCACAGAAACTTTCTAAAATTCAAATAATATTACTCATCCACCAGAACCTATCACACTGTCTAAAATGTCCCACATTTTCTGCTCCTATCTGGTCAATGCTTCTCTGGTTTTTGTCCCACTCCTACCACTGTCTTTTCATTCAAGAATTATAGACTTTCTTTCAGTTTTTAGCACATACTTCAGTTTTTTGCACTGCCCCCTCATATCACAGGATGTTTGCAATACTCCATACTTTTCCTGACATTTTCAGCAAGGAACCAGAGGTGCTCCAGATTTCAACTCAATGGTCACTTCTTTAAGGGAACATTGTCTGACTTTCTAAATGGGATGGAATCTTTCTAGCATAACCTCTCAAAGATTCACATATGTCTTATTCACAATAACTCCTTATACCTATAATTTTGAATTTAATGCTTGTTGAAAAAAATGATTAACAATACTGAATTTCTTTACCGTTATAACCTTATGTTTAAAATAAAACATGCAGAGTAGACTTCACCAGCTCTCTACCAATCACTGTGTCTAATTGTAGCCCTAGGACTATGGGTTGTTTAACCTTGTTGCTTAGACACAGATGTAGTTTCTTATTATCCAGCCTGGATGCTGGAACATCGATTTTGATAGACTCAGTATTACTGGTGGCATAACAATGCCATAAAACAAAGTCAATTTGCTGATTCAGAACTTAAACTATATACTGCTTGTGAGTATAAACCAAAACTTACTCTTCACAATGGCATTAATTCCTTAGTCTGATATAACAGATGCGGCATGCAGATCTGCCGGTTCCATATTCCAAGAAAGAAACACTCATTTTTCAACATGCAGGCAGTATTGTTTCTCAAGAGTTCTCAGATGAGAGTGCCAAATCCTAACCACTAGACCACCAAGGAAAGTAAGAGCTCTCAGAGGAATCCATGCTTATGGCTTGTTTTGGATGAATAAACCTACTTTACTTGAGGTCTTACATTTTGTTGTTGTTCAGTTGCTCAGTTATGTCCAACTCTTTGCAGCCCTATGGACTACAGCACACCTGTCCTCATCACCTCCCAGAGTTTCTTCAGATTCATGCACCAAATTTCTTTCCCCACGTGCCAATCTTCTCTTCTGTCTTCCAAACTCTTCTTTCCCAGTGCAATCACAGAAACTTTCTAAAATTCAAATAATATTACTCATCCACCAGAACCTATCACACTGTCTAAAATGTCCCACATTTTCTGCTCCTATCTGGTCAATGCTTCTCTGGTTTTTGTCCCACTCCTACCACTGTCTTTTCATTCAAGAATTATAGACTTTCTTTCAGTTTTTAGCACATACTTCAGTTTTTTGCACTGCCCCCTCATATCACAGGATGTTTGCAATACTCCATACTTTTCCTGACATTTTCAGCAAGGAACCAGAGGTGCTCCAGATTTCAACTCAATGGTCACTTCTTTAAGGGAACATTGTCTGACTTTCTAAATGGGATGGAATCTTTCTAGCATAACCTCTCAAAGATTCACATATGTCTTATTCACAATAACTCCTTATACCTATAATTTTGAATTTAATGCTTGTTGAAAAAAATGATTAACAATACTGAATTTCTTTACCGTTATAACCTTATGTTTAAAATAAAACATGCAGAGTAGACTTCACCAGCTCTCTACCAATCACTGTGTCTAATTGTAGCCCTAGGACTATGGGTTGTTTAACCTTGTTGCTTAGACACAGATGTAGTTTCTTATTATCCAGCCTGGATGCTGGAACATCGATTTTGATAGACTCAGTATTACTGGTGGCATAACAATGCCATAAAACAAAGTCAATTTGCTGATTCAGAACTTAAACTATATACTGCTTGTGAGTATAAACCAAAACTTACTCTTCACAATGGCATTAATTCCTTAGTCTGATATAACAGATGCGGCATGCAGATCTGCCGGTTCCATATTCCAAGAAAGAAACACTCATTTTCAACATGCAGGCAGTATTGTTTCTCAAGAGTTCTCAGATGAGAGTGCCAAATCCTAACCACTAGACCACCAAGGAAAGTAAGAGCTCTCAGAGGAATCCATGCTTATGGCTTGTTTTGGATGAATAAACCTACTTTACTTGAGGTCTTACATTTTGTTGTTGTTCAGTTGCTCAGTTATGTCCAACTCTTTGCAGCCCTATGGACTACAGCACACCTGTCCTCATCACCTCCCAGAGTTTGCTTAAACTCATGTCCATTGAGTCAGTGATACCATCCAACCATCTCATTCTCTGTTATGCCCTTCTCCTCTTGGTCTCAATTGTTGCCAGCATCGGGGTATTTTCCAATGAGTTGGCTCTTCACATCACGTGGCCAAAGTATTTGAGCTTCCATTTCAGCATCAGTCCTTCCAGTGAATATTCAGGGCTAATTTCCTTTAGGATTCACTGGACTGGTCTCCTTGCTATCTGAGGAATCTCAAGAGTCTTCCCCAGTACCACAGTTTGAAAGTATCAACTCTTTGGCACTCAATCCTCTTTATGATCCAGCTCCCACATCTGTACATGACAACCACAAAGCCCTCAATTAGAGCACTTCATATCAAGGGATTAGATGATGCAAAAATAAATTTATAGCCTCAGTACCTCATTTTGGCACAATTCTTTAAAAAAAATCTGTATTGATTTTTCATAACTGTTGTTAACAATGTATCACAAACTGGAGACTTAAACAGTAGAAGTTCATTGTCTCATAGTTCTGGAGGCTAGAAATCTGAGATCAAGCACGGTTTACTTCTGAGTGTTGGGAAAGAAGAATTTGCTCCAGGCCCTCTCCTATTTTCCGATTGTTGACTGGAAATTTTTGCTCATTGGCTTTTGCTGCATCAGGCTGATCTCTGCCATCTTTCTCCCCCTGCATTCTATCCTCTGTGTGTGTGTCTGTGTCCAAATTTCCACTTTTTATAAGGGCATGAGTCATACTGGATTAGGGGCCCACCCTATTTCCCTCTTACCTCATCTCAACTAAGTACATCTGAAACAAGAATATTTCCAAATAAACTCACATTCTGAGGTACTATACATGAGGATGGCAGTATGCAGGGGCACAGTTCAATCCATACCACCATTCCAGCTCCGGAGCTCCCACAGGAACAGCTGAAATACCTGTTGCCACTAATTCACAGGTCAAATTTTATTTTTCCACAATCCTTTTCCTTCCGTCTTGCACAGATGTTAGTCCCCTAAATTCTACTCTGTACTTTTATGAGCACAAAGATCTAACTAAACTTCTACTTTTGCAGAATCCGAGTTGCAATACCCTATGGACTACAGCACACCTGTCCTCATCACCTCCCAGAGTTTGCTTAAACTCATGTCCATTGAGTCAGTGATACCATCCAACCATCTCATTCTCTGTTATGCCCTTCTCCTCTTGGTCTCAATTGTTGCCAGCATCGGGGTATTTTCCAATGAGTTGGCTCTTCACATCACGTGGCCAAAGTATTTGAGCTTCCATTTCAGCATCAGTCCTTCCAGTGAATATTCAGGGCTAATTTCCTTTAGGATTCACTGGACTGGTCTCCTTGCTATCTGAGGAATCTCAAGAGTCTTCCCCAGTACCACAGTTTGAAAGTATCAACTCTTTGGCACTCAATCCTCTTTATGATCCAGCTCCCACATCTGTACATGACAACCACAAAGCCCTCAATTAGAGCACTTCATATCAAGGGATTAGATGATGCAAAAATAAATTTATAGCCTCAGTACCTCATTTTGGCACAATTCTTTAAAAAAAATCTGTATTGATTTTTCATAACTGTTGTTAACAATGTATCACAAACTGGAGACTTAAACAGTAGAAGTTCATTGTCTCATAGTTCTGGAGGCTAGAAATCTGAGATCAAGCACGGTTTACTTCTGAGTGTTGGGAAAGAAGAATTTGCTCCAGGCCTCTCTCCTATTTTCCGATTGTTGACTGGAAATTTTTGCTCATTGGCTTTTGCTGCATCAGGCTGATCTCTGCCATCTTTCTCCCCCTGCATTCTATCCTCTGTGTGTGTGTCTGTGTCCAAATTTCCACTTTTTATAAGGGCATGAGTCATACTGGATTAGGGGCCCACCCTATTTCCCTCTTACCTCATCTCAACTAAGTACATCTGAAACAAGAATATTTCCAAATAAACTCACATTCTGAGGTACTATACATGAGGATGGCAGTATGCAGGGGCACAGTTCAATCCATACCACCATTCCAGCTCCGGAGCTCCCACAGGAACAGCTGAAATACCTGTTGCCACTAATTCACAGGTCAAATTTTATTTTTTCCACAATCCTTTTCCTTCCGTCTTGCACAGATGTTAGTCCCCTAAATTCTACTCTGTACTTTTATGAGCACAAAGATCTAACTAAACTTCTACTTTTGCAGAATCCGAGTTGCAATATTTTCCATGAGAAGTGGCCCGAGACAGCAGACCATAAAATGGGATTTTGGAGCTAGAACAGTTACTGATTCGTTGGCTTGGAGTACCACATAACAGGTAATGGGTAGCAGGTGAGGATGGATAACTTTGAAATATTTTAGTATCACAATTGGGAAAATTTTCAGGAAGGGAGGACTGGGTTGGCACATGGATGGGTGGACCTGTGAGTCTAACATACCAGAAATTTACAAAATATGAGGAAATAATGGGTTTCTCTGGTCGCTCAGATGGTAAAGAATCTGCCTGCAATGCAGGAGACCAGATTCAATCCCTGGGTTGGGAAGAACCCCTGGAGAAGGGAATGGCTATCCACTCCAGTATTCTTGCCAAGAGAATCCCATGGACAGACGAGACTGTCGGACTACGATCCATCGGGTTGAAAAAGTGTTGGAAACGACTGAAGCAACAATAATTCTAAGAGTTGTGAAGTGATTGTCTTACAGCATGTAATCACTTGAAAAATTACAAAAATACTGAGGAAGATTAATCACTAATAAAAAAAATTAAGTGTGAAAACTAAAGGGTTTCTTTGAAATCATTTAGATAGACCTGCATCAGCTGAACAGAGAAGGCAGACAAACATAACCACCAGGCCCTGGACTTTATCATAAAAATAGCAGAACTTCAGACCAGGGTGAACTCTAGATCTCATCAGTAATGTGCCAAGGTTGGCACTTTCATTGGGAAGAAGTAACTTTGCAAGATTTGGGATAGAAATATTTGGATTATGTATTTGAAAATCTTGAATCCTCAGTTTCACTTAAAGCCTTTAGACATTCAGAACTACCCTTTCCTATACTATAAAAACCAACTTTTACCTGAATATCACATGAAGGTCTTCCTTGCAAGACAACACAGTCACCCGATTAAGATATCCCCAATTCTCTCCTGGTTAGTATACCAGTAACAAGCTAAGTGAAAAGATAATCCCCTCTAGAGAAATGTGGAGTCTCTTCACGGACATAAAGAACTCTATCTCAGAGTAGCATACACTGAGAGTTGCCAGACAGATACATATGTGGCAAGATCCTACAGGGAGTAGATCAAGGCAGGTAGAATATAAATTTTAAGAAGGAAAAGGTTATCAAGAAATATGAGCCCATGTTCTTTTCAATATAATTAAAAACATAAAGTTTCCCTAAGCAAATGAAGAGATTTGCCATGTTCATATTTAGGAAAAATTAATATTATTAAGATACATTCATTGATCCAAGAGCTATTTATTAAATGCCAACTGAGTGTCAGATACTCTCCTGTGGAACTGGGATATTTTAGTGAGGAAAACAGAACAAAATCTATAATTCCAATTTTTTTCCATATCACTTGATAAAGTTAATTCACTTCTAATACAAAATGATAGCAAGGCTCCGCCCTAGCCGGATGTAGTGGCCTGGCCTGGCTGGAGGGGCAGCCCAGCGGGGGTCGTGCCTGCTGGAGCCGCCCACAGGACATGAGTCCTGGAGGAAGCGAGGTTGTTCCAGTTGTTGAGAAGACTATGAACAAGTCAGAGAACTTGTTCTTTCCTGGCTCTTCGTTGGCATCCCAAGTTCACGCTGCTGCCGTTAATGGAGATAAGGGTGCTTTGCACAAGCTTATCGTAGGAAACTGCCCTTAAAGACAAAGAAGATCAATTTGGGAGAACACCACTTGCTAGACCAGGGCCCTGGACTTTATCATAAAAATAGCAGAACTTCAGACCAGGGTGAACTCTAGATCTCATCAGTAATGTGCCAAGGTTGGCACTTTCATTGGGAAGAAGTAACTTTGCAAGATTTGGGATAGAAATATTTGGATTATGTATTTGAAAATCTTGAATCCTCAGTTTCACTTAAAGCCTTTAGACATTCAGAACTACCCTTTCCTATACTATAAAAACCAACTTTTACCTGAATATCACATGAAGGTCTTCCTTGCAAGACAACACAGTCACCCGATTAAGATATCCCCAATTCTCTCCTGGTTAGTATACCAGTAACAAGCTAAGTGAAAAGATAATCCCCTCTAGAGAAATGTGGAGTCTCTTCACGGACATAAAGAACTCTATCTCAGAGTAGCATACACTGAGAGTTGCCAGACAGATACATATGTGGCAAGATCCTACAGGGAGTAGATCAAGGCAGGTAGAATATAAATTTTAAGAAGGAAAAGGTTATCAAGAAATATGAGCCCATGTTCTTTTCAATATAATTAAAAACATAAAGTTTCCCTAAGCAAATGAAGAGATTTGCCATGTTCATATTTAGGAAAAATTAATATTATTAAGATACATTCATTGATCCAAGAGCTATTTATTAAATGCCAACTGAGTGTCAGATACTCTCCTGTGGAACTGGGATATTTTAGTGAGGAAAACAGAACAAAATCTATAATTCCAATTTTTTTCCATATCACTTGATAAAGTTAATTCACTTCTAATACAAAATGATAGCAAGGCTCCGCCCTAGCCGGATGTAGTGGCCTGGCCTGGCTGGAGGGGCAGCCCAGCGGGGGTCGTGCCTGCTGGAGCCGCCCACAGGACATGAGTCCTGGAGGAAGCGAGGTTGTTCCAGTTGTTGAGAAGACTATGAACAAGTCAGAGAACTTGTTCTTTCCTGGCTCTTCGTTGGCATCCCAAGTTCACGCTGCTGCCGTTAATGGAGATAAGGGTGCTTTGCACAAGCTTATCGTAGGAAACTGCCCTTAAAGACAAAGAAGATCAATTTGGGAGAACACCACTTATGTATTGTGTGTTGGCTGACAGACTGGATTGTGCAGATACTCTCCTTAAGGCCGGAGCAGATGTTAATAAAACGGACCATAGCCAGAGGACCGTCCTCCATCTTGCAGTTCAAAAGGATGCTGCTCCAAGAGAGTCCTTATTGAACTGGCAAGACTATGAGGGTCGAACACCTTTTCACTTCGCTGTCGCTGATGGGAACGTGACGGTGGTTGATGTCTTGACTTCGTACAAAAGCTGCAATATAACATCGTATGATAACTTATTTCAAACCTCGCTTCACTGGGCAGCTTTGCTGGGCCATGCACAGATTGTCCATCTTCTTTTAGAAAGAAATAAGTCTGGAACCATCCCATCTGACAGCCAAGGAGCAACACCTTTGCACTATGCAGCTCAGAGTAACTTTGCTGAAACAGTTAAAGTGTTTCTAAAGCATCCGTCAGTAAAAGATGATTCAGACCTTGAAGGAAGAACATCCTTTATGTGGGCTGCTGGGAAAGGCAGTGATGACGTCCTTAAGACTATGCTGAGTTTAAAATCTGACATTGACATTAACATGGCCGACAAGTATGGAGGTACAGCTTTACATGCTGCTGTGCTTTCTGGCCATGTCAGCACTGTGAAGTTATTACTGGAAAATAATGCTCAAGTAGATGCTACTGATGTCATGAAACATACTCCACTTTTCCGAGCCTATGAGATAGGACACAAAGATGTGATTCAGACACTCATCAAAGGTGGAGCAAGAGTAGATCTAGTCGACCAAGATGGACATTCTCTTCTACACTGGGCAGCACTGGGAGGGAATGCCGATGTTTGCCAGATACTGATAGAAAACAAGATAAACCCAAATGTGCAGGATTACGCGGGAAGAACCCCACTGCAGTGTGCTGCGTATGGTGGCTATATCAACTGCATGACAGTGCTCATGGAAAACAACGCAGACCCTAACATTCAAGACAAAGAGGGAAGAACAGCTCTGCACTGGTCCTGTAACAATGGATACCTTGATGCCATTAAATTACGGCTAGACTTTGCTGCTTTCCCTAATCAGATGGAAAACAATGAAGAGAGGTACACCCCGCTGGATTACGCTCTGCTTGGGGAGCGCCATGAAGTGATCCAGTTCATGTTGGAGCATGGCACCCTGTCCATCACAGCTATACAGGACATTGTTGCCTTCAAGATCCAGGCCATCTACAAAGGATACAAGGTCAGAAAGGCTTTCCGGGACCGGAAAAATCTCCTCATGAAGCATGAACAGTTGAGAAAGGATGCTGCTGCCAAGAAGCGAGAAGAAGAGAACAAGCGAAGAGAGGCAGAACAGCAGAAGGGAAGGCTGAGCCCAGATGCCTGCAGGCCCCGAGCTCCTGCCTGCCTGCCCAGCACCCAGGCTGAGCCCCACAGGCAGAGCTGGGCCCCCTGCAGACAGCCGTCCTGCAGTGACAAGGCCCAAGTCCCCGAGCAGAAAGCCTGCAGACCATCTCCAGGCAGAGGGTCCCCAGGCAGAGTCCCCCAGAAGGAGCAACGACTTTCCCCAGACTTGCAGAGAACAGACCCCAGAAAACCAAACGAAACAGCCAGAGAACATTCTAAAGGCCGATCTGCCTGTGTCCACTTCAGCCCCAGCGAAGGCAGTGACGGGAACAGGCGTCCGGGAGTCCCCCCTGCCAAGACGTCCAGAGGTGAGCCAGCAGTGAAGTTATTACTGGAAAATAATGCTCAAGTAGATGCTACTGATGTCATGAAACATACTCCACTTTTCCGAGCCTATGAGATAGGACACAAAGATGTGATTCAGACACTCATCAAAGGTGGAGCAAGAGTAGATCTAGTCGACCAAGATGGACATTCTCTTCTACACTGGGCAGCACTGGGAGGGAATGCCGATGTTTGCCAGATACTGATAGAAAACAAGATAAACCCAAATGTGCAGGATTACGCGGAAGAACCCCACTGCAGTGTGCTGCGATGGTGGCTATATCAACTGCATGACAGTGCTCATGGAAAACAACGCAGACCCTAACATTCAAGACAAAGAGGGAAGAACAGCTCTGCACTGGTCCTGTAACAATGGATACCTTGATGCCATTAAATTACGGCTAGACTTTGCTGCTTTCCCTAATCAGATGGAAAACAATGAAGAGAGGTACACCCCGCTGGATTACGCTCTGCTTGGGGAGCGCCATGAAGTGATCCAGTTCATGTTGGAGCATGGCACCCTGTCCATCACAGCTATACAGGACATTGTTGCCTTCAAGATCCAGGCCATCTACAAAGGATACAAGGTCAGAAAGGCTTTCCGGGACCGGAAAAATCTCCTCATGAAGCATGAACAGTTGAGAAAGGATGCTGCTGCCAAGAAGCGAGAAGAAGAGAACAAGCGAAGAGAGGCAGAACAGCAGAAGGGAAGGCTGAGCCCAGATGCCTGCAGGCCCCGAGCTCCTGCCTGCCTGCCCAGCACCCAGGCTGAGCCCCACAGGCAGAGCTGGGCCCCCTGCAGACAGCCGTCCTGCAGTGACAAGGCCCAAGTCCCCGAGCAGAAAGCCTGCAGACCATCTCCAGGCAGAGGGTCCCCAGGCAGAGTCCCCCAGAAGGAGCAACGACTTTCCCCAGACTTGCAGAGAACAGACCCCAGAAAACCAAACGAAACAGCCAGAGAACATTCTAAAGGCCGATCTGCCTGTGTCCACTTCAGCCCCAGCGAAGGCAGTGACGGGAACAGGCGTCCGGGAGTCCCCCCTGCCAAGACGTCCAGAGGTGAGACAGCTGGCAAGCAGCAGTGTGACAAGGGGAGAGACTCCTCAAAGCAGCCCTCCTGCCTCAGGGGGGCTGGGCCCGACGGTGAAGGCAAGGAGCTCAGCCGGGCAGCCACAAGCCTTGTGCGGCAGGATGGCCACTGGAAGGCCAGTCAACGGCAAGACACAGCACCTAGGGCCAAGCGTGCCTACCAGAAGAGGCGCAGCCAAGAGCCCGGAGGAGGGAGGCGCTCCCCAGCTGGGTCCAGCCGGCCTGGCAGTGCCAATAGGGAGGCGGCCCTTGCCGGGCAGAGTCTTCTCCACCACCGGATGCCAAGGAGCACAGTGATGCAGGACAAGCTCGCAGGAGGGACCTATCCAGATCTGCCACCCAGCGCAGAGGTGGTGAGGTCAGGAGTCAGGAAGATGGGCACATCGGCCCTGTATGAGGACTCTCGGCTGCCCAAGGGGATTGATTCAGCTCCTGGTCCCCTCCCTGGGCAGACCGTGAACATTGACCTTCCCCCCGTAGAGCTGCAGCTACAGATCATCCAGAGAGAAAGAAGCAGGAAGGAGCTGTTTCGCAGAAAGAACAAGGCAGCGGCAGTCATCCAGCGGGCCTGGAGGAACTACCAGCTCAAGAAGCACCTTTCCCACCTCCTGCACTTGAAGAAGCTTGGAACCAAAGATGTGGACAGATAGAACCAAGAGTGCATGGCTTTGATCCTCCACATTTGGAGGAAGGAACTGGAACTGAAACCCCCAAAGACCACGGCAGTAAACAAGACAACCAAGAGTCCACCCAAGGGCAGCTCGGGCCCCAAGCCCACGAGGCACTCAGTGCTCCAGCAGATCTATGGTTCTCAAGAAGGGAAAGTACTTCAGCCCACAAGATCCTCAAAAACGCATTCCGTGCTGGCTCTCAACTCAGTCAGCAACTTGCAGTGTATTCACCTCCTTGAGAACAGTGGAAGATCACAGAACTTTTCTTACAACCTGCAATCAGCTAACCCATCAAGAAACAAACCAAAGCTTCGACTGCCTATGGTGCAAGACTGTACCCGGCGAGGTAGCTCGAATAGCTAGTGCAGAATTCAGGTTCTCTGATTAGCTTTTTCACTTTAGGCAAACTTTAATATCCCGAAGCCTTAGCTTGAAAATGTTAACAACGGAAAGAAATGTGTCTTCCTTCTGATTTCACACAGCACTGTTTTGCAAATTTTTCGCCTGCGCTGAAAGGACCAGGGCAGACCATACCTGTGCAAAACTGCCTGTCTGCCTCCACGTCAGTCAGTACAGCTGGAAAAGAGACTTCCTAACAACAGTGACGTCAAGGTAGAACTACAGTAAACACTGGAGATGCTGCTGCGGTAGGATTTCTCCCCGCCAGCTGGTACAGCCTCGCTTGTTGGCTCCGCTGAAGAAGCTAAACGAGATGAGGCAGAGCCTGGCCCACGGCAGCTTCCTTCACTCACTACTGTTCTGGAATCAAATACAATGGGCTTCGTTACAGACACCAAAAAAAAAAAAAAAAAAAATGATAGCAAGGTTGGTTTCCTGAGAAACTTAACAAGCTAGCATAACGCTCAAATGGAAGAGTCAAAGACCAAGTACAGTTAATAAATTGACACAAAACATAAAGAGTAGACAGAGAAACTGAGCAAGTAGAGTGGAAGAAAGAACAAGGACATGTCACATAAAAAGAATCACTGTGATGCTCTCAGTGAAAACACTTCAGTCTCTCAACAGGGGCATTGAAGAAGCTTGGAACCAAAGATGTGGACAGATAGAACCAAGAGTGCATGGCTTTGATCCTCCACATTTGGAGGAAGGAACTGGAACTGAAACCCCCAAAGACCACGGCAGTAAACAAGACAACCAAGAGTCCACCCAAGGGCAGCTCGGGCCCCAAGCCCACGAGGCACTCAGTGCTCCAGCAGATCTATGGTTCTCAAGAAGGGAAAGTACTTCAGCCCACAAGATCCTCAAAAACGCATTCCGTGCTGGCTCTCAACTCAGTCAGCAACTTGCAGTGTATTCACCTCCTTGAGAACAGTGGAAGATCACAGAACTTTTCTTACAACCTGCAATCAGCTAACCCATCAAGAAACAAACCAAAGCTTCGACTGCCTATGGAGCAAGACTGTACCCGGCGAGGGAGCTCGAATAGCTAGTGCAGAATTCAGGTTCTCTGATTAGCTTTTTCACTTTAGGCAAACTTTAATATCCCGAAGCCTTAGCTTGAAAATGTTAACAACGGAAAGAAATGTGTCTTCCTTCTGATTTCACACAGCACTGTTTTGCAAATTTTTCGCCTGCGCTGAAAGGACCAGGGCAGACCATACCTGTGCAAAACTGCCTGTCTGCCTCCACGTCAGTCAGTACAGCTGGAAAAGAGACTTCCTAACAACAGTGACGTCAAGGTAGAACTACAGTAAACACTGGAGATGCTGCTGCGGTAGGATTTCTCCCCGCCAGCTGGTACAGCCTCGCTTGTTGGCTCCGCTGAAGAAGCTAAACGAGATGAGGCAGAGCCTGGCCCACGGCAGCTTCCTTCACTCACTACTGTTCTGGAATCAAATACAATGGGCTTCGTTACAGACACCAAAAAAAAAAAAAAAAAAAAATGATAGCAAGGTTGGTTTCCTGAGAAACTTAACAAGCTAGCATAACGCTCAAATGGAAGAGTCAAAGACCAAGTACAGTTAATAAATTGACACAAAACATAAAGAGTAGACAGAGAAACTGAGCAAGTAGAGTGGAAGAAAGAACAAGGACATGTCACATAAAAAGAATCACTGTGATGCTCTCAGTGAAAACACTTCAGTCTCTCAACAGGGGCATTTCAACAGAGACAGAAACCAGAGATGCCTTCCTGTAAGACTGGATCCTATGATTGGGGTTTCCCTGATAAGTTACATGCAGACCTGGTTCCAGTGCCCCAATGTTTTATGAAAATTAGTCATTGAGTTCACAAAGGAATCTCTCAAAATTTACCAGATAAAAAAAAATGTTTCTGAAAAGACTGCTTTTGCAATAAGATTCAATATTATTTTTAGAAAAGATAAAGTCAAATATAACCATCTAAAATGTATAGCTTAAGTTGATATAAATGAAGTTTTAAAATAATTTCAGTTTATTAAATATTGAAGCTTAAGTGAATCTGTATTGTTCACTTAAATTTTGAACACCATAGTCCTTTCATCTTGTGAACAAGAAGATGTTTGGACCTATCTTTAAGCTCTCTTTCTCGTATAGCATGATCTCTATTGTTCTTCAAGTGCTATTTGTATCTCAATTTTCTACTTTAATTTGGATCAGAAACAGAATCTTTTTTTCTATGTTAATCATTTTCTGTCCTATGGGACCTATTGTATCTTCTAGGTAGATACACTGTTACTGCTGCTGTTGTTGTTCAGTCACTTTAAATTGTGTTAACTCTTTGTGACTCCATGGACTATAATCCACCAGGGATTTTCCAGGCAAGAATACTGGAGTGGGTTGTCATTTCCTTCTCCAGGGGATCTTTCTGACTCAGGGATCAAATCCATATCTCCTGCTTTGACTGGCAGGTTCTTTACTGATGAGCCACCAAGGAAGCCTCAGGTTCATACATTACTGTTGTTATTTTCCTCACCATATCCTCCTGAGAATTGGAAGATAACATGCAAATATCCATCTCTTATAATTTGTCTTTCCATTCTTAGGCCTCACCCATCAAAGTACCTTATTCTTCATAGGAAAATGTGTTTTGTTTAATAACTGGTCAATTATTCAATAGGGACTGGAGTCTAGAATTTTTAAATATCAAACCCAGATCCTAACCTTTAGCACAGATTGGGAAGAATCCATTTATAATTAGTTTTAAAAACAGAATCCTTTATATAAAGAGCTAGTTGGCTTCAACTTGTATAACAAAATTAACCCTTAAAAAGGGTGTTTTCTTTGTACCAAATCACTGGTTGAAGTTAAAAATTATTGCTTGAAATATACAGGAGTGGGCTTGTTATCTTTTATGTATTTATTTTTGGTATAGACCACTGCATTTAACTTGTTATCTTTGATGTGAAACAATAAAGTATAACCAAGTTTCCAATTATCTTCAAAACATAAGCCAGGATGATCATTCAATGTAGGAGCTGTGATTTACAGTCTCTTTGTTAATTTTATTAACCAGACTCTTCCTTCTTTCTGTAGTGAGAAGAAAAATGAAGATATCTGCAAAACTTGGAATATACAGTAAGATGCCAATACACCAAGAGTTGAATCAGGCATAGGAGATCTATCTACAGAAACTCTCTAGCCAGTTTAATTGTAACTGCTGGCTTGCGTAGTATTGACAATGTTTTGGTCACCCCGCTTTTCTGACACATAGATATACCCTGAGAGAATCATGGAAATAGGATATTCCTTCCTATTAATCAAATCGCAAGCACTTCATAGCAAAGTTGGGGGAAATGTCATGAAGTTATCCAATCTTATGAAGTATCTTATTAATTTAAAAAGAGATAATCATCCTAGAAATGTAGCTAACTTCCACATATCCTTTGGTATACTTCCTTAATCTGTACATAGCCCTTCCGCTGCTCTAACTTCATTAAAAATCACTAAGAATAGTAACCAGTGTTATAAGGGTTCACCATGTTGTGTTATTAAGGTAACATATGTTGGCAGGTTTATAAATGAAATATGTTTAAGCAGATTTCCATTAAGCTTTATATGACTTAATGCTGAGCTTTGTAAAATATATCTTTGGATAAATAAGGAAAAAAATGTGTTCAAAATCAAAGCAGAAATATACCTGTTATTGATTGACAATATGTCTGGTTTCAATCTTCCCTAAACCATGCAATAATCATATATTAAAAATAATTATATTAAAAAAATGAATGTGCTAAATGAAAATTAGATTGCTAATTAAATTCAGCATCAGATTTTAATTCCACATAGTTATTTAGCAGAATCAGTAGGTTAGCCTAACAGGAAAAAAAACCTCATAGTCTTTTAATTATGATAACTTGGTCTGTTGAACATATGACTCATTGTTTCTTTTAGATTATAATGGGTCTCAATCAATCGTTTTTAACATAATTTCAGGTTGCAAAATGATTATAGAGGCAAAAGAAATCATATGCATTTCTTGATATTTAAAACTTATAAAAGAACATTAATGTGATTGAGATGAAATTCAAATGCATATGTTTCAAACTGATTCTTTTCATCAATGTCCCATGACTACTTTTTAGGTTTATTTTATTGTAATACTAACAGCACTAGCTCTTTGAGTATTACAAAGAAAGTAAATAAGAAACATTTTTATTATACAGTTACGGTCTTCAACTAATATAGAACAAAATTAAATAATCATAATTCAAAAAATATACATGTATGTGTACACATTTATTATTGTCTTAATTTCTTTGTACAACATAATCATGTAAGTTTGATCACCTTACTTATGTATTACAATTTAAGGTAAAAATATCTACTTCTGATAATCTTAGCCATTAGCAAGCAAGTGGCCAATACAGTCAAAATTCATGTTTAAATTTTCTAATAATTCTTCCAAAGTCTAGGACACATTTTATGCAACAAGAGAAGTGAGAAATAATCAGTTACTAAAAATCTAGTTAAACCCTCAATGCTTTTTAGCAGTAATCACTGCTTACCAGTGGCAAAATATGCATAATCATTAAACTCTTTGTAGCGTCTATATTAGAGAAAGTGTTTGTCTCAGTTTGGGCAGCTATAACAAAGTCTCAAGAATAGATAGCTTAAACAATAGAAATTTATTTCTCACAATTTTGAAGGCTGGGAAGCCCAAGATCAAGGCAGTGATGGAATCAGTGTCTGGTGAGGGTCCACCCTCTTCCTATTTCCACATGTCAGGAAGGAAGAGAGGAACATCTTCTATCTCTTATAAAGTCACTAATCTCATTCATGAGACCTCCACCCTCATGACCTAATTCTCTCTCAAAGGCCTCTCCTATTGCCATCATATCTGGAGTTACAATTTCAGTGTATGCATTTTGTGGAGACAAGAACATTCAATCCATAGCAGTGTTTAATACAGAACAGTAAGATATTTCAAATATTAATTTTCTGGTTATGAATATTTTAGAGGACCAAATATAACTCATAAGCTGCCATCCTCTTCAGTTTATTTTCCCCTCATTAATCCACAGGCTTTCAAAATAATCACTGGCATATTTAATACTATTTTGTAATTGTTGCTTCATACAGTAACATCGTTTCTTATGTAATTAAAGGTACATATAAAAATAATCCTGATAAAGTAAACTTTAGCTTTGGAATATCACAGGAGCACTATATTTTATTAAAAAACTTGATTTTCATGTAACCAACACTTTTTTGCAAAATACAAAAGACTCATACACACTGACACAGGTTCATCCTAGAGTTATGAATGTGGACACTTGGAACTATAATCCATTCTAGAAATATAGATGTGGAGATTTTAAACTATAGCCCACTCAATCTCATCTCTAAAAGATTTTTTGTGATGCTTCCTAAGCCAACAGATTCACCATCTTGTCCCAAATTCTACACATTCTAGAAGTTCTTTCCTAAACCTAGTCACAAATGTTTTTCTCAGACACTTGAAAACAAAGAAAACCCTCTCTACACAAATTAATAAATTACTTGAGTAAATGAGAATGTTTGATTTTCAGTATGCCAAATTTCAAACTTATATTTTAAATTTATTTTGTTAGAAAACTGGGGAAGAGCCATGACTTAGAGTCACATGGATGCATGTCTGAACCATAGCTACATTTCTTGCTTAAGTTACCTTGAGTGAGTGACTTACTTGTCCTTAAGATTCAAATTTTGTGAATTTCCTCAACATAAAGTTAACATCTACCTGAAGTATTGTATACGAAATGTCCTCCTCCTAGCTTATGCTCAGTAGAATTTGGTTAAATGATATTAAGGGTCCACCCCCATTTCCACATGTCAGGAAGGAAGAGAGGAACATCTTCTATCTCTTATAAAGTCACTAATCTCATTCATGAGACCTCCACCCTCATGACCTAATTCTCTCTCAAAGGCCTCTCTATTGCCATCATATCTGGAGTTACAATTTCAGTGTATGCATTTTGTGGAGACAAGAACATTCAATCCATAGCAGTGTTTAATACAGAACAGTAAGATATTTCAAATATTAATTTTCTGGTTATGAATATTTTAGAGGACCAAATATAACTCATAAGCTGCCATCCTCTTCAGTTTATTTTCCCCTCATTAATCCACAGGCTTTCAAAATAATCACTGGCATATTTAATACTATTTTGTAATTGTTGCTTCATACAGTAACATCGTTTCTTATGTAATTAAAGGTACATATAAAAATAATCCTGATAAAGTAAACTTTAGCTTTGGAATATCACAGGAGCACTATATTTTATTAAAAAACTTGATTTTCATGTAACCAACACTTTTTTGCAAAATACAAAAGACTCATACACACTGACACAGGTTCATCCTAGAGTTATGAATGTGGACACTTGGAACTATAATCCATTCTAGAAATATAGATGTGGAGATTTTAAACTATAGCCCACTCAATCTCATCTCTAAAAGATTTTTTGTGATGCTTCCTAAGCCAACAGATTCACCATCTTGTCCCAAATTCTACACATTCTAGAAGTTCTTTCCTAAACCTAGTCACAAATGTTTTTCTCAGACACTTGAAAACAAAGAAAACCCTCTCTACACAAATTAATAAATTACTTGAGTAAATGAGAATGTTTGATTTTCAGTATGCCAAATTTCAAACTTATATTTTAAATTTATTTTGTTAGAAAACTGGGGAAGAGCCATGACTTAGAGTCACATGGATGCATGTCTGAACCATAGCTACATTTCTTGCTTAAGTTACCTTGAGTGAGTGACTTACTTGTCCTTAAGATTCAAATTTTGTGAATTTCCTCAACATAAAGTTAACATCTACCTGAAGTATTGTATACGAAATGTCCTCCTCCTAGCTTATGCTCAGTAGAATTTGGTTAAATGATATTAAATGGGGCTAGATTTTTAAAAATATAATTCTTTCAGATCATTAAATGAATATAAATTTTTTTGGAATAATTTGTAGTACACTTAAAATCAATCAAAATCTACTGAGTCTTAAAAGATTACTGCAATGTATTTCCTGGAAAAAGGACTTCCCAGATGGCTCAGTGGTAAAGAATCCACTTGTAATGCAGGAAACACAGGTTTGATCTCTGGCTCTGGAGGATTCCCTGGAGAAGGAAATGGTAACCCACTCCAAGGGAAGTGCCATGGACAGAGGAGCCTGGTTGGGTACAGTCCATGGGATCACAAAAGAGTCAGATATAAAATAATTTGGTGACTAACAACAAAATCCCCCTCAAATTTACAGTTCCTGAAATACTTGAAAAATGATTATATTAACAATTATGTATTTTATGAATTTCCCCTAAAATTAATATATTTATAATTGTTTGGATAACTTAAAAACCTTTCAAAATTTAATTGTCCTTAGAATATTAATGAATCACGTGAATAGCTTCAACGAAAATATTATCTGTGAAATACAATCTTTCATGAATAAAAGTACAAAGAAGTAGATATAGGTAAACTTCATATACTTAATTTAATGCTAAAAACTCAGACAGGCTGAAAGTGAAATATTCAGTAGAGATTTCAGATCCTATCACTTTAAAAATGTGGCTAAACACACCACATAATTATACCAACCTACCCTTATAATTGCCTTATATACGATCAAATATTTTGCATATATCTAAGCAACCTAGGAAAGGCAATTACTAACTAAAAATAATACATAAAGATTCATTTAATAAGACAAACTCAAGGTAAGTATCTAAGAGGGGTCAAAAGCATTATGTTTAATAGCAATGGAAGAGAGAGGGTATTGGGATTGAGATAAGATGCTTATCCATTTTAAATACAGCCTGAAATTTAATGTCTACTTTTAATGAAATAAAATCTTGTTAGAGGAGATGGTTTAGAGAAGTGATAAAAACTAATTGTAAATAAAAAAATTTTTTTGAACTTTTAGTACAAATAAAAGCTCATTAATAACTAGGCATTGTTTATGATCTACTGTAATTATATATTATTACTTATATAGGTAGAATAGACTACAATAAGAGCACAGACAGATTTATATTCTACCTGCAATCTATGAAAGTCAGCATATTAATGATTCATTGAAATAGTGTTTTCAGGGGAACTTCTCAGATTACATGGACCAGAAGGCATGATTTGAGATTTACTTTCCCTTCTTTGAGGAGAATAGGATCATGTAAATGATCTATTCTTGTGCATGGCTTCAGAATCTTAATATTTTACATAGATCTTCTTTGTAATACCCCTGTGGATATTAAAAATCTTGTAAAAAAAAACAGAAAGGTTAGAGACACACACTTGAATTTCTTTTTGCAACAGCAATTGCAAGCATTTGTAATTGAAAAATGGAGTTCAAAGAGTAAAACTGTTTAAAGGGATTAGTAGAACTAACCGAAGTACAGAGGACTTAATGGGGCAGAATATACGCTGCTTTGACAAGCAAAGAATGGTCATGTTTAGTGGATTGGATTACATGATCACTACCTTCACAAGAGGAAATGTTTATTGCTACAGTTATGAATTAAAAACCCAAACGAATAAACAAACCAAAAGTTTAAACACACTGACTCCCATCCTAATGGGCATCTCTGATGATGCACTTTTGCATTCATATTTGAGCAAACCTGGAAATGGTTGAGACAGGCTTTGCAGAGATCACCAATGCTTATCATTCCCACAAGCACCACAAGGGTAGAGAAACCTCAAGTCTAAAAGAGTACTCAGATCACAGGGAAAGAGATTAGGCGGGTTTCTAGCAAGCTTGCTTCATATTGTCAGAGGTTTAGTTTGGGGGTAATATGCAGCCTGGACTACAAAAGGGTAGAAATATGACTGCAGTGAAAGAAATTCCTCCAGTTACAACTCCAAACACACCTGGGTCTAGACAGGAAACTTTCATGATTAAAATACGAATATTTCTTCTATCTACAAGAGAATTGTTTTTTAAAGAAAGAACTTTTATTCAAGGATACAGGGAAAAATCAGAGGAATGTGCACCAGGAGCTTCAGCTTTTTGTGGTTTTACAGTTTTCTTGATAACTGAACAGGTGCAGTTGTTATAATGATTTTAATAAAAAAAAACAGAAGACTGAATTATCAGGTTAGTAAAACTGCTTAAGGCAGAGTCTTTGGGGTTGTTTTGTTTTGTTTGGTCACATTTGCCTTTTTCTGCTCTAATAAATTATTTTAAAATCATAAAACACTGACTGTATAGTATTCATATTTCAAAATAATGCATCAAAATAGTCTCTCGTCATGAGTGAAGCATATTATATTACTTGTGCTTCAAATTCCCTAACTCCTAATTAGGTTTTCCACAGTAATAACAATGCAAGTGGTCTGATTCTAGATGAATAATGTCAAGCTCAGTAAGAATGATTAAACTCTGATATCTGTAGAATAATCTGGCCCCTGTTTTATATTATACACATCAAGAGAATACTCAAAGGAAAATAAAGTCTAATATACTCATTATTAAATGTTTATTAGTCATAGTTCAAGAATCTCATTTATTGTATTGTAGTGACTTTCCCAAGCACAAACATCCTTAAGTTTTGATAATTAAAACTTTGAATGTCAATATTTTTTCGAGCTCAAGGTAGCAGGCATTATGGTGCTTATCTACTAATGAAAGCTTATTTCTTGGCATTCAATTTTCCTACTTAAAACCTAAACCACATTATTTTATATCTTTTCTTTCAAATTAACTAACTGAATGCTTTAAAAATGTTGCTTTTCATTGGCATGGAAAAATGTAAAGAAAGAATATTTTAAAATATACATAAAGTAGAATAAAGCCCATTGATGGATTAATATGACAAGTTAAAAAATGAAGTTATTTTGACATTTAAAATAGAAATTCTATGTTTGGGTTTTTCCTCTATGTCCATGATAAATGCTCAATGAGAATGAGAGAAAAACAACTAAAGGAACCAAAAAAAACATAAAATTTTCAGGACTATTTATTTGATGTTCCTTCATAATTATTTTCTCAGCTCTACAGGTAAGCTTGGCATGCTCCAGTTCATGCGGTCGCAAAGAATCAGACATGATTTAAGAACTGAACAACCACAACTGAAAAATAAAAGTGTAAGATACTTAAAGTGTACATCATGATGACTTGATACACATGCATGTGAAAGAATTCAGTCATTTATAGAGTTATTTAACATATCCACTATTCATATATTTATCTTTTTTATGAGAACATTTAAATTCTACTGTTCGCAAATTTCACTTATACAATGCAATGTTGTCAACTATACTCACCGATTATACCTTAGTGTCTCAGACATTACTCATCTTATAGCTAAAAATCTGTACATTTCTACCAACCACTCCCTATCCCCTACAACTGTCAGGCCCTAGAAGCCACTTTTCTATCCTACCTGGACAAGTTAAACCATTTAGGTTTCACATAGAAGTGATACCACACAGTATTTGTCTTTCTCTCTCTGCCTTATTTCAGTTAGCATAGCATCCTCAGGGTCCCCATGTTGTCACAAACATCAGGACTTCCTTCTTTCTCATGGCTGAATACTATTCTATTGCATTACATACATCATTTCTTTATCCATTCATCCACTGACAAACACTTAGGTTGTTTGCAAATCTTGCCTATTGCGAATGATGCTGCCATGAAGATGGAAGTGCTGGTAACTCATTTTTAGCCCATTTTCATTTCCTTTGGATATGTACCTAGATGTGGTATTCCTGGATCATATGATAATTCTATTTTTAGCTTTTAAAGAACTCTCATACTGTTTCCATAGTGGCTACAGCAATTGACATCCTCACCAGCACTGGATTACAGTTCCCTTTTTCTTCCCCATATTCTTGCCAACATTTGTTATCTCGTGTTTTTTGAAGGACAATCATTCCAACAGGTGTGATGTGATAACTCATCATGGTTTTGGTTTGCATTTCCCTGATGATTCCTGATGTTAAGCATCTTTTCAGGTATCTTTGGCCATCTGTATGTCTTTTTGGAAAAATGTCTCTTGAGATCCTCTGCCTATTTTTAGTGGAATCCTATTATTTTCTTTTTGCTATTGAGTCTTAGTTCTTTAGATATTCTGTATATGGAACCCTTATCAGATATGTGATTTGCAAATGTTCTGTCTCATTTCACAAATTACCTGACAAATTCATTTGTTGATGATTTCCTTTGCCATGGAGATTTTTTTAGTTTGATAAAGTTAAACAGTTTTTTTTGTTTGTTTGTTTTGTTCCTTTGCTTTCACTGTCAAATTGAAAAGAACAATGTCAGGACGAAGACAAGGAGCTTGCGTATGCACAGTACAGGCACATTCTCTCTTATTACTTTACTGAGTCTCTCAGGTATTTCAGTTTTTTTTCAGATTGAACGTTTGTGGTAAGCCTATTTTAAGCAAGTCTATTAGCACCATTTTCCCAACAGCATTTGCTCACTTTGTGTCTCTCTGTCACATTTTGGTAATTCTTGAAATATCTCAAAAATTTTCCTCTTTATTGTATCCCTTATGGTGATATATGGTCATTGATGTTAGTATCACAGTTGTTTGGGTGGATGACAGAAACCATGAATATAAGACAGCAAATGTAATCTATCAATGTTTCTGTTCTGACTGCTTCAGCAACGGACTAATTCCCTATCTCTCTCCTTCCCAGGTCTCCCTCTTACCTGAGACACAAGAATATTAAAATTGGGCTGATTAATATCACTGCAATAGCCTCTATGTGTCCAACTATTAGGAACAGTTGCAAGGCAAAAGCTAGAAATGATTAAGTTTAGTAAGCAGAGGGGGCACTTCAAAAACCCATAGTCCAAAAGCTAGGCCTCTTGTACCAATTAGACCAGGTAAAAATTCAAAGGAAAAGTTATTTAAGGAAATTAAAAGTGCTGCTCTAGCGAACACATGAATAATATGAAAACAAAACACCCTTATTGTTGATATGGAGAAAGTTTCAGTGGCTCTGAAGAGAAGATCAATATCGTTATATTACGTTAAGTCAAAGCCTAATCCAGAGCAAGACTCTATCCCTCTTCATTTCTATGAAGGCTAAGAGAGGTGAGGAAGTTGCAGAAGAAAAATCTGAAGCGAGGCATGGTTGTTCCATGAGGTTTAAGGAAATAAACCACCTTCCAAAATCACTGCAGATGGTGAATGCAGCCATGAAGTCAAAATACATTCCCTCCTTGGAATAAAAGCTGTGAGAAACCTAGACAGCATACTCAAAAGCAGAGACATCACCTTGTTGACAGAGGTCCATACAGTCAAAAAACCTTCCAGTAATCATGTTCAGTTGTGAAAATTGGACCATAAAGAAGGCTGAGTGCTAAAGAAATGATGCCTTTGAACTGTGGTGTTGGAGAAAACTCTTGAGAGTTCCTTGGACTACAAGGATATCAAAGCAGTCAATCCTAAAGGAAATCAACCCTGAATATTTATTGGAAGGACTGATGTTGAAGCTAAAGCTCCAATACTCTAATGACTATCTGATGTGAAGGGGTGACTCGCTGGAAAAGATCTTGATGCTGGGAAAAATAGAAGGCAGAAGGAGAAGGGGACCATAGAAGACTAGACGGTTGGATGGCATTATTGACTCAATGGACATGAATTTGAGCAAACTCTGGAAAACAGTGAAGCACAGGGAAGTCTGGCATGCTGCAGTCCATGGGGTTGCCAAGAGTCAGATATGACTGAGCAACTGAACTGACTGAAGTAGCAGGTGCCAATGCAGAAAGAGCAGCAAGTTATTTAGAAGATCTAGCTAAGATAATAAAGGTGACTACACTAAATAATACATTTTTAATGTAGATGAAACAGCTTTCTGTTGGAAGGCAAAAGCTAGAAATGATTAAGTTTAGTAAGCAGAGGGGGCACTTCAAAAACCCATAGTCCAAAAGCTAGGCCTCTTGTACCAATTAGACCAGGTAAAAATTCAAAGGAAAAGTTATTTAAGGAAATTAAAAGTGCTGCTCTAGCGAACACATGAATAATATGAAAACAAAACACCCTTATTGTTGATATGGAGAAAGTTTCAGTGGCTCTGAAGAGAAGATCAATATCGTTATATTACGTTAAGTCAAAGCCTAATCCAGAGCAAGACTCTATCCCTCTTCATTTCTATGAAGGCTAAGAGAGGTGAGGAAGTTGCAGAAGAAAAATCTGAAGCGAGGCATGGTTGTTCCATGAGGTTTAAGGAAATAAACCACCTTCCAAAATCACTGCAGATGGTGAATGCAGCCATGAAGTCAAAATACATTCCCTCCTTGGAATAAAAGCTGTGAGAAACCTAGACAGCATACTCAAAAGCAGAGACATCACCTTGTTGACAGAGGTCCATACAGTCAAAAAACCTTCCAGTAATCATGTTCAGTTGTGAAAATTGGACCATAAAGAAGGCTGAGTGCTAAAGAAATGATGCCTTTGAACTGTGGTGTTGGAGAAAACTCTTGAGAGTTCCTTGGACTACAAGGATATCAAAGCAGTCAATCCTAAAGGAAATCAACCCTGAATATTTATTGGAAGGACTGATGTTGAAGCTAAAGCTCCAATACTCTAATGACTATCTGATGTGAAGGGGTGACTCGCTGGAAAAGATCTTGATGCTGGGAAAAATAGAAGGCAGAAGGAGAAGGGGACCATAGAAGACTAGACGGTTGGATGGCATTATTGACTCAATGGACATGAATTTGAGCAAACTCTGGAAAACAGTGAAGCACAGGGAAGTCTGGCATGCTGCAGTCCATGGGGTTGCCAAGAGTCAGATATGACTGAGCAACTGAACTGACTGAAGTAGCAGGTGCCAATGCAGAAAGAGCAGCAAGTTATTTAGAAGATCTAGCTAAGATAATAAAGGTGACTACACTAAATAATACATTTTTAATGTAGATGAAACAGCTTTCTGTTGGAAGAAGATGCTGTCTAGAATGTCTAACTATAGTAGAGAAGTTAATGTTGGCTTCAAAGCTTCAAAAAATAGGCTGACTCTTATTAGGGGCTAATGCAGTTCATGACTATGTTGAAACTAATGCTTATTTGTTGTTGTTGTTTGTTGTTGTTATTGTTTAGTCGTCAAATCATGTCCAACTCTTTGTGACCTAATGGACCTGCCAGGCTCCTCTGTCCATGAGGTTTTCCCAAGAATATTGGTTTGGGTTGCCAGTTTCTTCTCCAAGGGATCTTCCCAATCCAGGGACTGAGTCCACATCTTCTGCAATGGTAGGTGAATTCTTTACCACTGATCCACCAGGAAGCCAGACTTGCCACCAGTAAGTTTATTTACCATTTTGAAAATTCTAGGACCCTTTAGGTTTATATTAAATCTAGTCCACCTGTGCTCTATCAATAAAACAAGGCCTGGATGACAGGATATCTGACAAGATACTTGTTTATGACCAGATTTACTACATATTTTAGGTCCACAGTTGTGTCTTACTTCTCAGGAAAAAAAACACACAGGTTTCTTTCAAAATATTATTTCTCATTGACAATTATTACTGAAATTTTTAACCACATAGGCACTATAATTTTGAATACCATGAGCAAATGATTTTTGACCTATGTCTTGAATGTTCAGGGAAGACAATTATATTATTCTATGTAATGTTGGCATATGGGAGAACATTTTAGTTTTTGCAATATGGTTTCCAATACTAGATTTTCTTTTTTTTTTTTTTTTATCTCATTCTATGGATCAGATGATAAAGAATCTGCCCACAATGCAGGAGACCCAGGTTCAATATCTGGGTCGGGAAGACCCCCCCAGAGAAGGAAGTGGCAATCCATTCTAGAATTTGTCCCTGGGGAATTCAATGGACAGAGGACCCTGGTGGACTCTGAATCAGACACAACTGAGAGACTAATATAATTTAGCACGAAATTCACGTGTGTATCTTAGATTTAGTTAGGTATTTCAAGTTCCGTTCTCCCCAAAGTTGTGTAAATAAACATCCCCTTCAGGTTCCCCTTCATCAGTTTTTTTTCATTTTTATAGCTGGTATGTCTCTGTTGAAGCAGTCTAAATATTAACTAATTGCTAGCAAACTTCATCCTTGTTAACATGGATATGCTTTTTTCCCCAATATAGCTAATCTACTTATATCCGTTATTTTCTATCAGCATATTTTTAATGCAAGTATTTCACAGCAAAAAAAAGGAAAGAAAAGAAAAGAAAAAATCAGGAAGAGTACAGAAAATAAAGATTAGCTTTCATGGTGGCTCAGATGGTAATTAATCCTCCTGTAATGCTGGAGACCCAGGTTCAATCTCTGGATCAGGAAGATCTCCTGCAAAAGGGAATGATAGTCCACTCTGGCATTCTTGTTTGGAGAATCCCATGGACAGAGGAGCCTGGTGGGCTACAGTCCATGAGGTGGCAAAGAGTCCGACATGACTTAGAGACTAACACTTTTACTTTCTTACTGTGTTTCAACAAAACTATAAGTATACTTGGTTGTTTGAGAAACCATAATTCATTTTACAATTTCTTTCTTGAGAAAAATTACATTTTCCAGTTACTGATCTGCTCAGAGGTGAAGTAAATACATTATATAGATAAAAAAGCAAAAAGTTTGGATGATTTTCAAAAAAATATTGATCTTAATATTTCCCTTAATATAAGGTAACATATATACATGCACTTCCAAGTTTGAGTGCAAAGAAAAATCTAGATTGGTTTAAAAGTTATCTGAAAGAAGCGCTCTCCATGAAGATTCATGTGTCATTACAGGGTAATTTTTGCAGCCAGTATTAAAGTTTCAAATAGGGAACTCAAGGAAAGCTAAGTTATTTGATAAAAGCACAGATCAATGATGAAACTGAAAACTCTTCTGATTTCCCTGAGGAATTAATGAAAGTTACATGAAAATATTTGAGGTAGCTTAAGAATAATAAAGTCATAAGAAGAGTCACTGTCAAACTCACAACTTTCAACTCTGAGTTTGGTACCTCAGTTCTTTCTGTTTTTCTCCTCTTTACTCAGAGGAGTCCACATTTAAGGCAGTGCTCATTGTGAAAGGCATAAGATCATTTAGATTGAAATTATAAAATGGGGCATTTAAATTGTTTCAATTGAGTTCATAACAGAGCACAAATGGAAGAGTGGGTGGATTGGTAGAAAAGCCTCTGATGGAGAAACAGAATTCATGGGCTCTGGGCTTATGGTTATCTTCCCCATTTATAAAAACTGAATGTGCCATTTACTCTCTCTGAATCATCCTTTTAAAAATTAGGAACACTAACAATATCTGTTCTGACAAACACACAGAGTTTATGGAGACTCTCATGAGGAAATGTATGTTCATTACCAAAGTTAAAAAGAATTAAATGAATAAACACACAAATTTGAAATATGTTTTGAGAACAAATATCAGTTAAAATTGTTTTTTTGTAGCTTCAAATACTTAACGTAGTCTTTATATACTACAGCTAATCATTCATTCATTGAGCAGCTAAAACAAAGTTTATATTGAACTTAATTCTTGACTTAACATGAAATCTTTAAATAATTATATATACACACATATGCACATATGTGTGTGTGTGTGTATGTGTGCTGTGTGTGTGTGCATGCTAAGTCACTTTATTAGTGTCTGACTCTATGTGACCCCATGGACTCCAGCTTTCTAGGCTCCTCTGTCCATGGGATTCTCTAGGCAAGAATACTGGAGTGAGCTGCCAGGTCCTCCTTCAGGGGATCTTCCCCATGCAGGAATCCAACCCTGTGTCTGCTACATCTAACCTAAATTGGCGGGAGGGTTCTTTACCATTACCACCACCTGTTTATCTACAAATATTTGTATTTGTTATTTAAGTGGACTCTACTTTATACTAAACTCAATGAAAATGGAAAAGAATGACTTAACTGTTCAATAAGTTCACACACTAGTGGAAATGAACATAGAAGACTTAGTCTGACCCATCATATTAAGTGTCATAAGTTCATACCCATAAGGGCTATGGAAAAATAGATGAGATAAGTACTCATTTTTTGGAAAGTGTTATAAAGTGTTAAACAGAAAGGGCACTATTTGAACTGGTACTTAAATGAAAAGCGAAGGGGAGGAAAGGTGACAAGAGTCAAAATTCCACAATTACAGTGAACTATAACATGACCCTTTATAACAGTCAACATTTTCAAAGATTTGCATTTGTGGAGTGACTTCATTCTGACAAAATAAGAAGTCAGATATAATTTTTCCTAAAAAGTTAGTTTTAATCTTGCCCTTTGAGCACTGGAGGGTAACTATATCTTTGGGAAGTCAGATGAATTTCCAACAGCATGTTGCCGACTAGTAGCGGAGCAGGGATCCAAGCTCAAGCCATCTCTGAGCATCATCCAACTGCTTAACCTCTAATACCTATTGTCACATCTGAGTATGTCAACAGTTTCACAAGTTGAAAAGTGGGAGGAAGCCTTCCACACAAGAGAAACAGCGTGGCAACAGGCACCAGCCTGTGTGTCACCAGCACGGGGCAGGGACACCTATTCCAGTGATTGTAGTGAACTGAGCTCAGGGTGGAAGGGCAGTCATGCAGCTAATACATTTCTACCAAGTTACCACAAAGGAAAAGCTAATTAGACAAACCACTTTATTTTGCTATGGTCAGTCAGATGGTATTCATCTCAACCTCAGTTGCTTTGAGAAACATTTTCTTATTGTCAGTCATGAGCAGGACTTCAATAGATAGTTACTTTCTATAGGAACTGAAATAATCCTATCTGGAAAAGTATTTATTTTGCCTTTCCTGCTGGTGAGAATGGGTGGGGGGGGGGGGGGCGGGTAGTTAGGATTACTAACTTCTTACTATCATGATAAGTTCATGATGGTCAACGTGGATGTTCTATTAACAAAAATCCTGGGCACTAAGTGCGTACAAGAGCATACTTTTCATATGTGAAGGAAAATTATAATAACATAAAGTATACATATATATTTTATACAAGATGATTCTTTTAAAACATATCATGCCACTTATTTCTTACATTTCAATAAGACAGCAAAATATGATAAATCACAGGTATAGTAACCAGTGTGCTTTCATGTTCTATGTTTAACAGAGTTCTATATAAACCCATCAAAAAGAAGGGATTATAGAAACTCAGTAGTTTCCATGGTTTTAGAGTCAAGCTAATGATTTCAGGATCAAGTGAATAGGTATGAAATTTCACAGATTCTTGAAAAAATACAATGGCAATGAGATATGGATTAAATATATGCATTGGGCTGGAAACTGAATTTCAGATTCAAGATAATAAAATATTGGTGTTCCAGTAAATCTTCCAAGATTAGCTCCATTCTCTAAAGTGCAGCTTCTAGGGATTATAATGATGTTTTTAAAAATATGCATTGCCTGATCTTTGGAAAGCTCCAATGAATAGCTTGAATCTTGTAAAACTGAAACATACCCAATGATGACAAATGCATGCATTTTTTCACTGCTTTCTGGGAAAATTTTCAAGGTATTTGTAAAGTAAATTTAATACAAAATGTTAATTAATCAATTCTATTCTCTTTAGAATATGGATGTGAAACTTTGTGTGGAGGAATAGAAACATGAGATTGTTTTTATCATCAAGTATCTCTCACTGTAATGAAACTGATAGTTGCATATTTGCAATGTAAAATGAGTGCTAAGATCAAAAGGATTGGCTATATATGCATAGAATTCAAGTTATTAATTTTAACTTAAATGAGCTAAATCTTTAGAAGAGAAAAATTAGATGTATAAGCATAGCTTAATAACCATAAATTTTCTATTATTTACTTTCCATAAATATAGTTGTTATGTACCTTTAAAGGATTTAATAAGAATGATATGTCACTTTATACTTTAATATTGGTTAATGAGTTTAAAACACATGACCATTGTAAATACTCACAGTAACTGCGTGCAGCCAGTCACGAATCCACAGTACAATTAAACAGCAGGAGAAATTGTGACTCAGAGAGGTTGAGACATGGCAAAAAGTTGAGCAGCTGAAATGCCTGCATGGATTTGTCAATTCTTTTTCTCCAGACATTGTATTTTCTTTCAGGTACGGCTTGACTATCAAGTCATCTGTGGAAAATGAGAGAAGTGTATTGTTTTTCATGCATCTCTATCAAATATGTAGCATCATGTAAAAACCAGAAAAAAATACTATGGAAGTTTAGCAAAGTTATCCTAAATAGCTATTACTCCTGCCTTGGATATTTGTTGCATGAAGGCTTCAGATACCCTTTAGGAGGATTTCACTGCTCATGGTAAAGTCCTCAAGGTTAAGGGAAAATATAAAGCCTCATTAATATTGGAACAATTACACCATGTAGTCTCTAATGAGGCTCGGCAAAGCCCCCAATGTCCTCAGTGATAAAAAGGAAGAACTATTTTGCTCAAGGACAAGCGTATATGCGTATAACACCTCCCGGTTAGGTATGTTCTTATTCCTGTTAGAAATACCTGCATTTTTCTTCAAGTTATGGAAAATGCAACCCGACACCTGTTGCCCTTTTTTTATTTAGCACTTACATTCTAACATACTGTATATTTCATTGCTTATTATCCCTACATGAATATAAGCTGTCTAAGAGTCAAGCTTCATGTCTGTTATTTTTTCCTTGCTGCATTTCTAATACCAAAACAGTTTTTAATTTTGATGGTTAATTAATCAATTCTATTCTCTTTAGAATATGGATGTGAAACTTTGTGTGGAGGAATAGAAACATGAGATTGTTTTTATCATCAAGTATCTCTCACTGTAATGAAACTGATAGTTGCATATTTGCAATGTAAAATGAGTGCTAAGATCAAAAGGATTGGCTATATATGCATAGAATTCAAGTTATTAATTTTAACTTAAATGAGCTAAATCTTTAGAAGAGAAAAATTAGATGTATAAGCATAGCTTAATAACCATAAATTTTCTATTATTTACTTTCCATAAATATAGTTGTTATGTACCTTTAAAGGATTTAATAAGAATGATATGTCACTTTATACTTTAATATTGGTTAATGAGTTTAAAACACATGACCATTGTAAATACTCACAGTAACTGCGTGCAGCCAGTCACGAATCCACAGTACAATTAAACAGCAGGAGAAATTGTGACTCAGAGAGGTTGAGACATGGCAAAAAGTTGAGCAGCTGAAATGCCTGCATGGATTTGTCAATTCTTTTTCTCCAGACATTGTATTTTCTTTCAGGTACGGCTTGACTATCAAGTCATCTGTGGAAAATGAGAGAAGTGTATTGTTTTTCATGCATCTCTATCAAATATGTAGCATCATGTAAAAACCAGAAAAAAATACTATGGAAGTTTAGCAAAGTTATCCTAAATAGCTATTACTCCTGCCTTGGATATTTGTTGCATGAAGGCTTCAGATACCCTTTAGGAGGATTTCACTGCTCATGGTAAAGTCCTCAAGGTTAAGGGAAAATATAAAGCCTCATTAATATTGGAACAATTACACCATGTAGTCTCTAATGAGGCTCGGCAAAGCCCCCAATGTCCTCAGTGATAAAAAGGAAGAACTATTTTGCTCAAGGACAAGCGTATATGCGTATAACACCTCCCGGTTAGGTATGTTCTTATTCCTGTTAGAAATACCTGCATTTTTCTTCAAGTTATGGAAAATGCAACCCGACACCTGTTGCCCTTTTTTTATTTAGCACTTACATTCTAACATACTGTATATTTCATTGCTTATTATCCCTACATGAATATAAGCTGTCTAAGAGTCAAGCTTCATGTCTGTTATTTTTTCCTTGCTGCATTTCTAATACCAAAAACAGTGCCTGATACAGACTTTCCTAATATTAATTTATGATGGCATAATATTACTTCCAATTATTATTTTCTGGTTAATATCATAAATATGTATTCTTAAATATTTATTAAATACATGATTAATCATTCAGTCAATTAACCTTTTAAAGTCTCATCCAATAGTATGGATATTTATTTTTGTTTAATAACTTATCAAAAATATATATTAATCACCTAATATGTGCCTGCTGTGTGTAATGAGCCATTGTCCTGTCTTCGAGGAGCTTATAATCTTGTGGGAAAACATATTTAATCAATTACTGTATTTTTAACTATCAATGTCCACATAATGAAACAGCACATTATCTTTTCTCTTGGGGCATCCAGACAGTTTCATGGAGGACATAAAACTTATGTTAAGACTACAAGAATTATAAATGTTAAAAGGATTGCTAATGGTTGAAGGTTGAGGTTGTTCAGGCACAGGGTAAAACCTATGTGAAGGTCTGAAAGCAGAAGTAGCAAGGTGTGATCTGGAATAAAATAAGTTTTGTGTAACTCTAGCCTAGTGACATGGGAATAGCTACAGAGAGATATGTCTTGAACCAGGAACCAATCTGTCATAAAATCTTGAATGTCATTGACAGGAATCTTTATACTTGTTAAAATGGAATTATAATGAAATATGTATTAGCTGTATATTAAGCATAATGGAAAATAAAGGGGGAATTTTAAGGAGAAGATACATTATGATCAGATTTATACTTTATAAGACTGTTCTTTGTAGTGAAATGGAAATGAAAAGTATATTAGTTTGCCCAAACAAAGTAGATGCAAAGAACATTTTAGGTTATTTTAGCAGTCCCAGGATGGAAAGGGCATGGCTGTGTTGTTGGCTATGAGTATAAGACTGAGCACATTCATTTATTCATTCAAAACATTAACTTTCAGAGACTTGCTTTTTCCATGAGCCCTAAACACTGAGCAGTCAGATCCCCCAGGAGTCTTTTAGTTTATTAGGGAAATCAAGCATTTTGAAACACTGGTTGTTAAGAGACTATGGGCAGAAGGACCTGATTTCAAATGCGCTGTGACAGTTGGCTTCTCAGGGAAGAACGAACCAACTTTTACTGTCAACCTGAAAAATCGAGGTAACTCTGTCCAAGCAAATAACAGGGAACAGAAAGTACTAGGTACTGATATATACATAAAGAAAGATCAAATAACTAAATGTGAAACACAAAAATAAAAAGATTATTTTAATTTATGCAGATACACATATTTTAACTAGAAAAAAATCCAAATGCAAATAAGTTTAAAAACTCAAATATTTTTATGAGTTCCTGACATTCTCCTGTTGGTCATAGGCTGTATCTGTATGTCTTTTATAGCATGTACACTCTGTCCTTATAATTCACTTATTTGTAAAATATACATATCATAAATATGTTTAGCACAGTGACAATACAGCCCCCAATTTCTATCTGCTCACACTATATTCTCAGCAACTGTTACATTGAAAAATATAATTGAATGTACTGGCTACTAATTCTGAATGAATTTCAATAGATATTTGATCAGCATTTATTCACTGTTCCATAAGTTCTCTTCTTTCACCTTGATAGCTCACAAAAGAAACTGCCACTAGGTTTAATTACTATTTTCCCATCATGCAGAACATTTTCTTCAGGTATACCAACCATAAAACACTTATAATCTTTCTGAGGATATGCAATGAATGGGTAGAGTTTGAGATGCCATAATAGGATGTTTTATCCTTATCTGGAGGTTATGTTGAATTCTGCAAAGACTCCTGAAGCTTTGAAATTCTTTAGCCCAGTGGAGGGAACTGGATACAGGAATGATTTATACTTTATAAGACTGTTCTTTGTAGTGAAATGGAAATGAAAAGTATATTAGTTTGCCCAAACAAAGTAGATGCAAAGAACATTTTAGGTTATTTTAGCAGTCCCAGGATGGAAAGGGCATGGCTGTGTTGTTGGCTATGAGTATAAGACTGAGCACATTCATTTATTCATTCAAAACATTAACTTTCAGAGACTTGCTTTTTCCATGAGCCCTAAACACTGAGCAGTCAGATCCCCCAGGAGTCTTTTAGTTTATTAGGGAAATCAAGCATTTTGAAACACTGGTTGTTAAGAGACTATGGGCAGAAGGACCTGATTTCAAATGCGCTGTGACAGTTGGCTTCTCAGGGAAGAACGAACCAACTTTTACTGTCAACCTGAAAAATCGAGGTAACTCTGTCCAAGCAAATAACAGGGAACAGAAAGTACTAGGTACTGATATATACATAAAGAAAGATCAAATAACTAAATGTGAAACACAAAAATAAAAAGATTATTTTAATTTATGCAGATACACATATTTTAACTAGAAAAAAATCCAAATGCAAATAAGTTTAAAAACTCAAATATTTTTATGAGTTCCTGACATTCTCCTGTTGGTCATAGGCTGTATCTGTATGTCTTTTATAGCATGTACACTCTGTCCTTATAATTCACTTATTTGTAAAATATACATATCATAAATATGTTTAGCACAGTGACAATACAGCCCCCAATTTCTATCTGCTCACACTATATTCTCAGCAACTGTTACATTGAAAAATATAATTGAATGTACTGGCTACTAATTCTGAATGAATTTCAATAGATATTTGATCAGCATTTATTCACTGTTCCATAAGTTCTCTTCTTTCACCTTGATAGCTCACAAAAGAAACTGCCACTAGGTTTAATTACTATTTTCCCATCATGCAGAACATTTTCTTCAGGTATACCAACCATAAAACACTTATAATCTTTCTGAGGATATGCAATGAATGGGTAGAGTTTGAGATGCCATAATAGGATGTTTTATCCTTATCTGGAGGTTATGTTGAATTCTGCAAAGACTCCTGAAGCTTTGAAATTCTTTAGCCCAGTGGAGAGGGAACTGGATACAGGAGCAAGAGTGAACATATATGTATATCAACTGTTCTATTCTAAAGTCAAAGAGGACAGATCCACATTGAAAGGAATATTTAAGCAGAGTTTGATCTTAATTCTTTTTATAGATTCTCATTGATCTGGTTCTGAAGCAATTACTTGACAAGGACATAGAAAATCATAAAGGAGAAGCTCAGCTAATGACAGTATAAAGACACTTCTGATAAGTGGTCAGAAATATGATCAAGGGCGATTGGGGTTGCTTTAATCACACTGTATGGGTCTCTGAATTACACTAATGATGGTCCTTTTCGTGTGTTATTAAGCCTCATTTTATACTAGCAAGTGCATGCCAAGAATGTAATGGCATTTAAGCCAAAATATTAAAAGCATAATGGTTAAAATTTCTACTTCTATTTTAAATTATTTGTAATTGGCATCCCACTTTAATACTGTCTCTAAAATTCATACGCTTATTACTTTTAGAATCTGCCTTAATCATTTGAAGTCTAACAAACAAAAATCATATAAATTTCTTATTATAAGGTGACCAATGAAAATAAGATAGATTAAACCCTATATTGCTATTAAATAGCCCATAGGTTCTTTTTAGACATCCTTAACCAGAAAATCTTTCTATGTGGTGGCATATTATATTTCTAAGGATAATAATTCCTACCTGCTCTTAAAAATAGCCACAAAATCTTAGTTAATTAACACAATGAGTATTTCATATTTATATCTTAGTCCAATTCAGTTAAGATGTGTGTTCAGTGCTGCTTTTCTTTAAGAAGGTCCAGTAGTAATAGAATAGCCACAAATGCACTAATTTGAATTTTTCAGCTTTAGTTCCATAAGTTCTCTTCTTTCACCTTGATAGCTCACAAAAGAAACTGCCACTAGGTTTAATTACTATTTTCCCATCATGCAGAACATTTTCTTCAGGTATACCAACCATAAAACACTTATAATCTTTCTGAGGATATGCAATGAATGGGTAGAGTTTGAGATGCCATAATAGGATGTTTTATCCTTATCTGGAGGTTATGTTGAATTCTGCAAAGACTCCTGAAGCTTTGAAATTCTTTAGCCCAGTGGAGAGGGAACTGGATACAGGAGCAAGAGTGAACATATATGTATATCAACTGTTCTATTCTAAAGTCAAAGAGGACAGATCCACATTGAAAGGAATATTTAAGCAGAGTTTGATCTTAATTCTTTTTATAGATTCTCATTGATCTGGTTCTGAAGCAATTACTTGACAAGGACATAGAAAATCATAAAGGAGAAGCTCAGCTAATGACAGTATAAAGACACTTCTGATAAGTGGTCAGAAATATGATCAAGGGCGATTGGGGTTGCTTTAATCACACTGTATGGGTCTCTGAATTACACTAATGATGGTCCTTTTCGTGTGTTATTAAGCCTCATTTTATACTAGCAAGTGCATGCCAAGAATGTAATGGCATTTAAGCCAAAATATTAAAAGCATAATGGTTAAAATTTCTACTTCTATTTTAAATTATTTGTAATTGGCATCCCACTTTAATACTGTCTCTAAAATTCATACGCTTATTACTTTTAGAATCTGCCTTAATCATTTGAAGTCTAACAAACAAAAATCATATAAATTTCTTATTATAAGGTGACCAATGAAAATAAGATAGATTAAACCCTATATTGCTATTAAATAGCCCATAGGTTCTTTTTAGACATCCTTAACCAGAAAATCTTTCTATGTGGTGGCATATTATATTTCTAAGGATAATAATTCCTACCTGCTCTTAAAAATAGCCACAAAATCTTAGTTAATTAACACAATGAGTATTTCATATTTATATCTTAGTCCAATTCAGTTAAGATGTGTGTTCAGTGCTGCTTTTCTTTAAGAAGGTCCAGAGATCCATGCTACCTGCACCATGAGGCTCCATCATCCCCTATACCTATCTCAGAGCTCTCCACTGGATCCTCTGTGTACGGTTGCCCAGTGAGCAATGACAGCCTATCGCAGAAACTAAAGCACACGTGATGGCCAACTCTTTATTCAGACAAATCTCTTCTACCCACAGTTCTTTGGCCAAGCCTCATAGCAAGGAAGGAAGCACAAGAGGACCGCGATACGGGGAGTATTGTCCCACACATAATCAAAATGAAGAAATAGATTAGTAAGAAATCACTCAATCTCCATTACATATACCTATTTAGGCTGCCTGGGACTTCCCTGATGGCTCCGATGATAAAGAACCTACCTGCAATGTGGGAGACCCAGGTTCTATTCCAGGTTTGGGAAGATCCCCTGGCTACCCATTTCAGTATTCTTGCCTGGAGAATTCCACAGACAGAGGAGCCTGGTGGGCTACAGTCCATGGGGGTTACAAAGAGTCAGACACAACTGAGCAACTAACACTTTCCCTTTTTTTCTCTCTCACAAAAATAGATTCAAACTTATTCATTCACTCTAAGAACATCACAAATATAGCAAGAAAACACAATTGTAAGCAATATGTACTAGGGGCCAAGGGATACAACTGTATAAAGAGGGCAAAAAGTCATGGTGCTTATATTTTAGTGGAGAGATACCAAACATGGAAAAAATTACAAGTTAGGTAACTACAGTTATTTCAGTTCTCTGAAGAGTCAGAAGTAGTGTGTGGCAATATATTCAAGACTCTTTAACGGGTAATTTAGATGGAGGAATTTGCAACAGAATAATTTGCAACAGAAACGTGAAGTACAAACAGACGCTTTTGAAAGGAAACCAGGGAAAGGCATAGCAAGCAAAGGGAACTGCAAACACAGATACCTCTAAACAGAAAGAGCTCAAATGTGGATAAGCTACTAAAAACAGGTCAACGTAGCATAAACTTAAAGAACAAGGATAAAAGAAGAAAGAGATCTGGACAAGGAGTCAAGGAGAAAATAGACCATTCACACAATGAGTATTTCATATTTATATCTTAGTCCAATTCAGTTAAGATGTGTGTTCAGTGCTGCTTTTCTTTAAGAAGGTCCAGAGATCCATGCTACCTGCACCATGAGGCTCCATCATCCCCTATACCTATCTCAGAGCTCTCCACTGGATCCTCTGTGTACGGTTGCCCAGTGAGCAATGACAGCCTATCGCAGAAACTAAAGCACACGTGATGGCCAACTCTTTATTCAGACAAATCTCTTCTACCCACAGTTCTTTGGCCAAGCCTCATAGCAAGGAAGGAAGCACAAGAGGACCGCGATACGGGGAGTATTGTCCCACACATAATCAAAATGAAGAAATAGATTAGTAAGAAATCACTCAATCTCCATTACATATACCTATTTAGGCTGCCTGGGACTTCCCTGATGGCTCCGATGATAAAGAACCTACCTGCAATGTGGGAGACCCAGGTTCTATTCCAGGTTTGGGAAGATCCCCTGGCTACCCATTTCAGTATTCTTGCCTGGAGAATTCCACAGACAGAGGAGCCTGGTGGGCTACAGTCCATGGGGGTTACAAAGAGTCAGACACAACTGAGCAACTAACACTTTCCCTTTTTTTCTCTCTCACAAAAATAGATTCAAACTTATTCATTCACTCTAAGAACATCACAAATATAGCAAGAAAACACAATTGTAAGCAATATGTACTAGGGGCCAAGGGATACAACTGTATAAAGAGGGCAAAAAGTCATGGTGCTTATATTTTAGTGGAGAGATACCAAACATGGAAAAAATTACAAGTTAGGTAACTACAGTTATTTCAGTTCTCTGAAGAGTCAGAAGTAGTGTGTGGCAATATATTCAAGACTCTTTAACGGGTAATTTAGATGGAGGAATTTGCAACAGAATAATTTGCAACAGAAACGTGAAGTACAAACAGACGCTTTTGAAAGGAAACCAGGGAAAGGCATAGCAAGCAAAGGGAACTGCAAACACAGATACCTCTAAACAGAAAGAGCTCAAATGTGGATAAGCTACTAAAAACAGGTCAACGTAGCATAAACTTAAAGAACAAGGATAAAAGAAGAAAGAGATCTGGACAAGGAGTCAAGGAGAAAATAGACCATTCAAAGCTTGCAGACTAGAGATAAGTTTTTGTTACATTTTAAACAGATTTGGATCTCAGAGTCCTGGATTTCAAGCTCTTTGACCATACCTTAGGTGTATAATGTTAGCTAGTTTTTGGTACAGATATCAAAGGAAAACAAATGATCTTTCCACCTGGTAAAGTTTTTTTTTTTTTAACATCGTTTAGCTTGATAATATTTTTAAAGAATGTTTGCTTAGCGTAATATGCATGCATGCTCAGTCACTCAGTCATGTCTGACTCTTTGCAACCTCATGGCCTGGGCCCTCCAGGCTCCCCTGTCCATGGGATTTTCCAGCCAAGAATAATGGAGTGGGGTGCCATTTCCTTCTCCAGTGGATCTTTTCAATCCTGGAATCAAACCCAGGTCTCCTAAGTCTCTCACACTGGCAGGCAGATTCTTTACCACTAGATCCACCTGGGAAGGCCTTATGATAATATAGACACATTTTCAAGTGGATAGTAATTATTTTAGAAATGGAATGGCCTCATTAGATATTTTATTTTATAATAGCAATATATAACACTATGAAATTATCAAGGAGAGGGTTATATTGAATTTTCAGCCTGTCTGGAATCCCATGGTGCACATGTGAGAAGCCATTTTCTCATACCTTAGTAGAGGAGAAACAGCCTATCAGCCTTTTCCCAAAATTTAGACAATATAATTACATATAAAATAAATATACTTTTATAATATTAGAGGTGTTTCCAATTCTGAGATTCTAAAATTTCACACTTCATGTGAATTTTTCCCATTTTGTTAACATAACTGACATACAACAATGTGCAAAGTTTAAGGTGTACAATGCATTGATTTAATACACTTATATACTACAAAAGATTATTAATAGTGTTAGCTAACATTTGTATCACCTCACCTAATTACTATTTCATTTTGTGGTGACAAGATTTAAGATGCACTTTCATAGGAACTTTGAAGTGTATAACACAATACTATGAACTAAAACAACCATGCCGTACATTGGATCCCCAGAAACTGTACATCCCATAATTGGGAGTTCATATGATTTGATCAACACCTGCTCTTTTCTCTAACCCTTCAGCCCCTGGTACCACCATTTTGCTCTGTTTATGTGAATTTGGCTTTTTAAAATTGCACATATAAGCGATATCACATAGTATCGGTATCCCTGTCTGACTTCATTAAGCATAATGTCTCCAGGGCCATTCATGGTGTTGAAAGTGTCACGATACCCTTCTTTATCACTGCTGTGTGTCTGTGTTTGTGTACATGACATTTTTTTATCCATTCATCCATTAACAGACATTTAAGTTGTTTCTTTATCTTGGCTATTGTGAGTAATTCTGCCATGAACTTAGGAGTGTAGATGTCTCTTTGATTTTGTTACTGAGTCCAAGCTTACTCTGCTCACCGCATACCAGGCCAATCAATCTGAGAGATGAGGTGCTGAGAGGAAAGGAAGAGACTTTATTTGGAAAGCAGCTGACCGAGAAGATGGTAGGCTAACACCTCAAAATAATCATCTTATCTATTGGTATCTGGATGCCAGGTTCTTTTAGGGATCAGAGATATATAACACTATTTGAAATTATCAAAGGATAGTAATTATTTTAGAAATGGAATGGCCTCATTAGATATTTTATTTTATAATAGCAATATATAACACTATGAAATTATCAAGGAGAGGGTTATATTGAATTTTCAGCCTGTCTGGAATCCCATGGTGCACATGTGAGAAGCCATTTTCTCATACCTTAGTAGAGGAGAAACAGCCTATCAGCCTTTTCCCAAAATTTAGACAATATAATTACATATAAAATAAATATACTTTTATAATATTAGAGGTGTTTCCAATTCTGAGATTCTAAAATTTCACACTTCATGTGAATTTTTCCCATTTTGTTAACATAACTGACATACAACAATGTGCAAAGTTTAAGGTGTACAATGCATTGATTTAATACACTTATATACTACAAAAGATTATTAATAGTGTTAGCTAACATTTGTATCACCTCACCTAATTACTATTTCATTTTGTGGTGACAAGATTTAAGATGCACTTTCATAGGAACTTTGAAGTGTATAACACAATACTATGAACTAAAACAACCATGCCGTACATTGGATCCCCAGAAACTGTACATCCCATAATTGGGAGTTCATATGATTTGATCAACACCTGCTCTTTTCTCTAACCCTTCAGCCCCTGGTACCACCATTTTGCTCTGTTTATGTGAATTTGGCTTTTTAAAATTGCACATATAAGCGATATCACATAGTATCGGTATCCCTGTCTGACTTCATTAAGCATAATGTCTCCAGGGCCATTCATGGTGTTGAAAGTGTCACGATACCCTTCTTTATCACTGCTGTGTGTCTGTGTTTGTGTACATGACATTTTTTTATCCATTCATCCATTAACAGACATTTAAGTTGTTTCTTTATCTTGGCTATTGTGAGTAATTCTGCCATGAACTTAGGAGTGTAGATGTCTCTTTGATTTTGTTACTGAGTCCAAGCTTACTCTGCTCACCGCATACCAGGCCAATCAATCTGAGAGATGAGGTGCTGAGAGGAAAGGAAGAGACTTTATTTGGAAAGCAGCTGACCGAGAAGATGGTAGGCTAACACCTCAAAATAATCATCTTATCTATTGGTATCTGGATGCCAGGTTCTTTTAGGGATCAGAGATGGGGGCAGGTGAGGAAGGAAAGTAAAAAGGCCACTATTCTTGCAAACACCTGGAATGGCAAGCCTCAGGCAGGGGATGTGTTACTTTCTCCCTTCCTGCCATCCACAGGTGGACAGGGTTCTAAACACAGGCACTTTGCTTTTAGGCACTTAGTTTAACAATCAAACAGAGGGGCAGGATTCTCTGAGGCAAACCATTCTGTATGATTACAATAACAAAAGCAATGGAAAAAACAAGTCAAAGAAACAATTTCATCGTGGGTTGAGAACTGGCTTCCTCCCTGCAACAATTTGTTCTCATTTCCTTTGCATATATGTCCAGCAGTGGAACTGCAGAATCATATAGTTCTATTTTTAATTTTTGAAGGAAACCCCATACTATTTTCCCAAGTGGCTGCACCAATTTACATTCTCACCAACAGTGTATGAAGCTTCCCTTTACTCCACACCTTCACCAAGTGTTGTTCTCTCTTGTATTTTTGATGACAGCTAACCTAATAGTTAGGAGGTGATATCTCCTTATGGATTTTATTTGTATTTCCCTGATGATTAGTGGTAATGAACACCATTTCCTGTACCCCATTTGTATGTCTTCTTTGGGAAAATATTTATTCAGTTCCACTGCCCATTTTTTAATGGAATTGTTTCTTTGGCTATTGAATTATATGAGCTCTTTTTGTATTTCAGATATTAACCCCTTATCAGATATGTGATATGCAGCAGTACACTAGTATTCATAAGAAAATTGAACATATATACATGATATATTCTCCAACATGTCTCCCTTTTGTTTTTATCTTTTTTTTAAACAGACATTTAAGTTGTTTCTTTATCTTGGCTATTGTGAGTAATTCTGCCATGAACTTAGGAGTGTAGATGTCTCTTTGATTTTGTTACTGAGTCCAAGCTTACTCTGCTCACCGCATACCAGGCCAATCAATCTGAGAGATGAGGTGCTGAGAGGAAAGGAAGAGACTTTATTTGGAAAGCAGCTGACCGAGAAGATGGTAGGCTAACACCTCAAAATAATCATCTTATCTATTGGTATCTGGATGCCAGGTTCTTTTAGGGATCAGAGATGGGGGCAGGTGAGGAAGGAAAGTAAAAAGGCCACTATTCTTGCAAACACCTGGAATGGCAAGCCTCAGGCAGGGGATGTGTTACTTTCTCCCTTCCTGCCATCCACAGGTGGACAGGGTTCTAAACACAGGCACTTTGCTTTTAGGCACTTAGTTTAACAATCAAACAGAGGGGCAGGATTCTCTGAGGCAAACCATTCTGTATGATTACAATAACAAAAGCAATGGAAAAAACAAGTCAAAGAAACAATTTCATCGTGGGTTGAGAACTGGCTTCCTCCCTGCAACAATTTGTTCTCATTTCCTTTGCATATATGTCCAGCAGTGGAACTGCAGAATCATATAGTTCTATTTTTAATTTTTGAAGGAAACCCCATACTATTTTCCCAAGTGGCTGCACCAATTTACATTCTCACCAACAGTGTATGAAGCTTCCCTTTACTCCACACCTTCACCAAGTGTTGTTCTCTCTTGTATTTTTGATGACAGCTAACCTAATAGTTAGGAGGTGATATCTCCTTATGGATTTTATTTGTATTTCCCTGATGATTAGTGGTAATGAACACCATTTCCTGTACCCCATTTGTATGTCTTCTTTGGGAAAATATTTATTCAGTTCCACTGCCCATTTTTTAATGGAATTGTTTCTTTGGCTATTGAATTATATGAGCTCTTTTTGTATTTCAGATATTAACCCCTTATCAGATATGTGATATGCAGCAGTACACTAGTATTCATAAGAAAATTGAAACATATATACATGATATATTTCTACACTTGAAAAATAATGTTTCTTACTCTATAAGCTAATTAAATTTAAACTACTATCTTTTTATTCATTGGAACTTAAAATTATTAAGTTCTAAAATCTATTATTTCAAATACAAAATAATATATTCCTTTAAATAGTTGTCCAACTTTACAGTTTACTGAGCTTTCTATATTTTGTTCTAATGTGTTATTTACCCTTGATTTAAATTTCAACTCACATTGGCTCTAATGAGACCCACACTATAGGCATTATCATTCATATTTGAAATTCCCCAAATCCCTTTACACTGATTCCCAAAATAAGCAGCATCAACCTCCCAGAGACATAAATGCTGATTTCTACTGATGGATACTATCAGGAAACTAGGAAACAATGCATTCTAATCTTCATTTTGAAAATCATATAAAGTAAAATACTGAGCATACTGGGGTTATATTGTTATACTATGCTGAGAAATTCCAAGAATACATTATTGGAACATTTTATACATACCAATCATTTTCAAACTGAATGCAGAAAAGGAATAACAAGCCATTTGTACAGAAAAAGCTTCATATTTATTTAAAATATAGGTAACAGTCAGAATTGTTACCTATTCTAATTGTGATAGTTTAGACCACAGTTAGATATCTAATGTGATAACTGTGACAGTTTCTAAATATAGAGATATTATTTAACATATTTTCCATAATTATAACTACAAATGCTTTACTATTGTTTTTCCTTTAAATATTTATTGAAAAACACTTGTGCATATAGTCACTTTTGAAGATTTTACTTTTTACTTTTACTAGGTTATTCTATTAGATTTATTCCAAACAAATTTATAGTGTTTGAAATTTAATTTTAAAAAAACACTTTTTCATTGTTCATCATATAAAATAATTTTCCATTTCTAGAAAATATTTCTGCATATAAATTAAAACACATTTACTTACTAATTAATTTTTATGAATAAAAAATGGAAAGCTGTGAATGAAAGAAAAGATGACTTTAATTATTTTTAATTAACTTTTTTGTATTTCAGATATTAACCTTATCAGATATGTGATATGCAGCAGTACACTAGTATTCATAAGAAAATTGAAACATATATACATGATATATTTCTACACTTGAAAAATAATGTTTCTTACTCTATAAGCTAATTAAATTTAAACTACTATCTTTTTATTCATTGGAACTTAAAATTATTAAGTTCTAAAATCTATTATTTCAAATACAAAATAATATATTCCTTTAAATAGTTGTCCAACTTTACAGTTTACTGAGCTTTCTATATTTTGTTCTAATGTGTTATTTACCCTTGATTTAAATTTCAACTCACATTGGCTCTAATGAGACCCACACTATAGGCATTATCATTCATATTTGAAATTCCCCAAATCCCTTTACACTGATTCCCAAAATAAGCAGCATCAACCTCCCAGAGACATAAATGCTGATTTCTACTGATGGATACTATCAGGAAACTAGGAAACAATGCATTCTAATCTTCATTTTGAAAATCATATAAAGTAAAATACTGAGCATACTGGGGTTATATTGTTATACTATGCTGAGAAATTCCAAGAATACATTATTGGAACATTTTATACATACCAATCATTTTCAAACTGAATGCAGAAAAGGAATAACAAGCCATTTGTACAGAAAAAGCTTCATATTTATTTAAAATATAGGTAACAGTCAGAATTGTTACCTATTCTAATTGTGATAGTTTAGACCACAGTTAGATATCTAATGTGATAACTGTGACAGTTTCTAAATATAGAGATATTATTTAACATATTTTCCATAATTATAACTACAAATGCTTTACTATTGTTTTTCCTTTAAATATTTATTGAAAAACACTTGTGCATATAGTCACTTTTGAAGATTTTACTTTTTACTTTTACTAGGTTATTCTATTAGATTTATTCCAAACAAATTTATAGTGTTTGAAATTTAATTTTAAAAAAACACTTTTTCATTGTTCATCATATAAAATAATTTTCCATTTCTAGAAAATATTTCTGCATATAAATTAAAACACATTTACTTACTAATTAATTTTTATGAATAAAAAATGGAAAGCTGTGAATGAAAGAAAAGATGACTTTTAATTTATTTTTAATGTAACTCTGGTTTGGTTTCTTACTGAATTTTGAGGAAATGACTAAATGGAGGGCATAATCTTTCTTTCAATATTTTATAAAATATTTGAATTAATCTGGACATCTTTCTATGCCATTTCTTTTCCAAGTGTGATCTGTTACTAGTCTTTGTAAAGAAATGTAATCACTTGGGTTGAAAATGATTTGATTTGAATAGGATGTATAAATGATTTAAATGCAAGTATCCTTCCATTGAAACAACATTTAAATAAAAATTAGAGAAATATGGCTTGGGGATAATTATTGCCATGTGAATGAAACTGAATAAAGGACGAGAGAAGGAATCTCTTTGTCAGTCTAACTCATAATTCTAATATCCAGCATTAGCATTCATTGGACTTGAGTTGCTAAATAATCAGAGACAAATTGAAAAGATTTATATTTTGGAAAATAATAACAGTAAAGTGACAACACACAATAAAAACATGAAATGAATAGCTAGATTTCAAAATATATTTTGGTGCCTCTTTGGGTGTTCAGAAATTACAAACTGTAAGAATGCCTCTCCACGACTACCTTCTTGTTTGAATACAGCAATAAACTGGTTTCCCCTAAATAAGAAAAGAGATATTTAGTACCTAATAAATGGAGAAATGAATTAGTAACAATATAGTAGAGCACTACATGGAGAAAAAAAAGCCACTAAAAATAATTTAAATGATATCTGTTATTTCTAAGTTAAAGTAGATTAAAACAGAAAATAAATCTGATTTTTACAGTTTTAATTATAAAAAACCTACTAATAATTACTGACAATATGAAAACATACAAATAGAGTTTATCACAAAGCAACAGCTACATTGGTGTGTCAGTCTTGATTATACTATTGTAAGGGCACCAGAATCTTTGTAGTTATAAGTAACAAGTAATTTCTAACCAATCTATATATCTATCACAGATTTTCAGATCTTAAGGTTTCTGCTTAGCACAATCACTCAGGACCCAAGGCTGATGAAAGACCCCCTGTGGCTGCCAATTAGTAAATTGGGGAAGTAGAGCCAAAAGGTCTCATGCTTGCAAATGTTTGGTTTACAGGTTAACAAGCAACTAGAACTAACTGTGTGTCTTCCTTCCATCCTACCCTTCTAAAACATAACCAGAATTTATAAATCTACCATGTCCTTGAACTTAAAAGCAGAAATATTTTTTGAATCAGTATTACCTATCATTACATGATATGTATTACTATGCTCTGAACTAGGTAGTCTACCATAGCAACCCACTCCTATACTATAATGTGATACAAGAGCAGAGATGCAGTTCAACATCTTGAAATTATCCATGAGGTCAAATAAACTGTACTAGATACAACAGAGTGGAAATCTTGTAGTAGAATATAAAGGCAAACCAAAGAAAAGAGTTTGGGTAAATGTACACATTAGTAAATATAGGTAAACATAACTGAGAACTACTTAGAAATCACTGTTTTACAGGTCCTTTCTAAACAAGGATTTCATGTTCTTGATTTCAATACACAAGACTCTACTTTTTTAAAGCCATAAGCTTGTTCTTCCTGGTGAGTTGAACTGGGAATGCAGCAATTGTGACAGCCAATGGCTTGTATGTCCCATTTTACAATGTGTTACAGAACTAACTTCTGAGGAATGAGTCAAGGGGAAATTAACCTAACAATCCTCTCATCCTCTGTTGGTCAACAGCTGCCAGAGATGTATTAATACCATGTACTTTTAGGTTTGCCCTCCCACCGGTACCCAAGCAGGTTTCAATCCTCAAAAAAACCCTTGGCAGAAGGTCAAACATAAAGCAGTATTTTTGAAGGAATCTACAGTCAAATTATAAATGCTACAAAAGCTAGTATTCTCAAAAGTGATGTGTTGAGGTGACCTGAAATGATGAGGTAGCATAGAAAATTTTAAAAAAAATTTTTTACATTTATTAAAAACTCAATCAAAATATTACCCCTATTTCACTTTTTGTAAGGGCACCAGAATCTTTGTAGTTATAAGTAACAAGTAATTTCTAACCAATCTATATATCTATCACAGATTTTCAGATCTTAAGGTTTCTGCTTAGCACAATCACTCAGGACCCAAGGCTGATGAAAGACCCCCTGTGGCTGCCAATTAGTAAATTGGGGAAGTAGAGCCAAAAGGTCTCATGCTTGCAAATGTTTGGTTTACAGGTTAACAAGCAACTAGAACTAACTGTGTGTCTTCCTTCCATCCTACCCTTCTAAAACATAACCAGAATTTATAAATCTACCATGTCCTTGAACTTAAAAGCAGAAATATTTTTTGAATCAGTATTACCTATCATTACATGATATGTATTACTATGCTCTGAACTAGGTAGTCTACCATAGCAACCCACTCCTATACTATAATGTGATACAAGAGCAGAGATGCAGTTCAACATCTTGAAATTATCCATGAGGTCAAATAAACTGTACTAGATACAACAGAGTGGAAATCTTGTAGTAGAATATAAAGGCAAACCAAAGAAAAGAGTTTGGGTAAATGTACACATTAGTAAATATAGGTAAACATAACTGAGAACTACTTAGAAATCACTGTTTTACAGGTCCTTTCTAAACAAGGATTTCATGTTCTTGATTTCAATACACAAGACTCTACTTTTTTAAAGCCATAAGCTTGTTCTTCCTGGTGAGTTGAACTGGGAATGCAGCAATTGTGACAGCCAATGGCTTGTATGTCCCATTTTACAATGTGTTACAGAACTAACTTCTGAGGAATGAGTCAAGGGGAAATTAACCTAACAATCCTCTCATCCTCTGTTGGTCAACAGCTGCCAGAGATGTATTAATACCATGTACTTTTAGGTTTGCCCTCCCACCGGTACCCAAGCAGGTTTCAATCCTCAAAAAAACCCTTGGCAGAAGGTCAAACATAAAGCAGTATTTTTGAAGGAATCTACAGTCAAATTATAAATGCTACAAAAGCTAGTATTCTCAAAAGTGATGTGTTGAGGTGACCTGAAATGATGAGGTAGGACATGTGACATATACAGTTAAGGCCCATTATCACGGTAGCTCCTATAAACCAGATATTCAGATCCTTCACTGCTCCTTCAATTTATGTAATATGAATTTCTTTCATGGAAATATGCTAAGTAGTTACACTCACATCCGACTCTTTGTGACCCTATGGACTGTAGTTTGTCAGTCCCTCTGTCCATGGGATTGTCCAGGCAAGAATATTGGAGTGAACTGTCATGCCCTCCTCCAGGGGACCTTCCAGACCCAGGGATCGAACCATCATCTCTTATGGCTCCTATATTGGCAGCCAGACTCTTGGCCACTAGAATCACCTAGTATGCCCTGGTATATCATATATTTATTTTAAATCATCCATTTAGATCCTGCTTCTGCTTTTTACAGAACACTTTTCTAGACCTTTTTTTTTTTTTTTTCCTCTGTCTTTGCTTTAATTAATGCTCTTAGAATTCCTGGATACCACCCTTCTATTAGATACTAATCTTTCAGTTCAAGTAAGGAGGTTAATGTAGAACAAGCTGAACATTCTTTGCCCTCAGTCTTTATTCTCCACAATACTAATACACAATTGAATCAAAGTAATCTGAGTGGTTGGAGATAAAATTAAAACAAAACAACAAGGAAAAATAGTTGCTATATAGGAGTAGAAGTGTTGTATTTGTGTGTGAAGTATAACATAATCCAAATCTAGGGGAAAAACCTCCAGATACTTTAACAGATTTGGCTTCCCAGGTTACTCAGATGGTAAAGAATCTGTCTGCCAGCCATTTGTACTGGGAATGCAGCAATTGTGACAGCCAATGGCTTGTATGTCCCATTTTACAATGTGTTACAGAACTAACTTATGAGGAATGAGTCAAGGGGAAATTAACCTAACAATCCTCTCATCCTCTGTTGGTCAACAGCTGCCAGAGATGTATTAATACCATGTACTTTTAGGTTTGCCCTCCCACCGGTACCCAAGCAGGTTTCAATCCTCAAAAAAACCCTTGGCAGAAGGTCAAACATAAAGCAGTATTTTTGAAGGAATCTACAGTCAAATTATAAATGCTACAAAAGCTAGTATTCTCAAAAGTGATGTGTTGAGGTGACCTGAAATGATGAGGTAGGACATGTGACATATACAGTTAAGGCCCATTATCACGGTAGCTCCTATAAACCAGATATTCAGATCCTTCACTGCTCCTTCAATTTATGTAATATGAATTTCTTTCATGGAAATATGCTAAGTAGTTACACTCACATCCGACTCTTTGTGACCCTATGGACTGTAGTTTGTCAGTCCCTCTGTCCATGGGATTGTCCAGGCAAGAATATTGGAGTGAACTGTCATGCCCTCCTCCAGGGGACCTTCCAGACCCAGGGATCGAACCATCATCTCTTATGGCTCCTATATTGGCAGCCAGACTCTTGGCCACTAGAATCACCTAGTATGCCCTGGTATATCATATATTTATTTTAAATCATCCATTTAGATCCTGCTTCTGCTTTTTACAGAACACTTTTCTAGACCTTTTTTTTTTTTTTTTCCTCTGTCTTTGCTTTAATTAATGCTCTTAGAATTCCTGGATACCACCCTTCTATTAGATACTAATCTTTCAGTTCAAGTAAGGAGGTTAATGTAGAACAAGCTGAACATTCTTTGCCCTCAGTCTTTATTCTCCACAATACTAATACACAATTGAATCAAAGTAATCTGAGTGGTTGGAGATAAAATTAAAACAAAACAACAAGGAAAAATAGTTGCTATATAGGAGTAGAAGTGTTGTATTTGTGTGTGAAGTATAACATAATCCAAATCTAGGGGAAAAACCTCCAGATACTTTAACAGATTTGGCTTCCCAGGTTACTCAGATGGTAAAGAATCTGTCTGCCAAGCCGGAGACCCAGTTTTGATACCTGAGTTGGGAAGATTCCCTGGAGAAGGAAATGGTTACCTACTCTAGTAGTGTTGCTTGGGAAATCCTATGGACATAGGCGCCTGGGTCAGGGAGAGGGTGGAACAGAGGGGAGAATCCATAGGATCTTAAGAGTCTGATACAACTTAGTGACTAAAGAACACTGTCAGGGTACCAAGTGTGCTAACCAGGCATCCTTAACCTCTTTTCCAAATTTTATTTATTCTAATCACTGTGTTTTAAATTTCCACCTACACTGGTGATACTGATACAGCCCTAAGATCCAAGTTCCCTAAATTTTACTTATTTACCATGAATAATATCCCAAAGACCTTCACTGATGGACACTGACACACCAAATGTATTTAGGAGACATGAATCTCCAAGCTTGAGGTCCTTGATGATCCCTTAACTCTGAGAAGCATGCACATAAGTACACACACACACACACACACACAAAGAAGCTCTGGAGTTTTGTTGGAACTATATAATCAAAATTCATAGAAGGTAAATATTTTCCTTCTTTTATTGATGAGTCCTCTTTTCAATTATTAATTTCATTTATTCTTTTCTTCATTACCTGTTTTCAAATTATGTACCTGTTGGTCTACTCCAAAAGACCTAAAGGACCATCATTGTAGGTAAAATATAATAACCTCTTCTCAGTTATACAAAGATAAATCTTAATTTCAGATTAAGATTAATTTCAGAAGGCATTTCAACAAAGTTTTTACCTAGTTCGCTAAGATTAGGAAAGAAAAAAATATTTTCTAGTTCTTATTTTTCAGTTAAATACTTTAATAACTACTAAATAATATATTATTGGTCATTGTTAGTAATATATTTTACAATGCATACAAATTCAGAATAGGAGCTAAAATTCCCTCCTGGTCACATTTCCAACATTATCTGGCTATAGGCTCCCCTAACTCAGCCCTCATCCAATTCAGTGAACTTTCTGTCTTCAGCTGGCTTGTGCCACCTGTGGTGTTTGAAATTGCCTGTTTTCCTGCCCTTAAAGTGTTTGCTCTAGACATTTGGATGTCTTCTCTCTTGAAAAGCATTCCTTAGCTCAAATGCTAAGGGGGCCCTGCCATAGACACTAAGCTAGATTTGTTCTCCATTCCCCTTCCTAAATTGTATTACTTGCTCTTATTTTCTTCATGCCACTTATTATTAATTTATTATTATTATCTAATGCTTTGATTTAAAATATCTGTTTTCTACCACTACAATGTAATTTCCCTTAGCACAAGGGTTTTACCTTCTTTCTGTCTGGTACTTGTAAGCTCTGGATAAATATTTATTGAGTAATAAGTATTGTCATTACTATAATTATTAGTATTTTACATAAACATAATAAAGTTTGGAATTTAGGTACTCAAAAAAATCCTCTACTTAATTGAAAAAGTAATGTACAGAGTTAGATGAATTTAAACACATAATTTTAAACATAAGATATATTTTTAAAAAAACCCTAGAATTTAGTTAATGAAGATACTGTATCATTACTGGTCAGATATTTTCCTTGAAATAAATTACATGTAAATGTTGTGTCGTATACATTTATTCTACAGACATTAATGTTTCTGGTCCTTATCAGGGCTCAGAGAAGAATCTCTTGAAAGAGATGTTTTATTTGTGAAACACTGTGATTCTTTTTAAATAGGGTATTTGTACGATTCCACAAATAACCTTTTACTTTAGTAGAAAAAACTTCCATGGATTAGGAACCTTATGAGACTTCTCTGGTAACTGACATAGACAATTCTCTCAGGATTTGAACTACATGATCAGAAGTTTCCTTTTGTATCAAAATTGTTGGAGCATCGGGATCTCTAACTTGCTATTAAGCATGTGACATAACAGCGTAATGCTGCGAAATAACAAGTGCCATTCCCCCTAGGGAAATGCACCCTTGAATCATAAACTAGAAAAAGTAAGGTAATTTGTGGATCTCAAATTTTTTATGAAAATTGCAAAATTGATGCATTTGCTTTGCCTTTCTTGTTTCCTTTTCTATTTTTCATGGCGGTTTAATCTGAAATAGTCACTTTCTCTCTTCACCTTGATGATCTATATCGCTTTTTTTTGCCACATCACAGATTAGGTATACAAATGATGATTTGTTTTTTTTTTTTTGCTAAATTGAAATAATTTCCTTCTGTGATTTCTAAGTGACTTCATCTCAGACACATTTACTGTTGACCTTTATTTATTCTAAATAGTAAAGCCACAATATTTTACTTTATTTCTGGCAGAGTACTTGTAAGCTCTGGATAAATATTTATTGAGTAATAAGGATTGTCATTACTATAATTATTAGTATTTTACATAAACATAATAAAGTTTGGAATTTAGGTACTCAAAAAAATCCTCTACTTAATTGAAAAAGTAATGTACAGAGTTAGATGAATTTAAACACATAATTTTAAACATAAGATATATTTTTAAAAAAACCCTAGAATTTAGTTAATGAAGATACTGTATCATTACTGGTCAGATATTTTCCTTGAAATAAATTACATGTAAATGTTGTGTCGTATACATTTATTCTACAGACATTAATGTTTCTGGTCCTTATCAGGGCTCAGAGAAGAATCTCTTGAAAGAGATGTTTTATTTGTGAAACACTGTGATTCTTTTTAAATAGGGTATTTTTAGGATTTCACAAATAACCCTTTACTTTAGTAGAAAAAAATTCCATGGATTAGGAACCTTATGAGACTTCTCTGGTAACTGACATAGACAATTCTCTCAGGATTTGAACTACATGATCAGAAGTTTCCTTTTGTATCAAAATTGTTGGAGCATCGGGATCTCTAACTTGCTATTAAGCATGTGACATAACAGCGTAATGCTGCGAAATAACAAGTGCCATTCCCCCTAGGGAAATGCACCCTTGAATCATAAACTAGAAAAAGTAAGGTAATTTGTGGATCTCAAATTTTTTATGAAAATTGCAAAATTGATGCATTTGCTTTGCCTTTCTTGTTTCCTTTTTCTATTTTTCATGGCGGTTTAATCTGAAATAGTCACTTTCTCTCTTCACCTTGATGATCTATATCGCTTTTTTTTGCCACATCACAGATTAGGTATACAAATGATGATTTGTTTTTTTTTTTTTTGCTAAATTGAAATAATTTCCTTCTGTGATTTCTAAGTGACTTCATCTCAGACACATTTACTGTTGACCTTTATTTATTCTAAATAGTAAAGCCACAATATTTTACTTTAGTTCTGGCAGAGTACTTTACGTCTGGCAAAATTTTTAGCTGTATGTGTGTAGGGGATGGAATTCAAATCACTATTAAAGGTGAGGGTGATTCATAACGTTTTTGACAAAGAAACTGAGAGTGCACACTAAGTCATTTCAGTCATGTCTGACTCTGTGACCCCAGGAGTGTAGCTGGTCAGGTTCCTCCGTCCATGGAATTCTCCAGGCAAGAATACTGAAGTGACTAGCCATTCCCTTCTCCAGGGGAGCTTCTCAACTCAGGGCTCAAATCCAGGTCTCCTGAATTGCAGGCAGACACTTTACCATTTGAGCTACTAGGGAACCTCAAAAGAAACTACACTGAGGTACAATTTATCTACAATAAAGTTCACTCATCTAGGTGAAATTCAACATTCTTAGTACACTTACAGAGTTGCAAAATTCAGCATCAACTAGTTTTAGAACTCTGTGGTCAATCCTGTCTTAGTCCACTTGGGTTGCCATAACAATATAAATTGGGTGGCTTAATGACAGCTAACATTTACTTCTCAAAATTCTGGAGGCTAGGAAATCTAAGATCAAGGTACAGACAGGTTTGGCATATGACAAAGGCATGTTTCTTAAATGGTCACCTTTTCCCTGTACCCTCACAGGGTAGAACGGGCTAGGGAACTCCGTGTGGTCTCTTTTAGAGAATAAGAATCTCATTCATAAGGGCCCAATCCTCATGAGCAAGGCACGTCCTAAAGGTCCCACCTCCTAATATCTTGTCCTAGACATTTGAATTTTAATATATGAATTTTGGGGGAAAACAAGCAACAGGAATTCCCGTGTCTGTCACAACTCCAGGCTACTTACTTGCTTTCTACCTTGATAGGGCTACCTTTTTTCCATGAACGCTTTTCAACTTTAATCCTGGCTTCTTAGATATTCCCTGTGTGTCTGAAGAACAGCTGTCAGTCAGCAATTGGTCTGGGGCTTGTTCTTAAATGCTTTGAGTAGATACTGGTTCCACCGATCACTAATGATGATTTGTTTTTTTTTTTTTTGCTAAATTGAAATAATTTCCTTCTGTGATTTCTAAGTGACTTCATCTCAGACACATTTACTGTTGACCTTTATTTATTCTAAATAGTAAAGCCACAATATTTTACTTTAGTTCTGGCAGAGTACTTTACGTCTGGCAAAATTTTTAGCTGTATGTGTGTAGGGGATGGAATTCAAATCACTATTAAAGGTGAGGGTGATTCATAACGTTTTGACAAAGAAACTGAGAGTGCACACTAAGTCATTTCAGTCATGTCTGACTCTGTGACCCCAGGAGTGTAGCTGGTCAGGTTCCTCCGTCCATGGAATTCTCCAGGCAAGAATACTGAAGTGACTAGCCATTCCCTTCTCCAGGGGAGCTTCTCAACTCAGGGCTCAAATCCAGGTCTCCTGAATTGCAGGCAGACACTTTACCATTTGAGCTACTAGGGAACCTCAAAAGAAACTACACTGAGGTACAATTTATCTACAATAAAGTTCACTCATCTAGGTGAAATTCAACATTCTTAGTACACTTACAGAGTTGCAAAATTCAGCATCAACTAGTTTTAGAACTCTGTGGTCAATCCTGTCTTAGTCCACTTGGGTTGCCATAACAATATAAATTGGGTGGCTTAATGACAGCTAACATTTACTTCTCAAAATTCTGGAGGCTAGGAAATCTAAGATCAAGGTACAGACAGGTTTGGCATATGACAAAGGCATGTTTCTTAAATGGTCACCTTTTCCCTGTACCCTCACAGGGTAGAACGGGCTAGGGAACTCCGTGTGGTCTCTTTTAGAGAATAAGAATCTCATTCATAAGGGCCCAATCCTCATGAGCAAGGCACGTCCTAAAGGTCCCACCTCCTAATATCTTGTCCTAGACATTTGAATTTTAATATATGAATTTTGGGGGAAAACAAGCAACAGGAATTCCCGTGTCTGTCACAACTCCAGGCTACTTACTTGCTTTCTACCTTGATAGGGCTACCTTTTTTCCATGAACGCTTTTCAACTTTAATCCTGGCTTCTTAGATATTCCCTGTGTGTCTGAAGAACAGCTGTCAGTCAGCAATTGGTCTGGGGCTTGTTCTTAAATGCTTTGAGTAGATACTGGTTCCACCGATCACTAATGGATCTGTGTTAAATTAAGACGGGTGATTCATTTAATCCATAGACATAAGACCTCTGAGAAACTCCAAAAGAAACATCTGACACTCAGGCTTATTACTTTGGTAATAAGCATGAATATGTCATGCAGAAGGATGTTATTTTCCAAAATGCTTAGATAATGCCAAGGCAAGATTTTTTGAGTAAATTTCGCAGATGAAGGTCTTTGGGTGAAGGGAAAGCATTAGGCCTGCCTACACATTGCTTTACTAACTGTGACATAAAGGAATCTGAATGGAGAATTCAGGACAGAAAGCCCACCAGCGAAAGGTGGAATCACCAAAAGGCCTTCTGTCAATGAAAAGAGAATGAAAGAGTGCATGAAGTACCAGTGGTAGAGAGGGATGATGTCTAAGTTGTTTCTTACTTCTTCATTTCACGTATAAGGATAGTCCAAATAGAAGAGAAAAAAGGAAAAGAAAGAGTGTTGGGGCCAGCTTCTCTTCAGAAACAAATAAGCTCACTTGTGCACCCAGGCTCATTTAAAGAAATAACAAATCTCAAGAAACAAATTCCATAGAGAGAAACAGGCCACACTACAAAAGCTATGGTACAGTGAAGAACTTTGTTCTTGATTAAATGTGCAATAAAGGACTGAAGAAAAGCAGGGAAAACCTTCAGTTTTCTCAAGAGGCTCTCAAAGGAAAAACAAACAAACAAACAAAAAACTAAAGCCCTTAACTTTCCCAATTAAGCATCTGAATCCATAAGTCTCATATCTATACAATATTTATCAATTTGCAAACATGCAAGAACACAAATCAGAACATATTTCTACTAACTTCAGTTTTTAATACTGTGCTATAAGTAATTATTTGAAAGTCAGTATATTTTAGAAGAATTTTGGGGAAAACAAGCAACAGGAATTCGTGTCTGTCACAACTCCAGGCTACTTACTTGCTTTCTACCTTGATAGGGCTACCTTTTTTCCATGAACGCTTTTCAACTTTAATCCTGGCTTCTTAGATATTCCCTGTGTGTCTGAAGAACAGCTGTCAGTCAGCAATTGGTCTGGGGCTTGTTCTTAAATGCTTTGAGTAGATACTGGTTCCACCGATCACTAATGGATCTGTGTTAAATTAAGACGGGTGATTCATTTAATCCATAGACATAAGACCTCTGAGAAACTCCAAAAGAAACATCTGACACTCAGGCTTATTACTTTGGTAATAAGCATGAATATGTCATGCAGAAGGATGTTATTTTCCAAAATGCTTAGATAATGCCAAGGCAAGATTTTTTGAGTAAATTTCGCAGATGAAGGTCTTTGGGTGAAGGGAAAGCATTAGGCCTGCCTACACATTGCTTTACTAACTGTGACATAAAGGAATCTGAATGGAGAATTCAGGACAGAAAGCCCACCAGCGAAAGGTGGAATCACCAAAAGGCCTTCTGTCAATGAAAAGAGAATGAAAGAGTGCATGAAGTACCAGTGGTAGAGAGGGATGATGTCTAAGTTGTTTCTTACTTCTTCATTTCACGTATAAGGATAGTCCAAATAGAAGAGAAAAAAGGAAAAGAAAGAGTGTTGGGGCCAGCTTCTCTTCAGAAACAAATAAGCTCACTTGTGCACCCAGGCTCATTTAAAGAAATAACAAATCTCAAGAAACAAATTCCATAGAGAGAAACAGGCCACACTACAAAAGCTATGGTACAGTGAAGAACTTTGTTCTTGATTAAATGTGCAATAAAGGACTGAAGAAAAGCAGGGAAAACCTTCAGTTTTCTCAAGAGGCTCTCAAAGGAAAAAACAAACAAACAAACAAAAAACTAAAGCCCTTAACTTTCCCAATTAAGCATCTGAATCCATAAGTCTCATATCTATACAATATTTATCAATTTGCAAACATGCAAGAACACAAATCAGAACATATTTCTACTAACTTCAGTTTTTAATACTGTGCTATAAGTAATTATTTGAAAGTCAGTATATTTTAGAAGAATAATACTTGGCAACAATCCCCACAATGAATTCTAAGATTTTCCATCATGATAAGATATGGTCTGTGGTAAAAGAAGAAAAAGAAATAGAAGAAGAAAAAGGGAAGGAAGCAGAGAAACAGGAGAAGGAGGAGGTAGAGAGAGAGACAGAACCTTTTCTGTTCTAAAATGTATTCTTAACTATATGCAATGATGATAGTGACATTCAGCCACCTATGTGACATTCAGCCACCCATGCGCCACTTACAATGTGACAGCACTGTTCTAGACCCTGGGAAATATATAACAACAAAAAACAATTTTTATCTGTGTACAAATATGCTTCTCCCCCACCACAAACTGGCTTCTATGTTTACTACCCACGATTGGGTTGGCCTCATGACTTGTTGAGCCAATAGAATAGAATCAAAGTGGTACTATGTGTTTCCAGACTGCAGAAACTTGTGGTTTTTTTCTGTTGGAAGCTAGCTGCCATTAAAACAAAAACAAAACAAAACAAAAAAAAACAAAGAAACATTCTTCTGCTGGAGAAAGATGCCAGATGGATACAGAGAAGCTTTGGAAAATAAAGAGACATGACTGGAGATGAGAAGTCCAACCAGCTCCAAGTCATTCTACTCGCCCCAGCCGAGGCACTGCCATGTGAGTGAAATAACCTTGGTTCCCCACATTCCATTCAAATTGCCTAAAGAAATACAAAATAATTCCAGACAAGGTGGGAAAAACTCAGAATAAATTTACACACTTCTTCCAAAAGTAAGTGTAATATCTAAAAGAATAAAGAGAAACAACACAGAAAAGCTATTTACAGTGAAGACTTTTCTGATTAAAGCAAAAAACAAAAAACAAACCAAACCAAAACCCTAAAGCCCTTAACTTTCCCAATTAAGCATCTGAATCCATAAGTCTCATATCTATACAATATTTATCAATTTGCAAACATGCAAGAACACAAATCAGAACATATTTCTACTAACTTCAGTTTTTAATACTGTGCTATAAGTAATTATTTGAAAGTCAGTATATTTTAGAAGAATAATACTTGGCAACAATCCCCACAATGAATTCTAAGATTTTCCATCATGATAAGATATGGTCTGTGGTAAAAGAAGAAAAAGAAATAGAAGAAGAAAAAGGGAAGGAAGCAGAGAAACAGGAGAAGGAGGAGGTAGAGAGAAAACAGAACCTTTTCTGTTCTAAAATGTATTCTTAACTATATGCAATGATGATAGTGACATTCAGCCACCTATGTGACATTCAGCCACCCATGCGCCACTTACAATGTGACAGCACTGTTCTAGACCCTGGGAAATATATAACAACAAAAAACAATTTTTATCTGTGTACAAATATGCTTCTCCCCCACCACAAACTGGCTTCTATGTTTACTACCCACGATTGGGTTGGCCTCATGACTTGTTGAGCCAATAGAATAGAATCAAAGTGGTACTATGTGTTTCCAGACTGCAGAAACTTGTGGTTTTTTTCTGTTGGAAGCTAGCTGCCATTAAAACAAAAACAAAACAAAACAAAAAAAAACAAAGAAACATTCTTCTGCTGGAGAAAGATGCCAGATGGATACAGAGAAGCTTTGGAAAATAAAGAGACATGACTGGAGATGAGAAGTCCAACCAGCTCCAAGTCATTCTACTCGCCCCAGCCGAGGCACTGCCATGTGAGTGAAATAACCTTGGTTCCCCACATTCCATTCAAATTGCCTAAAGAAATACAAAATAATTCCAGACAAGGTGGGAAAAACTCAGAATAAATTTACACACTTCTTCCAAAAGTAAGTGTAATATCTAGAAAATGTATCCACATTTAGTTAAGTTAAAATGAAATAAAGGGCCTGAAAATTGTTCTATTGCGCAAACACAATAGGAAGACCACCAAAAGATGATAAACAGGATACAAAAGGCAGATGAAAAATTCAGGTTGGAAGAGAACACTTTCTAAAGGAAATGCAAGGAAGTGCACTGTTACAAGAATTTCTTTTAAAATGAAAAGATTAAGGCTGAAAAGGGTTAATTGAAAGAATAATTTTAAGTTACAGAAGGCATGGTAAAAGGACAACTTGCAGGCAATGAATTTATTTATTATAAATAGAGACAAAAGACTGAGTAGGCTTATAGTTAAAGAACAATAGACAAAAACATTTACCCAGTGAAGAGAAGCAACAAAAATTCAGAGATAGAAGAGAGGAGGAAATTACAAATCATCTCTTATTTCAAATGGTCTAATATGTGGCTTACAAAATAACAACAACAACCTTTGGATGATTTTTGTTTATATATTTTATTTTTGGCCACTTCTATTGATCTTTCATTTATTTATCTTTTTGTTCTTTGGCCTGTGTGGGCCTCCCCATCGTAGTGACCTTTCTCATTGTGGAGCACCGCCTCTGGGCACACGCACTCCAGAGCTCTGGCTCGGTAGTTGGACACATCAGTCCAGCTGCTCCGTGGCACATGGGATCTTCCCAGGCCAGGGATTGAACCAGCGCCCCTTGTACTGCAAGGCAGTGTCCTTACCCACTGGACCACCAGGGAAGCCCCTAGATGATTTCTAATGACTGTTTTTATTGAACTTAAAATGATCTTTTAGTCACTAATATATCGGGTTGAAGGAACTGTTATTGGAAATACAGGATTTTTTTTCCATTTCACTGGAATGTTTCTCCTCATAAATCAAGATAAAATTAAATGTTTACCTTTAAATAATATAACTATTTTTATAAAACTGCATGGAATGTTTATGTAAAATGTATATGTGTATGTATTTACTTATTAATGCATGGATCTACAAGCCTGATGACTAAATCTTAGCACTCTTACTGAGTGGTAGACTATGTTCTTTGTTTTTATTGCTTAAATTTCCTACCTATAGGCATAAAATAACATAGCAGACATATCTATGATATTAATTCATAAAATAACAGCATTGAGTGAATAAATACATATGTAAGGTACGTATTTAATAACTCCTTCACATATTGTGTATCTGCTAATCCAGAAATATGGTCAAGATGATTTTTAATATTTATTTTACATTAAGTATTTATACTGTGGAAAATCATTCATGATGTACCTGTGGCCGGAAGAGGTAAATTTTTAAAAAAGAAAACCAAAGCAGAATTCTGTGATTCTCCAAGTGTCTCAGGAAGATACAAGAAACATAGAAAGATAACTCATAATTAAAAAAAAAAAACATTTAATTTATTTGGAGTTGATATTGTTCCAAATAGTCATGAATTGTCCTACCCAAATGACTATAATTATTTCACATTCGAACCAAACTGGAAATTCTCTCTCTAGGAACTGGAATTTATAACTGGGAATCAGAGAAGCTGGGAATGGGTGGGCTAATTTTCAGAACTGGCATGTTTTCACTGAGAAAATCCAAAAATATTTATTGCAGAGGTTCTTGTCTGGAGCTTAGCTCAGCTGGTCCTTAAACTCTACAATATCGTCTCAATCCTTTCCCTTGTTTGGCTTAAGATAAAAATGATGGTTTCCATTACTTACTATAAACAAAACTTAGATTATTGCACTGAGGCTTTTGGAAAACACTGCAAATTATACCAGCTTCAATAAACCAGATGCTGAAGCTGGTAGGAGGATTCCCTTTTACATTAGTCCTAATATTAAGGAGATAACTAGTAAAGTCATTTTACTGAATATATTATATTTGTCTAAAACTGTTGACTGCAGAACATAAAGAAAAAAAGAAAACAGTTTTAAGGTAAATGTAACTGTTGCAGGGAGAAAAACAATTCTGACTCCACGTTGCAAACTCTTTCTCTGACTTGGTTTTTATTGCTTTTGTTATTGTAATCACACAGAAGGGTTTGCCTCAGAGAATCCTGACTCTGTCTGACTGTTGAATGAAAGTGTATTTGTTTATATCCCTATCCACCCTCAGAAAGAGAGAAAGAAACACATCCCCTGCCTGAGGCTTGTCATTCTGGGAGATGTTTGCAAGATTAATGGTCTTTTGACTTTGTTTTCTCATCTCTTCCCATCTCTGATCGATAAAAAACCCTGGCATTCATATCCTCATATGATGGTTAGTTTTGAGGCACTAGCCTGCCATCTTCTCAGTCAGCTGCTTTCTGAATAAAGTCATTTTCCTTGCCTCAGCACCCAGTCTCTTGGATTCACTGGCATGTCATACCATAAGCAGAGTGAGCTTGGACTCATTAACACAAAAGAACAATAAAGTAGTGTTACTGAAACAGATACATTGAAAAAAGCCATTCAGCAGTCTATATTTCCCAGAACAGGGAATTTCTGTCTGGTATATCAACTACAATTTTTACAGTACAGTCTAATCCAATTTTGTTTCTCAGTAGGAATTATAAGAAGGTGGCATCACTTAATTTTACAAAGGACATACATTTTTCTCTTATTCTTCTCTAGATTAAGTAATTCCAAAGATAGGTATGCCCTAGTTATTCTATATGTGTGTGAGTCACTCACCTGTTCAACTCTTTGAGACCCTATGGACTGCAGCCCACCAGGCTCTTCTATCCATGGAATTATGCAGGCAGGAATACTGGAATGGGTTGCCATTCCCTTCTCCAGCAGATCTTCCTAATCCAAGAATCAAACCTGACTGGGGGATTAACCCAGGGGTTGAATCCGCATTGGAGGCAGATTCTTTACCATCTGAGGCACCAGGCAAGCCTGGTTATTCTATATATACAATCCTCTTAAACTAAAATACTTATAATTCTTACACTTTTTAATCCACTCTCTCTTGCAATTGTGTGTCTGCTTACGTGTTTAGGCTTTTTAAAAAGTATTACTAACTGAATTTTTAAAATATACACACACACATACATACACAAACCCTGGAAACAGAGAAATATAAGGGGAATCATGGTTTAGAGGATCTGATTTGCTTTGCATTCTGATATGCTGGATGATTTGCATTGATTTGTTTCATCCTTAACCTGGGTAAAAAGTATTGTGAAAATATTTTTTTAGAAAAATAGTGCAAATTCATAGATTTTTCTATGAACTTTGTGCCTTATGAATAACTGGACTTTTTTTCTAATTTATATTTCACTTGCATTAAGTAGCAGATTTCAGAGGTACTAAAACAAATTCATAAGAAAATGACTCATAAATCTAAAAATCCTTTTAAAAAAAGGATCAACACATTATGATCCATAATAAAGACATATCATATTGAAGATCATGTCATCCCTAAATGTTTACATACACCATCAACTTTCTCTAGAAAACCCTCCCTAAAAAACACAACATAACAGCATCTTATTCATTTATATCCTACTTTTGGTTTATTAGATTAAATTAGCATATTTTTGATACATACTTTTAATAAATTCTCATATTTGTAATAAGCTATGATCCTACTTGCTTTTAAAAAAGAAAAAACAAAGTACATAAAAACCCAAAGGGTTTCTGTCTGGTATATCAACTACAATTTTACAGTACAGTCTAATCCAATTTTGTTTCTCAGTAGGAATTATAAGAAGGTGGCATCACTTAATTTTACAAAGGACATACATTTTCTCTTATTCTTCTCTAGATTAAGTAATTCCAAAGATAGGTATGCCCTAGTTATTCTATATGTGTGTGAGTCACTCACCTGTTCAACTCTTTGAGACCCTATGGACTGCAGCCCACCAGGCTCTTCTATCCATGGAATTATGCAGGCAGGAATACTGGAATGGGTTGCCATTCCCTTCTCCAGCAGATCTTCCTAATCCAAGAATCAAACCTGACTGGGGGATTAACCCAGGGGTTGAATCCGCATTGGAGGCAGATTCTTTACCATCTGAGGCACCAGGCAAGCCTGGTTATTCTATATATACAATCCTCTTAAACTAAAATACTTATAATTCTTACACTTTTTAATCCACTCTCTCTTGCAATTGTGTGTCTGCTTACGTGTTTAGGCTTTTTAAAAAGTATTACTAACTGAATTTTTAAAATATACACACACACATACATACACAAACCCTAGAAACAGAGAAATAGAAGGGGAATCATGGTTTAGAGGATCTGATTTGCTTTGCATTCTGATATGCTGGATGATTTGCATTGATTTGTTTCATCCTTAACCTGGGTAAAAAGTATTGTGAAAATATTTTTTTAGAAAAATAGTGCAAATTCATAGATTTTTCTATGAACTTTGTGCCTTATGAATAACTGGACTTTTTTTCTAATTTATATTTCACTTGCATTAAGTAGCAGATTTCAGAGGTACTAAAACAAATTCATAAGAAAATGACTCATAAATCTAAAAATCCTTTTAAAAAAAGGATCAACACATTATGATCCATAATAAAGACATATCATATTGAAGATCATGTCATCCCTAAATGTTTACATACACCATCAACTTTCTCTAGAAAACCCTCCCTAAAAAACACAACATAACAGCATCTTATTCATTTATATCCTACTTTTGGTTTATTAGATTAAATTAGCATATTTTTGATACATACTTTTTAATAAATTCTCATATTTGTAATAAGGCTAGCTGTTTGATGTTTGCCTTCCTAATAGCAAATTGACTGCAAAAAAGGAGGGTATGCCTGTTTTGTTCACTATTACACTATTACTATTAACTTGAAGGAAGGCACACACAGGGAGAATGTCATGTGAAGATAAAAACAGAGATCTAAAGCCAAGGGACTCCAGAGATTTCCAAAAACCACCAAAAGCACAGAACAGATTCTTCCCACAGCCCTCAAAATGAGATAACTCAGCAAAGCTGGCAGTCAACTCACAGAGTCATGAGATCTATTAACAAATAAAAATAAAAAACTTTTAGGTTACAAAGTTTTTAAAGGGTTTGTTATGTAGCAATAGATAAGTGGGATACCACAGTCCTTCAGTTATTTTGAGGGTTGGTGATTCTCACTGGACCAGGAGCATGGACATCACCAGGACATTTTTTTAAAAATGCAAATTCTCAGACCTGAGTCAAAAACCTCAGGGGTAAGTTTTCACAGTTGATGTTTAAAGAGACAGAAATGATTCTGATGCAGACTCTAGCTTGAGAGGCGTTTTAAACGCTTTCTCATTAAATCCTCTACACTTTGAGTTTTATGGAGATAAAATGCAGGCAAGAAGATAGATCTTAACAAGCCTACAAGTGCTTGTCTCAGCCACCAGTATCTGCCTTTCAGTTTCCCCTCCTGCAAAATCTTGTCATTCGCCAAATCCTCCATTCTTGGGCTTGCTTCAGCCCATTTCTTACATGTTCTGCTCTCCACAAGTGCATGCAAAAGCAAAGACCTCCTCTGAATAGCTTTTCATTCTTCATTTCAGCTTTTTCTGTTAACCTTTATATCTCAGCTAAATTTCACGTGCATTAAGTAGCAGATTTCAGAGGTACTAAAACAAATTCATAAGAAAATGACTCATAAATCTAAAAATCCTTTTAAAAAAAGGATCAACACATTATGATCCATAATAAAGACATATCATATTGAAGATCATGTCATCCCTAAATGTTTACATACACCATCAACTTTCTCTAGAAAACCCTCCCTAAAAAACACAACATAACAGCATCTTATTCATTTATATCCTACTTTTGGTTTATTAGATTAAATTAGCATATTTTTGATACATACTTTTTAATAAATTCTCATATTTGTAATAAGGCTAGCTGTTTGATGTTTGCCTTCCTAATAGCAAATTGACTGCAAAAAAGGAGGGTATGCCTGTTTTGTTCACTATTACACTATTACTATTAACTTGAAGGAAGGCACACACAGGGAGAATGTCATGTGAAGATAAAAACAGAGATCTAAAGCCAAGGGACTCCAGAGATTTCCAAAAACCACCAAAAGCACAGAACAGATTCTTCCCACAGCCCTCAAAATGAGATAACTCAGCAAAGCTGGCAGTCAACTCACAGAGTCATGAGATCTATTAACAAATAAAAATAAAAAACTTTTAGGTTACAAAGTTTTTAAAGGGTTTGTTATGTAGCAATAGATAAGTGGGATACCACAGTCCTTCAGTTATTTTGAGGGTTGGTGATTCTCACTGGACCAGGAGCATGGACATCACCAGGACATTTTTTTAAAAATGCAAATTCTCAGACCTGAGTCAAAAACCTCAGGGGTAAGTTTTCACAGTTGATGTTTAAAGAGACAGAAATGATTCTGATGCAGACTCTAGCTTGAGAGGCGTTTTAAACGCTTTCTCATTAAATCCTCTACACTTTGAGTTTTATGGAGATAAAATGCAGGCAAGAAGATAGATCTTAACAAGCCTACAAGTGCTTGTCTCAGCCACCAGTATCTGCCTTTCAGTTTCCCCTCCTGCAAAATCTTGTCATTCGCCAAATCCTCCATTCTTGGGCTTGCTTCAGCCCATTTCTTACATGTTCTGCTCTCCACAAGTGCATGCAAAAGCAAAGACCTCCTCTGAATAGCTTTTCATTCTTCATTTCAGCTTTTTCTGTTAACCTTTATATCTCAGCTAAATTTCACTACCTCATTGGACCCTGTGCTGAGTTTCTTGACCAGGGCAACTTTTCTGTTAATAGGACTTCAGTGTACTATGTACCTGTTCTGTAAATCACATGTCACAGTTAAAACTCTACATGTGTTTGTGTAATCACTAAGTATTATGCCTCTCCCCGCAATACACTGTTAGCTAAATAGATTTATAGTGCAATAGTGAGCAAAATTAAGATAAAGAAACTGATTTTTCAATAAAGTAGTAACAATATTTATGTAAACTCTTCTTCGCACTCTTTGTACAGGCATATATATTTAGCCAAGTATCTCTTTTAATACAGCTTTATAACTGACAGTAATAAGGCTAGTCTGCAAGTTTTAATTTAAAGCAACATTTATTTTTGTTTCTATTTTACACTTATCACAACTTTTCTAAAAGCAGTGAAACCTGTTCAAACATGGCATATATTTTGAACCTTAAAGGTGACATTTTTTTAATAACCATGTAACAATATTTTACAAGAGTACTTTAAAATTTTTTCCAAGAAACTTCTCCCTATGTTTTCTTCTAAGAGTGCTACAGAATCTAGTCTTACATTTAGGTCATTAATCTATTTTGAGTTTATTTTTGTGTATGATGTAAGAGAATGTTCAAGGCACATTCTTTTACATGTGGCTGTCTAGTTTTCCTAGGACCACATAATGAAGAGTCTCTCTTTTCTCTATTGTATATTCTTGCCTTCTTTGTCATAGATTAATTAAACCTAAATGTTTGTGTTTTTTTCCTTGGGGGTGGGGTTCTTTCTATCTTGTTTTAGTCTGTCTTTTTGCCAATGCATATGGTTTTGATTACTTAGCTTATAGTATTGAAGTTAGGGCACCTGTACACTTTGAGTTTTTTTTTTGGAGATAAAATGCAGGCAAGAAGATAGATCTTAACAAGCCTACAAGTGCTTGTCTCAGCCACCAGTATCTGCCTTTCAGTTTCCCCTCCTGCAAAATCTTGTCATTCGCCAAATCCTCCATTCTTGGGCTTGCTTCAGCCCATTTCTTACATGTTCTGCTCTCCACAAGTGCATGCAAAAGCAAAGACCTCCTCTGAATAGCTTTTCATTCTTCATTTCAGCTTTTTCTGTTAACCTTTATATCTCAGCTAAATTTCACTACCTCATTGGACCCTGTGCTGAGTTTCTTGACCAGGGCAACTTTTCTGTTAATAGGACTTCAGTGTACTATGTACCTGTTCTGTAAATCACATGTCACAGTTAAAACTCTACATGTGTTTGTGTAATCACTAAGTATTATGCCTCTCCCCGCAATACACTGTTAGCTAAATAGATTTATAGTGCAATAGTGAGCAAAATTAAGATAAAGAAACTGATTTTTCAATAAAGTAGTAACAATATTTATGTAAACTCTTCTTCGCACTCTTTGTACAGGCATATATATTTAGCCAAGTATCTCTTTTAATACAGCTTTATAACTGACAGTAATAAGGCTAGTCTGCAAGTTTTAATTTAAAGCAACATTTATTTTTGTTTCTATTTTACACTTATCACAACTTTTCTAAAAGCAGTGAAACCTGTTCAAACATGGCATATATTTTGAACCTTAAAGGTGACATTTTTTTAATAACCATGTAACAATATTTTACAAGAGTACTTTAAAATTTTTTCCAAGAAACTTCTCCCTATGTTTTCTTCTAAGAGTGCTACAGAATCTAGTCTTACATTTAGGTCATTAATCTATTTTGAGTTTATTTTTGTGTATGATGTAAGAGAATGTTCAAGGCACATTCTTTTACATGTGGCTGTCTAGTTTTCCTAGGACCACATAATGAAGAGTCTCTCTTTTCTCTATTGTATATTCTTGCCTTCTTTGTCATAGATTAATTAAACCTAAATGTTTGTGTTTTTTTCCTTGGGGGTGGGGTTCTTTCTATCTTGTTTTAGTCTGTCTTTTTGCCAATGCATATGGTTTTGATTACTATAGCTTTATAGTATAGTCTGAAGTTAGGGCACCTGATTCCTTCACTCTGTTTTTCTTTTTCCAGCTATTTTGGCTACTTGAGATCTTTCCTGTTTGCATACAAATCTTAAGATTTTTATTGTAGATCTGCTAAAAATGCCATTGGCAACTTGATAGGCATTGCATTGAAGCTGTAGCTTGCTATAAATCATAGTAATATATTTTTGAATCTCCCTCCTAGAATAATAAAATTAAAATAAAAAAAATGAGAATTAAAATTAAAATCTTTTGGACAGTAAAGGAAACCATAAACAAAATGAAAAGACAATCCTCAGAATGGGGGAAAACACTTACAAATGATGCAACTGACAAGGAATTAATCTCCAAAATACAAACAGCTATGTAGGCAAATATCAAAAAGAAACAACATAGTCAAAAAATGAGCATAAGATCTAAACAGACATGTCTTCATAGAAGATGTACAGATGGATAAAAAGCACTTGAAAATATATGCAACATTACTAATTATGAGAGAAATGCAAATCAAAACCATTGACAAAATGTTTTTACCTTGTACCAATAAAAATGGCTGTCATCATAAAGTCTACAAACAATACATGCTGGAGAGGATATGGAGAAAAGGGAATCCATTTATGCTGTTGGTGGGAGTGTAAACTGCCACAGTTGCTATGGAGAGCAGTATGGCAGTTCCTTAAGAAACTAGAAGTAGATCAATTATATGATCTAGCAATCTCACTTCTGAGTGCATATACAGAGCAAATTATAAATAAAAAAAGATAATGCACTCCAGGTATCAATGTGGCAATACTTACAATAGCCAACACATGGAAGCCATGTAAATATTCATTGACAGATAAACAGATAAAAAAGAAATGGTATTTATACATACATAATTGAATATTACTTAGCCATAAAAGAGAATGAAATAATGCCATTTGTAGCAACATGGATGGACCTAGAGATGATCACAGTAAGTAAACTAAGTCATAGAGAGAAAGAAAAATATACAATATTTCTTATATGTGAAATCTGAGAAATGATACAAATGAACTTAAAACAGATTCATAGATTTAGAAAACAAATTTAATGGTTACCAAAGGGGAAATGTGGTAGGTGAAGAAATTAGGCAGTTGGGATTAACATATACACACTACTATAAAGAAATTAGATAATCAACAAGGACCTACTGCAATAGTACAGGGAACTCTACTCAATAATCTGCAATGATTTATATGAGAAAAGGATCTAAAAAGGAATATATATATATATATATATGAATAACTGAATCACCTTGCTGCACACCTAAAATTAACACAATATTTTAAATCAGCTATACTCCAATATGAAATAAAAATTTGACTATATGTATATGGAAGGCAAAAAAGAAAATTAAAAAATGTGTAGATCTTCCCCTACTGACCCTTTTAAATACATTTCTTCTCATTTTTTTAGTTGCTGCAGAGCATGACACCATATGGCATATTTATTAAATCAATTCCTTATTGATGGATTAAAATATTTGAGGAGGATTTTCTTTTCTTTTTTTTTAACTTTTATTTTACTTTTAACTTTTACAGAGTTTTGTTGTTTACAGATATGCATGTTCCCTGATTAGTCATATGTATATCCCCCCCAATCCCACCCCTCCAGACCATCACACAGCACCCCTGAAGAATCCCCTTTTCTCACAGCTATTTTCTTCACATATGACAGTACAGGTATAGGCGGGTATCCATTTATGCTGTTGGTGGGAGTGTAAACTGCCACAGTTGCTATGGAGAGCAGTATGGCAGTTCCTTAAGAAACTAGAAGTAGATCAATTATATGATCTAGCAATCTCACTTCTGAGTGCATATACAGAGCAAATTATAAATAAAAAAAGATAATGCACTCCAGGTATCAATGTGGCAATACTTACAATAGCCAACACATGGAAGCCATGTAAATATTCATTGACAGATAAACAGATAAAAAAGAAATGGTATTTATACATACATAATTGAATATTACTTAGCCATAAAAGAGAATGAAATAATGCCATTTGTAGCAACATGGATGGACCTAGAGATGATCACAGTAAGTAAACTAAGTCATAGAGAGAAAGAAAAATATACAATATTTCTTATATGTGAAATCTGAGAAATGATACAAATGAACTTAAAACAGATTCATAGATTTAGAAAACAAATTTAATGGTTACCAAAGGGGAAATGTGGTAGGTGAAGAAATTAGGCAGTTGGGATTAACATATACACACTACTATAAAGAAATTAGATAATCAACAAGGACCTACTGCAATAGTACAGGGAACTCTACTCAATAATCTGCAATGATTTATATGAGAAAAGGATCTAAAAAGGAATATATATATATATATATATGAATAACTGAATCACCTTGCTGCACACCTAAAATTAACACAATATTTTAAATCAGCTATACTCCAATATGAAATAAAAATTTGACTATATGTATATGGAAGGCAAAAAAGAAAATTAAAAAATGTGTAGATCTTCCCCTACTGACCCTTTTAAATACATTTCTTCTCATTTTTTTAGTTGCTGCAGAGCATGACACCATATGGCATATTTATTAAATCAATTCCTTATTGATGGATTAAAATATTTGAGGAGGATTTTCTTTTCTTTTTTTTTAACTTTTATTTTACTTTTAACTTTTACAGAGTTTTGTTGTTTACAGATATGCATGTTCCCTGATTAGTCATATGTATATCCCCCCCAATCCCACCCCTCCAGACCATCACACAGCACCCCTGAAGAATCCCCTTTTCTCACAGCTATTTTCTTCACATATGACAGTACAGGTTTTCATGCTACTTCCTTTTAATAATAACTCTGTTCACATGTTTCACAAATAAGTTTTTAAATTGTATTAATATATAATAATAAAACAGCACATATTTATTTTCAGGGGCTGCTTTTAAACTTGTCAACATTTTAACAATTTATATGCTATAGACAAGGCTTCCCTGATGGCTCAGCAGTAAATATCCGCCTGTCAAAACAGGAGATGTGGGTTCAGTCCTTGGGTGGTGAAGATCCCTTGGAGAAGGAAATGGCAGCCCACTCCAGTATTTTTGCCTGGAAAATCTCATAGACATGGGAGCCTGGCAGTCTATAGACCATGAGGTCACAAAGAGTTGGATACAAATTAGCAACTAAAACAACAACAATAATAACAATAGTGTAGATAACAAGAAATCAGAATGGATACCTGCCATCATACCCCAGCAAGTCCAGAAGGGCCCTTGCTGCACCAAGTACAGAGGTTCTCCCTCCCTGATTGCAGCTTCAGGGTGCTCTACAGTGACCTGGGGAGGGGACAACAATTGTTCACACTGGTTATTGGTAGCCCTGTAGCCTGGCTCTGTGAACTCGAGGAGTTTAAACAAGTATGCATTTAATGCTATGAAAAATGTTAAGTCATCCGCCGTACAAAACTCCTTAGGAGTCTGGAAGATGAAAACATTAGTTGGGAAGTCTCTCCCAGAAAAAAGAAGAGACAGTAGTGATCATAGAACAGTCATCCCTAATCCCCTCTGCAGTGGAGAAGATCTTCAAGAAATACTTGTTTAATGAAGAAATACATAATATTCTGAGAAATATACTGATATGCTAGACATTGTGGGGAGAAATTTTCCTTGCAAGAAATGTGTAGCTACTCAAAAATGAATTTTTTATGTTAATAGAGATATTTTTAAAGAAAGCTTTTAAAATGCAAATCTATTTCCTGTAATCACATGTTTTTTCTTATTATTCTGCACTTTAATTTACCTAACTCCATTTGGTCAGTATTGACATATAGACAAAAATAAGACAACAGTGACTCCCTCATAACCAAACATGCAGACATAGAGGATGAAGGAGAGGAAAGGATATATGTTGATAACACACTGATATAAAGCATTCCTGTTTGATACCACAGTAAAAGCACAATTCCTTCAGATGGGCCACTCTGCTTACAAGTTTCGATAGTTTAAACAGCCTCAACCACATAATGTGTGTTCCACTTAAAATTATACAGATTTAGCTTAAGGATAAGAAACATTTCTTTAGCTCTACCTATCATGCCAACTAAGGTTTATGAATTCCATTAAGAGAGGGGAGGCAGAAGAGAACTGTAATCTCAAGTTTTACTTCTTGAGATCCCAAGGAAGAAGTATCCAATTTAGAAACACTTCACCAACCTCTTTGTTTCCTATAATTATATATTTAATATCAACTATGTATTGCTTTGAAACTTGTTCTAACATAGTGAAAGGTAACTTACAATTATGCACACACCATAGCAATGTGACATGTAGTTAGAAGAAGGAAGCAAAAGAAAAAAGTTTAGGGAAAGAGATAAAATCTAGAATGTTTAATATGGAAGTTACATAACGAGGTTATCTGTACTTTATAACCATGAGGTACAAAGTGAATAAAGAGATACCTAACACCCAAAATGACAAAGAAAACCAACTATAAGAATAAAAATCCCCATAATTTTGCTAGAAAATAGTAACCAATCCTAATATTTAGATCAACGTGACGTTATTATTATCATAAGATGCTATGCTGTGAAATGTTATGTCTTGCCCTTTACTAGCTGTAAAGTGTTTCCCTAAATGAATAAATAAATGAACTAACAACAACTGCTGAGAATGAAAGTAATTCCATTAATTTCTAATTAAATGTTGTATTTTAAATGGATATGTTCACCTTCAATATTTAGTGAACACATTACATACTTTGATTATTAAACTGAAATAAAGTTATTTATTTCCTTCAAATTATAATAATTATAAAAGTCTTATCTTGCTTTAGACTCATATTATAAAATCAGTGAGCTTTATGTTTGAAGTCCTTTGACAATCTACAGTACGTGACATTCCAGGGAAGAATGTTTAATAAAATTTGCCCATAGTCATTGGCCTCAATAAACTAGAAAGATTTCTAATTTCCCAGTATGTTATTAGAGTCAGAAGGAATACAAAGAATAGTCATCAAACCTTAGTTTTTGCTGGATATGACACTTCAGGGATAAAGTCCTAGTTACTAACTTGAGTTCATTATTACCCTATGGTTGAAACAGTCAAAGTCTTCTGCATAAGCCATATCAAGTTTTTAATGTACTTTCATTCATCTGCTTGATTTTACTTTTCTTCCCTGATGTATTTCTCAGTTTGCTGATTTGTTTTTCTTTAATTTATTCATTTCCTAAAAGCAGTCATTTCCATTACACTGACCCCTCATAATAACATAATATTATAATTATCTTCATCAATTAAAATCTCTCAGTCAACTTGCTTGTGTGTATGAAGTCTGGCTACTAAAAACCCATTCATTCAGTAAGAGTGAGTTACAACTGTACCTAAAAAAAACAACTTTTTACTAAAATTTTCAGAATCAACTTCTTTGTAAGCAAAAGAAAAAAGTTTAGGGAAAGAGATAAAATCTAGAATGTTTAATATGGAAGTTACATAACGAGGTTATCTGTACTTTATAACCATGAGGTACAAAGTGAATAAAGAGATACCTAACACCCAAAATGACAAAGAAAACCAACTATAAGAATAAAAATCCCCATAATTTTGCTAGAAAATAGTAACCAATCCTAATATTTAGATCAACGTGACGTTATTATTATCATAAGATGCTATGCTGTGAAATGTTATGTCTTGCCCTTTACTAGCTGTAAAGTGTTTCCCTAAATGAATAAATAAATGAACTAACAACAACTGCTGAGAATGAAAGTAATTCCATTAATTTCTAATTAAATGTTGTATTTTAAATGGATATGTTCACCTTCAATATTTAGTGAACACATTACATACTTTGATTATTAAACTGAAATAAAGTTATTTATTTCCTTCAAATTATAATAATTATAAAAGTCTTATCTTGCTTTAGACTCATATTATAAAATCAGTGAGCTTTATGTTTGAAGTCCTTTGACAATCTACAGTACGTGACATTCCAGGGAAGAATGTTTAATAAAATTTGCCCATAGTCATTGGCCTCAATAAACTAGAAAGATTTCTAATTTCCCAGTATGTTATTAGAGTCAGAAGGAATACAAAGAATAGTCATCAAACCTTAGTTTTTGCTGGATATGACACTTCAGGGATAAAGTCCTAGTTACTAACTTGAGTTCATTATTACCCTATGGTTGAAACAGTCAAAGTCTTCTGCATAAGCCATATCAAGTTTTTAATGTACTTTCATTCATCTGCTTGATTTTACTTTTCTTCCCTGATGTATTTCTCAGTTTGCTGATTTGTTTTTCTTTAATTTATTCATTTCCTAAAAGCAGTCATTTCCATTACACTGACCCCTCATAATAACATAATATTATAATTATCTTCATCAATTAAAATCTCTCAGTCAACTTGCTTGTGTGTATGAAGTCTGGCTACTAAAAACCCATTCATTCAGTAAGAGTGAGTTACAACTGTACCTAGAAACAACTGACTATTTTTCAGAATGCAAGCTCTTTGTCTTTATCCAGGATGAAGAAAATCATATGGAACAAGAAAAACTGTCCATGTAGCATTTTGTCTTCTGTCATTATTTTATTTTTTACATATTTAGTCTGTATAATAATAAACTTATATCCTATTTATTTTGGCTAATATCTTAAAGTTAACTTAAATTCCTTAACATATGACCTCCTCTAGGGACTTCCCTGGTAGTCCAGTGGCTAAGATTCTGAGCTGACAATGCATGTGACCCGGGTCTGATCCTGGTCAGGAAACTAGATCCCACATGCTGCAACAAAGATCAAAGACCCTGAGTGCTGCAGCTAAGACCTGGAGCAGCCAAATAAATAAATATTGAAAAAAAAGGAAATGATCTCCTCTATATTTATTTATTTATTTTTTTTTAACTTATTTATCTTTTTGGGGGGGTGGGGTGGGGAGGGAGGGGGATGGGCGGGTCACTTCTACTGGTCTTTCACTTCTCTATCTTCATCCGTCTTTGTTCTTCAGCCCCCGTGGGCCTCCCATCGCGGTGGTGTCTGTCGTCGCAGGGCTCTGAGTGCATGTGCCCCAGAGCTCCAGCTTGGTAATTGGACACATCAGTCCAGCCACTCCGCGGCACGTGGGATCTTCCCAGGCCAGGGCTCGAACCAGCGCCCCTTGCACTGCAAGGCAGTATCTTTACCCACTGGACCACCAGGGGAAGCCCCCTCTACATTTATTTATTAAGAAGATTTATTGACTGCAAATCACCTGTCAAAACTATGTGAAGTGCTCTGATAACAACAAACAGGCTTTGAATTTAAAATAAAAGTGGCTTCGGGGCACTTTTAAACAGTAAAATGATATACTTTTATATTGTTGCATTCTTCGGGCAACTTTTATAAATCAAAAGGGTTTCCTGATGTATTTCTCAGTTTGCTGATTTGTTTTTCTTTAATTTATTCATTTCCTAAAAGCAGTCATTTCCATTACACTGACCCCTCATAATAACATAATATTATAATTATCTTCATCAATTAAAATCTCTCAGTCAACTTGCTTGTGTGTATGAAGTCTGGCTACTAAAAACCCATTCATTCAGTAAGAGTGAGTTACAACTGTACCTAGAAACAACTGACTATTTTTCAGAATGCAAGCTCTTTGTCTTTATCCAGGATGAAGAAAATCATATGGAACAAGAAAAACTGTCCATGTAGCATTTTGTCTTCTGTCATTATTTTATTTTTTACATATTTAGTCTGTATAATAATAAACTTATATCCTATTTATTTTGGCTAATATCTTAAAGTTAACTTAAATTCCTTAACATATGACCTCCTCTAGGGACTTCCCTGGTAGTCCAGTGGCTAAGATTCTGAGCTGACAATGCATGTGACCCGGGTCTGATCCCTGGTCAGGAAACTAGATCCCACATGCTGCAACAAAGATCAAAGACCCTGAGTGCTGCAGCTAAGACCTGGAGCAGCCAAATAAATAAATATTGAAAAAAAAGGAAATGATCTCCTCTATATTTATTTATTTATTTTTTTAACTTATTTATTTTTTTGGGGGTGGGGTGGGAGGGAGGGGATGGGCGGGTCACTTCTACTGGTCTTTCACTTCTCTATCTTCATCCGTCTTTGTTCTTCAGCCCCCGTGGGCCTCCCATCGCGGTGGTGTCTGTCGTCGCAGGGCTCTGAGTGCATGTGCCCCAGAGCTCCAGCTTGGTAATTGGACACATCAGTCCAGCCACTCCGCGGCACGTGGGATCTTCCTGGGTCAGGGATCGAACCAGCGCCCCTTGCACTGCAAGGCAGTATCTTTACCCACTGGACCACCAGGGGAAGCCCCCTCTACATTTATTTATTAAGAAGCTTTATTGACTGCAAATCACCTGTCAAAACTATGTGAAGTGCTCTGATAACAACAAACAGGCTTTGAATTTAAAATAAAAGTGGCTTCGGGGCACTTTTAAACAGTAAAATGATATACTTTTATATTGTTGCATTCTTGAAGCGTCTAATACTAGAAATACCTTAACATTTCTTACTAACTGTTCTTTTTAAAAAAAATCAATTTTCTTAACTTCATAAATTCAAGTGAAGGGTATTCATACTCTATCAATAATACCAACAAAATAATAATGAAAACTTCTATAGCTGGGTGTTCATTCAATTTATTGTTAAATGAGTACAATTTGATACTGAGAAGAGGACTAGTAATAATTTTGCCAAAAGCAGGCTTGAATTAGTCTACTCCAGGCAAACCGTACTTGTAGTCCTTGTTAAGTGGAGTTATTTTCAGAGTTGGAATAGATTTCTAATCAGCTCTGTCTGAGTCTCACCAACACAAGACATTCTGTCAACAAAGGGGATATGTTAAAAACAGCAGCAAAGACAAAATTGTGTATCTATTCCTTTTACTGTAGGTCAGGTGAGGAGAGACACAGAATAAAAGTCATTTTAAACACTTAGAAGGAATCCAGTCACTTTTCCTGGAGGATGCTATGTAACACAGCCCATTTTTTATTTTTGCTGTCTATAAAATGGAAGCTTTGGACTTCTATGATTCACAGACCTCTTTCAATCATCAATTATTCACGAGAAAATGAAGGTTGTTTCTTTTGCTTTTGCATATGAAAATCTCTGACTCCTGCAATTTCTGTAAAATGTTCAAATTTCTTGGTATTAATTTAGTGAAAACATTTCTCCTGTCCTCCTCCTCAGGATGAAATGGCTTCTTTCCACATCTTATCCCACAACAAGCAAAAGCTCCATTTTACTTTCTGAAGTCATATTATATTTTCTTCTTGGTACTAACCAGTAGATGAACTGATAACATTGATTTAATGTTGGTTTATTGAATATTCTGTCTCTCTAAAATATAAGTTATACAAGGGCTGGGGGTTTATCTGTCATTATTTTGTCCCTATTAATTAGGAGAATTCCTGGAATAATAGGTGCTCAATATATATCTGTAGGTTTAATGAAATATTTGTTTCAAAAATGAAACAGTATAGAAAAGTTCACCAACTCCACTAGTTTAGGAAATTTTTGCAGAAGAAATACTTTGAACATAATATAGATAGGGAGTAGGTGGCAAAATTACTTTTACTAACCAAATGCGTAACAGCTATAAAACATTGCAGCAGTAAAACTGGCCAGTAATACACTTTTTTAAAAGAAGAAAAAAAGAAATAAAACAGACATATGGAAGTTAGAAAATTGTAATGAATATTAAACTATTGTAATAAAGCATACTTGTTATTTGTGAAAATCTGAAAATAGTACATATATATATATATATATTGATTTCTTAATGATAACAAAGAAAATTAATTTAAAATCTTAATATATATATATATGACAACAATTACTAGGTTTAATATTTGTTGAAAGACTATTATTGTTCAGTCGCTAAGTCATGTCAGACTCTTTGTGATCCCATGGTCTGCCTCTCACCAGACTTCCATGTCCTTCACTATCTCCCAGAGTTTGCTCAAACTCATGTCCATTGTGTTGATGATGCCATCCAACCATCTCATCCTCTGTCATCTCCTTCTCCTCCTGCCCTCAATCTTTCATAGCATCAGGGTCTTTTCCAATGAGTTGTCTCTTCATATCAGGTGGCCAAAGTATTCGAGCTTCAGCATCAGTCCTTTCAATGTATATTCAGGGTTGATTTACTTTAGGATTGACTGGTTTGATTTCCTTGTTGTCCACAGCACTCTCAAGAGTCTTCTCTAACAGTAGAATTTCAAAGCATCAGTGTTTCAGTGCTCAGCCTTCTTTATGGGCAAGTCTCATATCTGTACATGACTACTGGAAAATATACTGCTTTGACTATAAGGATCTTTGTTGGCAGAAATGTGTCTGCTGCCTAGATTTGTCATAGCTTTCTTTCCCGGGGGGAAGTGTCTTTTAATATCATGGCTGCAGTCACCATTCACAGTGATTTTAGAGACCACAAAATAAAATCTGTGACTATTTCCATTTTTTCCTTATCTATTTGCCATGAAATGATGGCACTGGATGCCACAATCTTCATATTATGAATGCTCATTTTTAAGCCAGCCTTTTCACTCTTCTCTTTCACCCTCATCAAAAGATTCTTCCTTGCTTTCTGCCATTGGATTGGTATCATGTGCATATCTGAGATTGCTGATATTTCTCCTGGAAATCTTGATTCAAGCTTGTAATTCATCCACTCCAGGATTTCGCATGATGTATAAATAAATTTAACTTTTGCATGCTAGTTAAATAAGTAAGGTGACAATATACAGCCTTGATGTAGTGTTTTCCCAATTTGGAATCAGTTCATTGGTTCTATGTCTGCTTCTAACTGTTGCTTCTTGACCTACATAAAGTTTTCTCAGATGACAGGTAAGATAGTCTAGTATTCCTGTCTCTTTAAGAATTTTCCAATTTGTTGTGATCCACACAGTCAAAGGCCTTAGCATTGGCAATGAAGCAGAAATAGATGGTTTTCTGGAATTCCCTTGGGTCTCTATGATCCAACGGATCCCAAATGTGCTATGTATGTATGTCTCATTTAATATATTTTATAAATACTGAGATGAGTTTCACCACTACTAATTTTAAACACATTGCATGTCTTTCTTACATGCATGCATGTCATGTGATAAATACGAAATACAAGTAAATTCTAGAAAGTCAGAGTAAAAGATCACGGAGATTTCTACTGCTTAATAATGTGAATATTGAGTGATGGCAAGGATTCTCAGTTTACACTGATATTGTACATTTTCGCCTCAGCTCTCAAGAGTCTTTCTAACGAGTTAGAATTTCAAAGGCTTTACGATTCACTGGTTTGATCTCCTTGCTGTCCAAGGGACTCTCAAGAGTCTTCTCTAACAGTAGAATTTCAAAGCATCAGTGTTTCAGTGCTCAGCCTTCTTTATGGGCAAGTCTCATATCTGTACATGACTACTGGAAAATATACTGCTTTGACTATAAGGATCTTTGTTGGCAGAAATGTGTCTGCTGCCTAGATTTGTCATAGCTTTCTTTCCCGGGGGGAAGTGTCTTTTAATATCATGGCTGCAGTCACCATTCACAGTGATTTTAGAGACCACAAAATAAAATCTGTGACTATTTCCATTTTTCCTTATCTATTTGCCATGAAATGATGGCACTGGATGCCACAATCTTCATATTATGAATGCTCATTTTTAAGCCAGCCTTTTCACTCTTCTCTTTCACCCTCATCAAAAGATTCTTCCTTGCTTTCTGCCATTGGATTGGTATCATGTGCATATCTGAGATTGCTGATATTTCTCCTGGAAATCTTGATTCAAGCTTGTAATTCATCCACTCCAGGATTTCGCATGATGTATAAATAAATTTAACTTTTGCATGCTAGTTAAATAAGTAAGGTGACAATATACAGCCTTGATGTAGTGTTTTCCCAATTTGGAATCAGTTCATTGGGTCTATGTCTGCTTCTAACTGTTGCTTCTTGACCTACATAAAGTTTTCTCAGATGACAGGTAAGATAGTCTAGTATTCCTGTCTCTTTAAGAATTTTCCAATTTGTTGTGATCCACACAGTCAAAGGCCTTAGCATTGGCAATGAAGCAGAAATAGATGGTTTTCTGGAATTCCCTTGGGTCTCTATGATCCAACGGATCCCAAATGTGCTATGTATGTATGTCTCATTTAATATATTTTATAAATACTGAGATGAGTTTCACCACTACTAATTTTAAACACATTGCATGTCTTTCTTACATGCATGCATGTCATGTGATAAATACGAAATACAAGTAAATTCTAGAAAGTCAGAGTAAAAGATCACGGAGATTTCTACTGCTTAATAATGTGAATATTGAGTGATGGCAAGGATTCTCAGTTTACACTGATATTGTACATTTTCGCCTCAGCATTAGAATTTTATAATTTATGTTTCACAGTCTATCATCTTCTGTCATTTTTTCATGCCTTATTATTTGTACAGTATGATGATTCTCACATAATATCATGCTATTATTTTGTTTTGAGAGAATGAACTAAAATGATGAGATAATTCCTCACACAAGTCATCATGAGGAAAGCAACATATCTTTCAAATAGAATATTGTCTCATAGTGGTATTTAGTCTCTTCCTAGTAAGTTTACGGTTTATAACTCTATCTTCCAAAAGTGGTTTCACTTTATTCATGAAACAGAAGAGGAAAATTAAAACAAAAAAGTATAAAGGAATACCTAACACCAAATACAAAAAGAAACTCAAAATTGATTAAACACCTGCATATAAGACCAGATACTATAAAACTGCTAAAGGAAAGCATAGATGAAACATCTTTGACATAAATCATAACAATATTTTTGATCCATCTCCTAAAAACAAAGGAAATAAAACAAAAATAAACAAATGGAAACCAGGTAAACCCAAAAGCTTGTGCACAGCAAAGGAAACCGTCAACAAAATGAAAAAACAACACTGAATGGGACAAAATATTTCCAAATGATATAACTGATAAGAAGTTAACAACCTAGAATATTTAAACAGCTAATATAACTCAATATCAAACAAACAGATCAATTAAAATATGGGCAGAAGAACTGAATAGACATTTGTCTAAACAGGAAACACAGATGGCCAACAGGTACATGAAAACATACTCGATATGGTTAATCATGAGGGAGATGTAAATAAAAACCATAGTGAAATATCACTTCACCCTTGTCAGAATGGCTGTTATCACAAAGAACACAAATAACATCAGTAAATTTGTTGAGAAAGTGGAACCCTTGTACACTGTTGCTGGGAATGTAAATTGGTGTAGCCATTATGGAAAACAGTATAGAGGTTTCTCAAAAATGAAAAATAGAAGTACCATATGACACAGAAATTCTACTCCTGGGTATATACACAAAGAAAAACAAAACTTCTAATTCTAAAATCTTCTATGGAACCTAGTGTTCATGCCAACATTATTGGCAATTGCAAAGGATATAGAAGCAAACTAAGTGTCTGTCAACAGACAGATGAGTAAAGATGTACTATGTATACTCTTTGGTCATAAAAAAAAGAGTGAAATTTTACATTTGCAATCACATGGATGTATTTAGAGGCCATTATGCTAAATAAAATGAGTCAGAGAGAGAAAGAAAAATACTGTATGATATCACTTATATGTGGAATCTCTAATACCCAAACGAGTGAACATAATAAATGAAGCTGACTCACAGAAACAGAGAATAGACTAGTGGTTACTGTGGGGAGAAGGAATTGGGGTGTAAATACGAGAATTGAAAATGTCCAAACAACACATCTATTTGAAACCATGGGGGAAAAGGCATAGTGTTCCAGAACTGACAAGCATTAAACAGTCTCTGCTTGTCTTCCAGCCAGCATTGTGGAACCTACTCCCATTCCCGCCAGTTAGGTTTCCAGAAACTATGTCTTTTTATAAAGGGTCCATGATCCTGTGATCTTACCTGTGCTGTTCTAATTATTACTCGGCCTTCTCCTTTTGAACTTAACCCCACTCCCTTCCTTGATACTTTTGTTCTTCAGCACGAGCATGCTGTGTAGCGGGCACTGCTGTTATGTAGATTATTGTTAATCTTTTCTGAGAGATTAGGCTGACATATAAATGTTATGCTCTGAATAAAATCTAAAATCGTGTGTATCACGATTAGTGATATATCCAAACTTAGTGAACGTCCAAATTTCTCCATGATAACTTTTGGTAAATTCATAAATCTTTGTTATTTTTTAGCTCTTAGAAAAAAAGCATTGACTAGCTGGAAAAGAATTGAAAGCCATCCCTGCTGACAACAAGCATGTCTTTCTTTGTTCCACCATCATTTGCTGTTTGGAATCTAAGCATGATCACGCATCCTTTTGAGAGAGACAAAGGAGACAGGTAAGGGATTGAAAGTTGAGATTATGCTTTAGATTTGAGTGTCTTTTTTAACTTCAGGAAAAGAAAAGTCACTGCTAGAGAGAGTTCTCAATACAAGGTAAGCATCTTCCCCACAAAGTTAGAAGTGCTTTGGGTAATATCAGATTCCTCCCAATCCCCAAGCCAACTGTCTCCAGCCCTGACCGAAAATCACAGAGTGCCAACAACACAGAAAGCCATGACAGAAAAGTGAGAGTTCCAGGTTACCAGGGGACCCTGCTTTGTTTACATCTGGAATGAAATTCCCATTGCTAGAGGCACTTGTCTGAATTGAGGTGAAATAATTATCTTCAGGATATTACTATTAAAATATACAATTGGTTCAACCCTCATTAACACACTGTCACGGCTTACTTTATCGAATTTTAAAAATTGGTACTCTCAGGGTTCTGCAAATAAGAGAAAAAATGTCAGTTTTGCTTGAGGAAATTGAAAACATCCCAAACATGGGGCTGCATGGAAAGGAGGCATAGTGTTCCAGAACTGACAAGCATTAAACAGTCTCTGCTTGTCTTCCAGCCAGCATTGTGGAACCTACTCCCATTCCCGCCAGTTAGGTTTCCAGAAACTATGTCTTTTTATAAAGGGTCCATGATCCTGTGATCTTACCTGTGCTGTTCTAATTATTACTCGGCCTTCTCCTTTTGAACTTAACCCGACCCCCTTCCTTGATACTTTTGTTCTTCAGCACGAGCATGCTGTGTAGCGGGCACTGCTGTTATGTAGATTATTGTTAATCTTTTCTGAGAGATTAGGCTGACATATAAATGTTATGCTCTGAATAAAATCTAAAATCGTGTGTATCACGATTAGTGATATATCCAAACTTAGTGAACGTCCAAATTTCTCCATGATAACTTTTGGTAAATTCATAAATCTTTGTTATTTTTTAGCTCTTAGAAAAAAAGCATTGACTAGCTGGAAAAGAATTGAAAGCCATCCCTGCTGACAACAAGCATGTCTTTCTTTGTTCCACCATCATTTGCTGTTTGGAATCTAAGCATGATCACGCATCCTTTTGAGAGAGACAAAGGAGACAGGTAAGGGATTGAAAGTTGAGATTATGCTTTAGATTTGAGTGTCTTTTTTAACTTCAGGAAAAGAAAAAGTCACTGCTAGAGAGAGTTCTCAATACAAGGTAAGCATCTTCCCCACAAAGTTAGAAGTGCTTTGGGTAATATCAGATTCCTCCCAATCCCCAAGCCAACTGTCTCCAGCCCTGACCGAAAATCACAGAGTGCCAACAACACAGAAAGCCATGACAGAAAAGTGAGAGTTCCAGGTTACCAGGGGACCCTGCTTTGTTTACATCTGGAATGAAATTCCCATTGCTAGAGGCACTTGTCTGAATTGAGGTGAAATAATTATCTTCAGGATATTACTATTAAAATATACAATTGGTTCAACCCTCATTAACACACTGTCACGGCTTACTTTATCGAATTTTAAAAATTGGTACTCTCAGGGTTCTGCAAATAAGAGAAAAAATGTCAGTTTTGCTTGAGGAAATTGAAAACATCCCAAACATGGGGCTGCATGGAAAGGGAGGGTCTACAAAAGAGTCCATGGTGAAGGCTGACCTCCTGAGGGTTGTGACTGAAGCTGAAGGAACCAAGGTGCTTGAGGCAGGCAGGCTGCAGCGAGTCTAAAAGCAATTCTGATTTATTTCCCTGAAGTTTCACCTGGGGTTTGTTTCTGATACGTTAATACTTAGGATATGCCAGGACATGTAAAATATTTCCTTCTGTATTTTAAGGGGAGAGTTGAGGAAGGAGACTAGATCTGCACTTTACTATGCTATGAAATCACTACATTAATTTTGAAATTTTCTGACAGCATAGATAGTTAAGCTTGAAAACATCGAATATTCATTTTCCCAAAAGTTTCATTTTATTAAAAAAAAAAGAAACGACTATTTATAAATCTTTCTGAAGGTGAGAGATAAGATTAGTAACTTTTCAGCAATTTTCTCTTTAAAATAATTTCATTAGATTTTTTTAACTTGAAGATATACATATATATTCTATCTTTATATATATATATATATATATATATATATATATATATATATATTCTATCCTTATACACACACACACATATATAAATCATGAATACATGCTGAAAAGAATCCTTTTAATCACCTAAATCTGAGGCTAAAGTTTTTTCTCTTTTTTTGGCCACTTCTATTGGTCTTTCATTTATTTCCATCTTTGTTATTTGGCCTGTGTGGGCCTCCCATTGTAGTGGCCTCTCTCACTGCAGAGCACCGGCTTTGGGCGCACGGTGCTCCAGAGCGCTGGCTCAGTAGGACACATCGATTCCGCGGCCCATGGGATCTTCCCAGGCCAGGGATCGAACTGGCACCCCTTGTGCTGCAAGGTGGTGTCCTTACCGACTGGGCCACCAGGGAAGCCCCAAGGTTAAAGTTTAAGAATAGTCCAGACATTCCTTTGGACCAGTAAAATCATAACCATCATAAAAATACATCCCTGTCGAAATTTTATTTCAACATGCAATGCAGTAATATACCCCGATTATTTGAAGGTGCTTAAGAGAGATGTGGTTTCATGAGGGACAAATTTATGTTTTTCATTTTAACCTACCTGAACTAGAGAATTTCTGGTAATTAAGGAAACTACTGAGCCTGTGCCTCTGTAGTCATTCTTCACAGGTGACAGTGGATGAAACATAACATTATATCACTTTTACCTAATTACTCTGGATGTCAATTATACACCACTATTAAAATATAATTTTTATATACTTGAGGTTCTTCAGTTTACCTATTTATATCCTGCCTTTTCTTTCTCTTTCTTGTCTAGAGATATAATAATAATGCTAGGACTATGACTCAAATCATAGTCCTTTTTAAGTTGCCTTTTTAAGTTTTCTTTTAATCTTGAATTACTTAACAGTATGACTAAACAAAAAAACTATACATATATCAGCATTATTATCAGAACCTGTTAATTATGTGAGATTCCACCTGAATTATTTAATGCTGGGCTAAGAATGTTAACTATTGTACCAGGGTAGGAGAATATCCATTTTGAGGGAATAAATACACTTCCCATACCTCTCAAATTTCTAAGTATTAAAGTTTTTTCTGGTTCTGTTTTACCCTGTGTGTGAACAATTATGTAAAAAATATGGGGCCTTCCCTGGTGGTCTAGTGGGTAAGGACACCGCCTTGCAGTGCAAGGGGCGCCGTTTCGATCCCTGGCCTGGGAAGATCCCACGTGCCGCGGGGAGGGCTGGACCGATGTGTCCAATTACCGAGTCAGAGCTCTGGAGTGCATGCGCCCAGAGCCAGTGCTCTGCAACAACAGAGGCCGCCGTGATGGGAGGCCCACAGGAGCCAAAGAACAAAGACGGATGAAGATAGAGGAATGAAAGATCAATAGAAGTGGCCCACCCACTCCCCTCCCTCCCCAACCGGACCCCCGCCCAAAGTAAATAAATAAATAAATCTTAAAAAATATATATATGATTAGATTCGAGATTCAGGTATAACATACAGCATTTAGGGCTTCTAGGTGTTAATCCCACTATCAAATGTTTCCATGGCAATAGAAAAGACTTAAGTCACAATCCAAGTCTACAGGAAGAAATTATAACTAAGTAGTTGCTAGCATGTGGTCCTAAACTCTCCAGTTACTCACTTGACAAGATACCAATTAATATTTTAAGATCTGAAACTAATTCTTTTGGATGAAAACAAGAAACATCAACTCTACACTGAACCAAATCTATTATTTTGTAGAAATGACAATGAGAGATTCTACAAATTATTTGAAAAGGTCATACTGTTCATAGCAACTTAGTGAATGACAAAATATACAAGCTTCAGAAATACAAATGCCTTTTCTCTATTTTTTTTTTTTTTTCAGGTCAGTTAGATAGATAATGCCAGCAAGAAAACATTTTTTTTTTTTTCTTGTGAAGAAAAAATAACTAGACTAACTTAAGTTTTCTTTTAATTTTTTTGAATTACTTAACAGTATGACTAAACAAAAAAACTATACATATATCAGCATTATTATCAGAACCTGTTAATTATGTGAGATTCCACCTGAATTATTTAATGCTGGGCTAAGAATGTTAACTATTGTACCAGGGTAGGAGAATATCCATTTTGAGGGAATAAATACACTTCCCATACCTCTCAAATTTCTAAGTATTAAAGTTTTTTCTGGTTCTGTTTTACCCTGTGTGTGAACAATTATGTAAAAAATATGGGGCCTTCCCTGGTGGTCTAGTGGGTAAGGACACCGCCTTGCAGTGCAAGGTGCGCCGGTTCGATCCCTGGCCTGGGAAGATCCCACATGCCTCGGAGCGGCTGGACCGATGTGTCCAATTACCGAGTCAGAGCTCTGAAGCGCATGCGCCCAGAACCAGAGCTCTGCAGCGACAGACGCCGCCGTGATGGGAGGCCCACAGGAGCCAAAGAACAAAGACGGATGAAGATAGAGGAATGAAAGATCAATAGAAGTGGCCCACCCACTCCCCTCCCTCCCCAACCGGACCCCCGCCCAAAGTAAATAAATAAATAAATCTTAAAAAATATATATATGATTAGATTCGAGATTCAGGTATAACATACAGCATTTAGGGCTTCTAGGTGTTAATCCCACTATCAAATGTTTCCATGGCAATAGAAAAGACTTAAGTCACAATCCAAGTCTACAGGAAGAAATTATAACTAAGTAGTTGCTAGCATGTGGTCCTAAACTCTCCAGTTACTCACTTGACAAGATACCAATTAATATTTTAAGATCTGAAACTAATTCTTTTGGATGAAAACAAGAAACATCAACTCTACACTGAACCAAATCTATTATTTTGTAGAAATGACAATGAGAGATTCTACAAATTATTTGAAAAGGTCATACTGTTCATAGCAACTTAGTGAATGACAAAATATACAAGCTTCAGAAATACAAATGCCTTTTCTCTATTTTTTTTTTTTTTTCAGGTCAGTTAGATAGATAATGCCAGCAAGAAAACATTTTTTTTTTTTTCTTGTGAAGAAAAAAATAATAAAAAATTAAAAAAAATCTGGCTATGGGGCAAACGTAATAGCTGAGGAATGAAGACTTAAGCAGTGAGTATATAGACAACTTTGTCAGTTTTTAACCCTTAAAGCCAATCTCCACAGTAACAGGCAATTCAACATACACCTTTTAAAACGAGCTATAGTGGAGTTGTCTTAGTTCATTCCATCTGCTTTAACAAAAATACCATAGACTCAAACAACAAATTCTGGAATCTAGGAAGGCCAAGATCAAGATGTGGATAGTTTTGCTTTCATGTGGAGGCCCACTTCCTGGTTCATGGATGGTCATCTTCTCCATGAGTTCTGATTTGGCAGAAAGGGTGAGGGGCATTCTCTGAGGTCCCATTCATAAGAGTTTTAACCCATTCACAGGGTTGTAGTCTTATGACTTAACTACCCTTTAAAGGCTTCACCTCCTAACACTGTCACATTGGGGTTTAGGCTTCACCATATGAATTTGGGGGGAAAAGAAAGATTTTGTCTATAACAAGAGTTGCCTGCCTTGTGGTGCTACTTGTACTAAACATTTATTTGTTACATTTTACCTTACATCCTACTGTAGATGTGTTTCCTCAACGGCTCAGCAGTAAAGAATCTACCTGCAATGTAGAAGCCACAGGAGATGTAGTTTCTATTCCTGGGTCAGGAAGATCCCCTGGATAGGGTCATGTCAATCTACTCCAATATTCTTGCCTGGAGAATCCCATGGACAAAGGAGCCTGAAGGGCTACAGTCCATAGGGTCATAAAGAATTGGACATGACTGAAGGAACTTGACATGCATGTACTATTGTCAGATAAGAATTATGTATCCTCTTAAGAATATTTGACATTGATTCTTAAAACAATATCTTCTTAATTTGCTAATTATTGAATCAATATACTATACCACTACCAGGATTATCTGATATTCAGTTATTCAAACTGAAGATGGTAAATGAATCTCAGTTCTTACCTGTGACAATCTAACTAAACTGTAAAGTACAATGCATTTCATTTCATAACTGCAGAGAAGTCACCCTAGTATTCTAAAAATTAGTGTAGTTGTAAGATGTCAGCATTTTGATCTCTGTTCACCAGTGAGATCAGGCTCATGTGTCTTGCAGATAAATTTAATTAAAGACTTTGATGTGTTGTGATTAACTGATGTGCACTCTTAAGACTAAATCAAGTTTAGTGCTAAAATTATTTAATAAACAGAAATGAAGGTTAAGGAAAAAAGGTAAGAAATTAAATAACAATATGTTCTAAAACTTTTCTCAACATCAGAGGTTTGATATTTAAATAGGAAAAGTTATGGACCAGTTGGAAAGTCATTTAATTAAGAGATATCAGGAATGCTCAGGTATTTCTTTATTTAAATATTGAACAACTTGACCTAATAACAGGTTTTTCTAAAATCATTTTATATTTTTTATGGATAAAAATTTAAAAATATCATTACATCAATTATTTTCTGAAATATTTAGAATACTGAAGAATGTCACACAATTTTTAAAAGGAGGACAACACATATGGACATACAAATTGCAAAACAATTTCATAACCATATTGTAAAAAAAGGATCAGATACCAAAGTTTTTTTTTAATTATAAGTTATTTGTAGAAAAATTACATATGTGGGCCACCAATTACTTTAGAACAGCTCTACTGACCTAGTTTTTCTTCAATGTGCTCATATTTTGAAAACAGTTTAAAGTAATATCTGCTCCTTACCTAGTGCTAGATATTGTTCTTTTTCATATATTTTGATAAGTTGTTTTATTTCATATTCAAAACCATTTGACTTTTTTGGTTAATGACAAGCTAACATAATTGCTAAAGATTACTGATACAATATCATGAAATGTAATTATGAGAATGACAAATTCATACTTTTCATTTTGCTAAATTCTACTCTCAACTAAAATAAATTTTATAAAATAATAATTTATATATGAGGTACCAATACAGTACAAAACTCAAATTTGAAAATGCTATATCCAATTCTCTAGATGGAGTACTCAATAAACAAAAAATCAAAATCTTTAACATCATGCTAATTATTGAATCAATATACTATACCACTACCAGGATTATCTGATATTCAGTTATTCAAACTGAAGATGGTAAATGAATCTCAGTTCTTACCTGTGACAATCTAACTAAACTGTAAAGTACAATGCATTTCATTTCATAACTGCAGAGAAGTCACCCTAGTATTCTAAAAATTAGTGTAGTTGTAAGATGTCAGCATTTTGATCTCTGTTCACCAGTGAGATCAGGCTCATGTGTCTTGCAGATAAATTTAATTAAAGACTTTGATGTGTTGTGATTAACTGATGTGCACTCTTAAGACTAAATCAAGTTTAGTGCTAAAATTATTTAATAAACAGAAATGAAGGTTAAGGAAAAAAGGTAAGAAATTAAATAACAATATGTTCTAAAACTTTTCTCAACATCAGAGGTTTGATATTTAAATAGGAAAAGTTATGGACCAGTTGGAAAGTCATTTAATTAAGAGATATCAGGAATGCTCAGGTATTTCTTTATTTAAATATTGAACAACTTGACCTAATAACAGGTTTTTCTAAAATCATTTTATATTTTTTATGGATAAAAATTTAAAAATATCATTACATCAATTATTTTCTGAAATATTTAGAATACTGAAGAATGTCACACAATTTTTAAAAGGAGGACAACACATATGGACATACAAATTGCAAAACAATTTCATAACCATATTGAAAAAAAGGATCAGATACCAAAGTTTTTTTTTAATTATAAGTTATTTGTAGAAAAATTACATATGTGGGCCACCAATTACTTTAGAACAGCTCTACTGACCTAGTTTTTCTTCAATGTGCTCATATTTTGAAAACAGTTTAAAGTAATATCTGCTCCTTACCTAGTGCTAGATATTGTTCTTTTTCATATATTTTGATAAGTTGTTTTATTTCATATTCAAAACCATTTGACTTTTTTGGTTAATGACAAGCTAACATAATTGCTAAAGATTACTGATACAATATCATGAAATGTAATTATGAGAATGACAAATTCATACTTTTTTTTTTGCTAAATTCTACTCTCAACTAAAATAAATTTTATAAAATAATAATTTATATATGAGGTACCAATACAGTACAAAACTCAAATTTGAAAATGCTATATCCAATTCTCTAGATGGAGTATCTCTCTTATGAGTGGAATAGGAAGGAGAGCCAGTGATAAGGTGAAAAGTAGGGCAAATCTTACATCAAAAATTCAATAAAATGAGAATGATGGAAAGTCCTAATAATATACGTGCCCATTAACACTACTCCTGTCCATTTAAATTTAGGCTATAATTGTTTTGATAACACTAGATAGGAAGAGATTATGGCAAAGTAATATTGCTAACAGCTTTTAGAATACTTTAGCTAGCACTGTAACCACAATATGAGTGATGCCACGGGCATGCTAAGTCACTTCAATTTTGTCCAACTCTTTGTGACCCCATGGTCTATAGCCTGCAAGACTCCTCTATTCATGGGATCCTCCAGGCAAGAATACTGGAGTGGGTTGCCATGCCCTTCTCAGTGGGTTTTAAATCCAAAGATAGAATCAGCTTGCAACGCAGAGAATTCCCACTGCCAGTCAGGAATTCTGGGTAAAAGTGATTTAAATAATGGATGTAGTCAAAACAAATTTAGATACACTGATTACTTTAGCTTTCAGGGTAAGGAATTTTATTAGACAATGTTCTTTTTAAGCACTGAAAAAAATCTTTAAAGTATAAATAAGCCTTCGGGAGTTATTTCAACTAACGACACAGCCTGAAAAGAACTGAAGCAGCAATGTTTCATGTCTGAAGTTTAGATTGATTGTCACTACACTATAGAATTTTATAGCCTCTCTGGAACAAAGGAAATAACACCTTTTAATGTGAAATCATAATTTAATTTTCTTAGCTGATGTAAACTATTTTTTCTGACTTTTAATGAACCCATGAAATGCTTAATGTTTATGTATGTCTTCAAATGTTGTCTGTGTCCATAACCTGAGGTAACACAAATGGGTTGCCTAATGGGATATAAATTAAGTGGGGTTAGTTTACTCTTCCATTTTATGTAAAGTAGTTCATATAAGTAATAAGTAATGTTTGCTATAAAAAAAAAAAAAAAAGAGAGACAGAAATAGGAGTTGTTGCTTCTTTTTAGCCAGACCACAGAGAAGACATTTGGTTGTGGCACTATGGACAGAAGATTCTAGCTGACTGCAAGATATGTCTGGATACATCCACTGGAGACATGGTACCTAAAGATCTTGAAGCCCGTACCATATCCAAGGGTCGATTTCAAAATAGGCTATTCACTGCCACAAATATTTATATTAAAATATATAAATGTCATAGTAACAGTGGTGGTGGTTTACTTGCTAAGTCGTGTCTGACTCTTGCAACCTCATGGGCTGTAGCCTGCCAGGTTCCTCGTCCATGGGGTTTTCCAGGCAAGAATACTAGAGTGGGTTGCCATTTCCTGCTCCACATAACAACAGTAGCCTTTAGAATATTCTAAATTAAAATTTTAATTTACCATTTAAACTTTTAATTATTTTTAGCACATCTATATAATTTGAATGTATATGCAGCAAAAAATATATTTTTAATATTTTCCCCTCATATTTAGAAATTCAGCAGTATCAACTGACCTGGTTTTGTCAAATTTGTCAAGTTAATATAATCCATTTTAATAAAATAATCTTTAATTTTGTCTATATATATATGTATATGTATATATATGCATATGCGTATATATATATATGTGTGTATAGTTAACTTCTATATTGTCTTCTCATATGTCCTACTCACCAATAATTCAATTTTTTGTGTTCTGTGCAAAAGCTATGCAGATGCATGGCAATGAAATTATGTTCATTGAAATCATGGCAGTAATAATATTCCTTTCATTTTAGAAATTCTGTTGCCTCAACAATCTACAACCATACTCTGCAGTGGGTAAATAATATGTATTATGGATCCACCAATTAGGAACTATTTTTCTGACTTTTAATGAACCCATGAAATGCTTAATGTTTATGTATGTCTTCAAATGTTGTCTGTGTCCATAACCTGAGGTAACACAAATGGGTTGCCTAATGGGATATAAATTAAGTGGGGTTAGTTTACTCTTCCATTTTATGTAAAGTAGTTCATATAAGTAATAAGTAATGTTTGCTATAAAAAAAAAAAAAAAAGAGAGACAGAAATAGGAGTTGTTGCTTCTTTTTAGCCAGACCACAGAGAAGACATTTGGTTGTGGCACTATGGACAGAAGATTCTAGCTGACTGCAAGATATGTCTGGATACATCCACTGGAGACATGGTACCTAAAGATCTTGAAGCCCGTACCATATCCAAGGGTCGATTTCAAAATAGGCTATTCACTGCCACAAATATTTATATTAAAATATATAAATGTCATAGTAACAGTGGTGGTGGTTTACTTGCTAAGTCGTGTCTGACTCTTGCAACCTCATGGGCTGTAGCCTGCCAGGTTCCTCGTCCATGGGGTTTTCCAGGCAAGAATACTAGAGTGGGTTGCCATTTCCTGCTCCACATAACAACAGTAGCCTTTAGAATATTCTAAATTAAAATTTTAATTTACCATTTAAACTTTTAATTATTTTTAGCACATCTATATAATTTGAATGTATATGCAGCAAAAAATATATTTTTAATATTTTCCCCTCATATTTAGAAATTCAGCAGTATCAACTGACCTGGTTTTGTCAAATTTGTCAAGTTAATATAATCCATTTTAATAAAATAATCTTTAATTTTGTCTATATATATATGTATATGTATATATATGCATATGCGTATATATATATATATGTGTGTATAGTTAACTTCTATATTGTCTTCTCATATGTCCTACTCACCAATAATTCAATTTTTTGTGTTCTGTGCAAAAGCTATGCAGATGCATGGCAATGAAATTATGTTCATTGAAATCATGGCAGTAATAATATTCCTTTCATTTTAGAAATTCTGTTGCCTCAACAATCTACAACCATACTCTGCAGTGGGTAAATAATATGTATTATGGATCCACCAATTAGGAACATGTTTCCTTAAAATCCTAGTTGCAAATTAGAGCTTGACCACACTAAATAGAAGTAATTGTGTTTCTTACTTAGTTCAACGAATTCTTTCTTAAAGCCTCTAGGGAAAAAAAAAAAAAAGACATACAATTTAATCAGCCTTGAATCTGTAATAGTTTTCAGAAATGAACTTGGTGCATTTATTAATTAGTTTTATATGCACAACTGCAAGCTACTGCTTTGATTACCCAAGTTGCCAAGTGCTGCTCAGTGTGGATAGGTACCTTGATTACTAGTAGAGAGTTGTGTCTTCTCACTGGGTAACATAAATGAATCATTACCTGTGGGCCCTTAATGCTTCAGTGGTCACAGTGCCTTCTTTATAGGCATGCAAAGCAAGGAAGGTAAAATCAACAACTACAGGGCTAAGTCCATCGTATTTACCCAGGAGAGAATAGAGGTAATTACCTAGAAAAAGCAGTGTAACGCATAAAATATTTAAGAAAAACTTGGGATCAAAAAAGAAATCACAATAAATTCACCTAGTTCCCAGCATTTGTCCCAAACTGCAATTAAATTGTATTTACTCATCCCAACATCTTAGCCCTAATAACAGAGGTATTATTTTAAATTATGATTTATGTACATATACCCAGAACTTAAGAGAGAACTGGTAAATTGTTTAGGTGAAATAGAGACTAGCTATTTTTAAAAAATCTTATTTATTTACTAGAATAAAGGACTTGAAGTTCAAAATCCTCCATTTATTCTTGTTCTGCAAAGTATCAATATGAAAAATATGTGACAATATTCAGTGTCTATACATCTTTACAATAGGCTCTGATACTTCTAATATCAGTCTTACATTTCTAATAAAATGATTACAACCATGCAAAAAAAAAAAAAAACACCCAAACCCCAGTAGTGAACCCTAGAATTTCATAAAGATAAAACAAAACTGTGTATTAATTCCCTTTAACCATCTATGACATGTCTCTACAGTGACAAGAAAGGAGCAATGGATATAAATTAATTATGCATACAAATTAAGTGCTAGATTTACCACTAAACAACTAATAATATAAGAAAAGTAAGAGAGATATTGTGGCAAAGAAATGTACAAGTTTAAATGTACTGGTAATCTTGAAATCTTGTTGAATTATATTGCCTTGATCCATAAAACTGTCTTGTATTTTCCTTTTAAACAGAAGAGATTTTTGTCACTTTGAAGCTAATACAAAAAATATTCTCTTCCTATGCAGTTATGGACTAAATACAATTTAATCAGCCTTGAATCTGTAATAGTTTTCAGAAATGAACTTGGTGCATTTATTAATTAGTTTTATATGCACAACTGCAAGCTACTGCTTTGATTACCCAAGTTGCCAAGTGCTGCTCAGTGTGGATAGGTACCTTGATTACTAGTAGAGAGTTGTGTCTTCTCACTGGGTAACATAAATGAATCATTACCTGTGGGCCCTTAATGCTTCAGTGGTCACAGTGCCTTCTTTATAGGCATGCAAAGCAAGGAAGGTAAAATCAACAACTACAGGGCTAAGTCCATCGTATTTACCCAGGAGAGAATAGAGGTAATTACCTAGAAAAAGCAGTGTAACGCATAAAATATTTAAGAAAAACTTGGGATCAAAAAAGAAATCACAATAAATTCACCTAGTTCCCAGCATTTGTCCCAAACTGCAATTAAATTGTATTTACTCATCCCAACATCTTAGCCCTAATAACAGAGGTATTATTTTAAATTATGATTTATGTACATATACCCAGAACTTAAGAGAGAACTGGTAAATTGTTTAGGTGAAATAGAGACTAGCTATTTTTAAAAAATCTTATTTATTTACTAGAATAAAGGACTTGAAGTTCAAAATCCTCCATTTATTCTTGTTCTGCAAAGTATCAATATGAAAAATATGTGACAATATTCAGTGTCTATACATCTTTACAATAGGCTCTGATACTTCTAATATCAGTCTTACATTTCTAATAAAATGATTACAACCATGCAAAAAAAAAAAAAAACACCCAAACCCCAGTAGTGAACCCTAGAATTTCATAAAGATAAAACAAAACTGTGTATTAATTCCCTTTAACCATCTATGACATGTCTCTACAGTGACAAGAAAGGAGCAATGGATATAAATTAATTATGCATACAAATTAAGTGCTAGATTTACCACTAAACAACTAATAATATAAGAAAAGTAAGAGAGATATTGTGGCAAAGAAATGTACAAGTTTAAATGTACTGGTAATCTTGAAATCTTGTTGAATTATATTGCCTTGATCCATAAAACTGTCTTGTATTTTCCTTTTTAAACAGAAGAGATTTTTGTCACTTTGAAGCTAATACAATATTCTCTTCCTATCTCAATAAAAGTTAAAATGCCTGTTGACTATTAAAGCTGAACCTCTCTCATGGTCTTAATATGCAGTTATGGACTAAACTATATTCACCCACCAAATGTTTATATTGAAGCCCTAACTCCAGATCTGAAGTCAAAGGGTGGCATCAGAGAGTTTTTTTCTCTCTCTTTAAGCACAGAGAAAAGGCCATATGAAGACACAAGGCTAAGGTGGTAATTTGCAAGCCAGTAAGAGAGTCCTCACCAGAAAACAAGTTTGCAGTACCTCTATCTTAGACTTCTAGTCTCCAGAAAAGTGAGAAAATATTTTTTATTGTTGCTATGGCAGCCATAGGGGCTAATACACAAACTATCCATATATATTCCTTAGTAAAATGTTTCTTTGTGTGTTCTGACCGTTTTTGGATTGATGGTACTTTTTAAGGTATTTAAAATTACTCTAAATTAGAGGATAATTGATTTACAATGTCCAACTGGTTTCTGCTGTACAACAATGTGAATCAGCTATAAGTAAATATATATGTCCTCCCTCTTGAGCCTCCCTTCTCACCACCCCACTCTGTCCCAAATCACCCCTCTAGGTCATCAAAGAGCACCAGGCTGAGCTCCCTGTGCTACACAACAACCTTCCTCTTAGTCATCTATTTATACATGGTAATGTATATGTTTCAATGCTACTCTCTCAATTTATCCCAACCTCTGCTTTCCCTGCTGTATTTACAAGTCTGTTCTTTATCAATTTTTCCTCCTAAGTGCCATGCTTTTAATGCCAAGTCTAACTGCTCATTGTCTAAGCCCTAGTTCTGAATAATTTCCCCATGTTTTGCCTATAAATTTTAATGTTGCATTTCATATGTAAACCTGTGGTCCATTTTTAGTTACTTTTCATATATGAGATTAGATTGCATTTCCTCAATTCACCTATAGATGTCCAATTTTTTTCAGCAACGTTTGTCAAAAATGCTGTCTTACCCTCACTGAATTCCCTTTGTCAAAAATCCCCTGGGTATATTTTATGGGCCTTTTCTGAGTTTTCTGATATTTCACTGACCTATGTGGTTATCTGCCCAATACTAAAAACATTACCTATATCAATATTACAGTCTTCACTACTCAATCAGTTTTAGTCATTTCTTTTTTTTTACCCAAAATTGTTTTAGTGATTGAAGATCCTTTACCTTTCTATATAAATATACAGTAATCTTGTCTGAGTCTACAAAAATAATTTAGTGATTTTGATAGGAAAAGTGTCAAGCCTATGATTTTTCAATACTCACCCTACTTTTGACACCAGACATGTGATTTTCCATACCAAAAGCTTCTTGATGGAAACTGACTGGTGTCCTACGATTTAACCCAATTTTGACACTATCTGCCCAGAATTAGTGCAGATCCCACAGGTTAAGAGCTCAGTCTCACAAATCTGGACTCCACTTCCAATGTCAACTACAAGTTCAGACTTCTGGTAATTCTGTCTGTAGATTGGATGTTTCCAGGACCCTCTCCTTGGGTTTCATAAATTGCTAGGACTCACAGAACATAGGAAGCACTGTACTTACTATTACTGGTTTACTATAAAGGATATAATTCAGGATCAGCCAAATGGAAAAGATGAATAGGGCAGGATATGAGGGAAGGTGAGCAGAGTGTCTATGTCCTCTTTAAACACACCACCCTCCCAGCCCTTCCATATGGCCACCAACCCAGAAGTTCTCTTAACCCCCGTCCACCTTTTTTAAAGGATTTTAATGAAGGTTCCATTACATAGGCAAAGTTGAGTAAATCATGGACCACTGGTGATTACACATCATCTCTACTCCAACTCCTCTTCCAAGATCAGGGAAATAGGGATAAACTTTCCAATCCTCTAGTTACATGGCCGGCTCCTCTGGCAACGAGGCCCAATTCACCAAAATTCACCTTATTATCAGAAAGTCAGATATGGTGGAAAGGGCTTTTTATGAATAACAGAAGATGCTCCTCAAATCCCTACCACTTAGACAGTCCAAGGATTTAAGAGCTCTGTGTCAAGAACCAGGGACAGTGGCGAGATATTTATTTATTATGTCACACTTGCAAATCAACTAAGGAGAGGGGACACTTTGTATGATGTTGAGTCTTAAAATCCATGAGCATGGTGTGTATGTTTTTTTAATTTTTTTTCATGTGGTTTACATTTTCAACATAAAATCGTATACATTTTTGTTAAATTTAGACTTCAGTGTTTTTTTTTAATGACAGTGTTACATCTTAAATTTTGAAATCCATGTGCTCATCGACAGTAGAGAGAAACATGGCTGATTTTTTAAGTTTTATTTTGCAAAGCTACTCAACTTGCTTATTAAATTCTAGGAGTTTTTAAGTAGATTTCTTGGTGTTTCCTACACACACAATCATGTCATCTGCAACAGGGATCATTCTGTTCCTTCCTTCCTTATGTTTTTTATTTATTTTCTCTTTCTTGCATTTTCTTTTTGGCGAAAAACTTCCAGTTTAATGTATGTGTGTGTATATTTCCTGTCTCTACCATCTTTAAAGTTTCAAGTACTCCTTTTTTAAAATGTACTGAAATATGACAGAAAAACCATAATTAAAAAGGACACATACCCCAATGTTCACTGTTGCACTACATACAATAGCTAGGATATGGAAGCAACCTAGATGTTCATTGACAGAGGAATGAATAAAGAAGTTGTGGCACATATTACTCAGTCATAAAAAGGAAAAAAATTTGAGTCAATTCTAGTGACGTGGATGAACCTAGAGCCTGTTATACAGGCTCAGAAAAAGAATCAGAAAAAGAAAAACAAATATTGTACACTAATGAATACATATGGAATCTAGAAAAATGGTACTGACACATCTATAGGCAGGGCAGCAATGGAGACACAGACACAGAGTACAGACTTATGGACAGAACGGGGTAAGAAGGGGATGGGACAAATTGAGAGAGTAGTACTGAAATAACTATATTACCATACATAAAATACATAATGGGAAGTTGCTATATAATACAGAGAATTCAGTCTGGTGCTCTGTCTGTGAAAACCTAAAGGGCTGTGATGGGGTGGGGATAGAGGGAGATTCAAGAAGAAGGATATGTATACTTAGGCTGATTCATATGGTACGGCAGAAACAACACAACACTGTAATTATCCTCCAATTAAAAAAAAATGTCTGTTATGAATGCAAGTCACAGAAAACCATAATAGTAAACTTACATCTAATAGGATAATCATATGAATAATTTTATAAGTTGTGTGGCTTAAACTAGGGAGTGCATGAAAAAGAAAAGCATTAGAAATTCTGTCCGCTTCAAAGAACATTTAGGCCTAACAAGACTATCTTTTATAACTTTAGGTACAAAGTGCTTAGCCTGGGTTAGAGCTGATTGTGTCCAGGATGTCGACCTGTGTCAGCTCCCTTCAAAATCTGGTGACCATTATACTCAGGCGAGTGAATAAACATTTTCCATAGAATATCAGACATGGATACTTTTCAGGAATTCAGTTCCAGATCCTCAGTTTTCATATTTATCCTTTCCTAAATTGATCTTCCTAAAAACTTACAGCATTAGTTGTACTTTCTCATTTGACCTGTTGAAATCTTTCTACCTTCTTTTCTAAAAGAAAAGCAAGCCACTTACTCATTCTAAATTGAGCATTGTGCTAAGGTATGGAAAACTTCACAATACTAAAAGTAATTACAAATACTGAAGTTACCAGAATTGTGAAAATTAATGTCAGGGTAACAAATCCTATTACAATTCAAGATGCTATTTCAACACAATTGGTTAAAATTTCATTAGGTTGACAAATGGTGAATTTGTGCTATGCTACTTTGACCATAGAACTCTGTTATAGAAATAATTGATACTGCTATAGTAAAATTATAACCAGTATTGCCTAGTTTGATACGTGAAAAAAATTCACAAAACTTTCATCAAATAAAAGGTAAGAATAAAATTAACAGTAAGGCCAAATCACTCTACCAAAAGTATTATATATGATATGTAACCTATTTAGGATTAAAAAAAAGAATTCCAACACAGCATTAATTGGTTCACACTTAGAATTTATCCATTATCTTTCTACTTCTGGAAATGGCTCAATAGGTGGTTCAAACCAATCTTCTCCTATTTAACAACTAGACAAATTGGACAAATATTAGTTTTTACTTTTTCTACTGGTGTGAAAAAGGCTTGGGGGAAAATTCAAGGGTTTTTTGTGATTCATATGGTGCAGAAACAACACAACACTGTAATTATCCTCCAATTAAAAAAAAATGTCTGTTATGAATGCAAGTCACAGAAAACCATAATAGTAAACTTACATCTAATAGGATAATCATATGAATAATTTTATAAGTTGTGTGGCTTAAACTAGGGAGTGCATGAAAAAGAAAAGCATTAGAAATTCTGTCCGCTTCAAAGAACATTTAGGCCTAACAAGACTATCTTTTATAACTTTAGGTACAAAGTGCTTAGCCTGGGTTAGAGCTGATTGTGTCCAGGATGTCGACCTGTGTCAGCTCCCTTCAAAATCTGGTGACCATTATACTCAGGCGAGTGAATAAACATTTTCCATAGAATATCAGACATGGATACTTTTCAGGAATTCAGTTCCAGATCCTCAGTTTTCATATTTATCCTTTCCTAAATTGATCTTCCTAAAAACTTACAGCATTAGTTGTACTTTCTCATTTGACCTGTTGAAATCTTTCTACCTTCTTTTCTAAAAGAAAAGCAAGCCACTTACTCATTCTAAATTGAGCATTGTGCTAAGGTATGGAAAACTTCACAATACTAAAAGTAATTACAAATACTGAAGTTACCAGAATTGTGAAAATTAATGTCAGGGTAACAAATCCTATTACAATTCAAGATGCTATTTCAACACAATTGGTTAAAATTTCATTAGGTTGACAAATGGTGAATTTGTGCTATGCTACTTTGACCATAGAACTCTGTTATAGAAATAATTGATACTGCTATAGTAAAATTATAACCAGTATTGCCTAGTTTGATACGTGAAAAAAATTCACAAAACTTTCATCAAATAAAAGGTAAGAATAAAATTAACAGTAAGGCCAAATCACTCTACCAAAAGTATTATATATGATATGTAACCTATTTAGGATTAAAAAAAAAAAAGAATTCCAACACAGCATTAATTGGTTCACACTTAGAATTTATCCATTATCTTTCTACTTCTGGAAATGGCTCAATAGGTGGTTCAAACCAATCTTCTCCTATTTAACAACTAGACAAATTGGACAAAATATTTGCAGTGTCTTCTTGAAGACTTAGTTTGAAGGATTTGGAGAAGAACTAAGGCTGTGAGGATATATGAACCTGAGGTCCAGGGAAGAAGAAAAGTCCAGAGAGATCAGCTTAGCTTTAGGGATGACTTTCAACTAGAAACACTTATCTGTACCATAGTGAAAGGAAAGCTGTGCAAGAATCTCTAAGAAGCTAGGCAAAGCTTTTACTATCCTCTCTGGACTGAGGGGACAAAATTTAGATTCCAGAATCTGATAAGAAAAAGGTTCGTTATTAACAGCACGCTCTTGAATCATCTCCTCTTGAACTCTGAGTCTCTTTTTAATTTTTTAATACAGTGTCATCATAAAAGAGAGCAGCAAAACAGGGCAGGCCAGGACACCATGTGCTAGAGAAATGGGAAAAGTGAATACATGGGTACATCTAAATTAACATGCACTCTATAAAGAAATAACAAAATGATAAGTATTAGGAGAAAGATTGAAAGTATATGCCAACAATAATATAAAAGACTTGCCAATATTGACCATATCTTGCGTCACAAAGCAGATGTCAACAAATGCTAAAGTTGCAAATTAAGGTAAAAATGTAATTAACTCATTTTTAAATTAAGAAAATTATAGTTTCAAATACCTTATATTTAATCTTAATATTGCTTCAGATATAAAATGAATATAAAGTCATTTTATTTTAGTCAGTAAACATAATTATTGTAACTTGGAAAAAAAGGAACAAAATTTATTTTTATTTCAAATAAAGAAACATTACTATTTTTAGTATAAGATATAGAGTAAAGGTTTCTCTGATAATATTTTTCATATGCTTCAATCAGTGTCTAAATAAGCATGTAATATTTTCTTGATGTTACAGAAATTGATTAGGATATTGTAAATCCACATCAAAGGAAAAATCTGAAAATTATCCCTAAAAATATTTATGGTGGCAAATAACAATTTGAAGCAACAATTTCCCTGTTTTTTTATCTTGGTAGAAAAACACACTTTTATCCATTATCTTTTTTTGGAAATGGCTCAATAGGTGGTTCAAACCAATCTTCTCCTATTTAACAACTAGACAAATTGGACAAAATATTTGCAGTGTCTTCTTGAAGACTTAGTTTGAAGGATTTGGAGAAGAACTAAGGCTGTGAGGATATATGAACCTGAGGTCCAGGGAAGAAGAAAAGTCCAGAGAGATCAGCTTAGCTTTAGGGATGACTTTCAACTAGAAACACTTATCTGTACCATAGTGAAAGGAAAGCTGTGCAAGAATCTCTAAGAAGCTAGGCAAAGCTTTTACTATCCTCTCTGGACTGAGGGGACAAAATTTAGATTCCAGAATCTGATAAGAAAAAGGTTCGTTATTAACAGCACGCTCTTGAATCATCTCCTCTTGAACTCTGAGTCTCTTTTTAATTTTTTAATACAGTGTCATCATAAAAGAGAGCAGCAAAACAGGGCAGGCCAGGACACCATGTGCTAGAGAAATGGGAAAAGTGAATACATGGGTACATCTAAATTAACATGCACTCTATAAAGAAATAACAAAATGATAAGTATTAGGAGAAAGATTGAAAGTATATGCCAACAATAATATAAAAGACTTGCCAATATTGACCATATCTTGCGTCACAAAGCAGATGTCAACAAATGCTAAAGTTGCAAATTAAGGTAAAAATGTAATTAACTCATTTTTAAATTAAGAAAATTATAGTTTCAAATACCTTATATTTAATCTTAATATTGCTTCAGATATAAAATGAATATAAAGTCATTTTATTTTAGTCAGTAAACATAATTATTGTAACTTGGAAAAAAAGGAACAAAATTTATTTTTATTTCAAATAAAGAAACATTACTATTTTTAGTATAAGATATAGAGTAAAGGTTTCTCTGATAATATTTTTCATATGCTTCAATCAGTGTCTAAATAAGCATGTAATATTTTCTTGATGTTACAGAAATTGATTAGGATATTGTAAATCCACATCAAAGGAAAAATCTGAAAATTATCCCTAAAAATATTTATGGTGGCAAATAACAATTTGAAGCAACAATTTCCCTGTTTTTTTATCTTGGTAGAAAAAAACACACACACAAACACACACACTCAGGAAAAAAAAATCAATGAGCAAGTAAATCTATTCTCTATGATAATTAGACATTTTATGTATTTAGAATTTGTAATACAAATTTTGGGAGGGATATTATCCAAATCCAAAGAGTATTAGCTTGTGCAAATTAGAAGTTGGCCTTGTTCCCCATCAAAGACTTGGGGAAAACCAGTCAAGCAAAATGCCAAAAATAAATTAGGTCACTGAAATTCCAAAAGTAGGATTTATGAAATTTGAAATTAGTGCTTGCAAAGAGTCTCAGGATACTTTATTATTAAAGTCTTAATATCTAAAATGTAATTAAACACATTCACAGATTATATTAAGATGGAAAAGCAAGAAATTAAGATGACCATTTGGTTGAGGTTAATTGATAAACAGAGGTGTAACTAACATAATGGGCTAGAGGTGCTTGGGAAAGAATAACATACATCATGTAAATGTGAATCCTTCACAAAGCTACTTCCCTCACCTTTCTCACAGGGTATGACAATCATGCATGATTATGAAGAAATACTTATTTTGATGAGTTATGCTAATTGCTCATACAGCAGCTTAGCAGTTTGGATCACCCCTCCTCATGCATGTATATCCCAGTTATTATTAGAATCCTTTAGTCTTTGTATTTATTCTCCTAACTAGATTTGTCTGATGGCTTCATTGGCTTCTCATGGCTCCCTATGACTTCTGGGAGAGAATATTTGGCCTAGAACTGATCTATACAGAGTCTAAATGCACATCAATAACAATATTTGAGATAACTTCTATAGTATAAAAATATATGACAGTGGACCAACTCTGTCATACATCTACAAATCACTGTACATGAATTAAGAATATCCTTATGACAAACTTTTGAGTTTGGGGCTACAACCACCATTTTACTAAACTGAAACTCATAATCTATAGGTCAATTGCTCAATATTACACAGCTACTGTGGAAAATGACATTTGAATATCCTTATCTATTTCCACAACTCAGTTACCTAATCTTTTCATAAAGCTACATAGGAAGTTTATACATGTTTATATTATACATATATACAAGTTTATATTACACATGTATATGTATATATACATATGTGCTTGTATGCTCAGTTGCTCAGTCTGTATGTATGTATATATATTTTTGCAAGCAAATGGTTTCTAAGTTGAATGTCCACAAAATAACTGCTGTGTCAAGTGGTTTTTACTGTAATGACTATCAGAAATAATCAAGTCCTTTCTTTCATGCATTTTAATATTTTAAAGCATCCGTTTCAGAGGCTACAGAAAGAAGTATACATATATATACATACACATACATACACACACACACACACACATACATGCATTCACATATATACACATATTTTTATTACATATTTTTATACACATGTGTGTTCAGTTGTTTTAGTCATGTCTGACTCTGCAACCCCATAGACTATAGCCCAATGGGTTTCTCTGTCCATGGGATCTTGCAGGCAAGTATACTGGAGTGGGTTGCCATTTCCTCTCCAGGGGAAAATGGAGGCTATTTCTTTTCTTTGTAAATTAGGGAGCACAATGATTTGAAAAAAAATAAGGTGACTTGGTCAGATATCTGAAGAGTAAATATTGTAAAATAGTCATTACAGAGAAGCACAGAATAAGTCCATTTAGAGAAATCTTGTAGAATTTCTGGGAAGTTTAGTGGGTCCTGTGAAGTATAACGAGGCTAATTTTGTATTTCCCTGCTAAAGTGATGATCTTTAATAATCCTCATCAGGCCAGACACAAGTGTAGACCAAGTAGAAGCGAGGATTCCTCTAGAATTTAGGTTCTAGCCATGTTGGGATGACAAATAGACTAATGAATACAACGATTTGAAAAATACATTCACAAAATAATGAAAATATGGACCAGTGGTCCTCAACCTTTTGGGTATCAGCAAACAATTTAGTGAAAGACAATTTTTTCCATGGACTGGGGTGTGGAGATGGTTTGAGATGATTCGAGTACATTGATTTATTGTGCACTTTATTCCTGTTTTTATTATATCAGCTCCACTTTAGATGACCATATCCTGAAGGTTGGGAACCCATGCTATGGACAACTTAACCTAAACCTAATTCTATAGAACATTGTTGTAAGACCTAAAAAATCAGATATTGCTTTTATCTGGAAGAAAATGCATGTGACTCCTTTTTGGCTGAAATGAGTAAGGAATTAGAGAAATAAATTACACATAACACAAATGTCTTCAGGCTTGTTTTGCTCCCATGGTTGTGTAATACCAAGGTATTATTCCCACTGATTCGAGCACTTTCTATAAAAACGAGATTCTCCACATTTCTCAATGTTTTCTAGGCCTCAGAGCTGTCATGAATCCATCGACTGCATGGTCATGTGGCAGTTCTCTTCCTAAGTCTTTCAGCTAATTCTGTGTCAGCTATTAAACTGAGCCAAGAACAAGCTGAGTGTTCACATCCATTTTATAGTTTCCCTCAGGGTATAAAATGTGGCTCCACAGTGATATCCTGTCAAATGTTGTGGAGTTTTTATTTCCTTTGAACACTAAAATGTATTTTCCCTATATTTTATAGCAACTTGAAAAGTGTGGAAGCACAATTTGTAAAAGCAAGAATTTAGTCACTGAGATTTAAAGAACTTAAATGTTTCCTAGAGACTTTCTCAACAAAAAAACCTCATATACCTTAGTTAACTTTTCTTTAAAAACACTGACAATGATTACAGTCAGTTAAGCTCATTTGAATGACAGAGAAAAACCATTACATATTTATGTCAAGGGGATATTAAACAAATTCTCATGTGTGAACTTGTTTAAGGGTGTTCCAAAATTAAAGATGAAATGTGTCTAATAGGAAAACACACCAAAATTAATCTAATATGTAGACCAAGTAGAAGCGAGGATTCCTCTAGAATTTAGGTTCTAGCCATGTTGGGATGACAAATAGACTAATGAATACAACGATTTGAAAAATACATTCACAAAATAATGAAAATATGGACCAGTGGTCCTCAACCTTTTGGGTATCAGCAAACAATTTAGTGAAAGACAATTTTTTCCATGGACTGGGGTGTGGAGATGGTTTGAGATGATTCGAGTACATTGATTTATTGTGCACTTTATTCCTGTTTTTATTATATCAGCTCCACTTTAGATGACCATATCCTGAAGGTTGGGAACCCATGCTATGGACAACTTAACCTAAACCTAATTCTATAGAACATTGTTGTAAGACCTAAAAAATCAGATATTGCTTTTATCTGGAAGAAAATGCATGTGACTCCTTTTTGGCTGAAATGAGTAAGGAATTAGAGAAATAAATTACACATAACACAAATGTCTTCAGGCTTGTTTTGCTCCCATGGTTGTGTAATACCAAGGTATTATTCCCACTGATTCGAGCACTTTCTATAAAAACGAGATTCTCCACATTTCTCAATGTTTTCTAGGCCTCAGAGCTGTCATGAATCCATCGACTGCATGGTCATGTGGCAGTTCTCTTCCTAAGTCTTTCAGCTAATTCTGTGTCAGCTATTAAACTGAGCCAAGAACAAGCTGAGTGTTCACATCCATTTTATAGTTTCCCTCAGGGTATAAAATGTGGCTCCACAGTGATATCCTGTCAAATGTTGTGGAGTTTTTATTTCCTTTGAACACTAAAATGTATTTTCCCTATATTTTATAGCAACTTGAAAAGTGTGGAAGCACAATTTGTAAAAGCAAGAATTTAGTCACTGAGATTTAAAGAACTTAAATGTTTCCTAGAGACTTTCTCAACAAAAAAACCTCATATACCTTAGTTAACTTTTCTTTAAAAACACTGACAATGATTACAGTCAGTTAAGCTCATTTGAATGACAGAGAAAAACCATTACATATTTATGTCAAGGGGATATTAAACAAATTCTCATGTGTGAACTTGTTTAAGGGTGTTCCAAAATTAAAGATGAAATGTGTCTAATAGGAAAACACACCAAAATTAATCTAATAGAAGATATTTACAAGAAGTCAAAGACAAGAATTTCTGGGACCTTGGAGCAAATAGTCTAATGGGACCTGGCAACGTCTGATGTCAGAGTTGGTACATTTTGAAATGATTGCAACTTAGAGGATGTGAATGTAGGTGCTAATCTCAGAACTGTAAAAGGAAAGTTCATTGATGATAAGTGAAAAAGCTGAGAAACCAAGGATTAAAAGGGTCATCCGTATCTTGAAACTATCTAGACTTAAGGCAGTTCTTAAAATGAAAAATATCAAAGCCCCAATATCTTCAATGAGTAAATAAATAACATAGTCATATTCTGAAATTTCAACTGGAGTTTTCTACTTTTTACTTATTGAGTCACAAGAATAATTAATTACATAAACAATTCTAATAGCCTTCTAAATGGACTGAGTGCAGACTTTTACCTCATTCCATATTCCCCAATCTGGCTTCAGTTATTTTCATAATGCGCTTTCTTACAAGATGACTTCCTGCTTTCAAAACATAAAACCTGATGGCTTTCACAATCTGGTTTCACTTTAATCTTACATTATTATAGTCTCCCTGTCATATCTCCATTAAACATTCATTACTTGTTCTCTTTTCTCAGTGGACCACATAATATCTTTTATATTTTACTGCATGTGCTTTTTTGTCCTCCTGGCATTCCTGGAACATCCCTCTATCTGCATCTATCTACTCATTCAAAAATTAATATCAATTGTCTAGTACAGTCATGCTCTCAACAGTAAATATAGTTGGATAACAAAATTAACATTCCCCAAGAAGTAAATAAATGAATATAAAATGATTAATTATAATAGGTCTAGTTCAAAAAAAAAAAAAAAAAGAACCATGACACATGCTATTTTTGCTTTTCTTTTCTTTCTTTTTTTTTTTTTTTTTTTGATGTAGTGATCTAATCTAATTTTGGTAGAAATTTAGGTAAGACTTTATCTCAGAAGGTGACTTGGCAGAAATATGAAGTTAAGTGTATTTAGAGTGAAAATCTGAGTTGTGAAAGGCCAAAGAAGCCCTGAAGAGGAAGGAGAACATAAAATGTTTCTGAAGACCTGATTGCAACAGATGAGCTCTGGAGATAGGCCAGGTTAAGATAAGGGAGCTGGATCTTATTGAAACTAATATAGAAAGTATGTGAAATATTTTAAAAGTGACATAATCTAATTTTTACTCTTCTGATCACTTTCCCTAGAGAGTGCAGAAGACATAGATACAAGAGACATAAGGCCAACAGTAGCAGTGACATGGGGAATCTTCACTGTGAAGAGAACAGTCACACATTGTGAAGAGCCCATCCACAGTGCTTTCTATTGTCTTAACTGTAGGAGGTTAGGAACAGGAAAGAATCCAAGATATGCAGGTTGTGACTGAACAGCTAAATAGCTAGTATTACTAGTTAGTGAGAAAATAAGATGGTTTTAGCCATAATAAATCAAAGGCTTAGGTTTGGACCTGCTAAATCTGAGATGTCTGCGAGATACCCAAGAAAATCTCTCATGTGAGCAACTGGGCCTGAGGGTCTGGAGTTCAGAGGGAACTTTTGATATGGATATAGTGATGGAATATGAAGATAGATATAATTCCAAATATAGCTTAGGGCATTGAACTTGATATGCATGCTACTTATATATACATATATATACACTTTTATATAAATCTACACGTATGTTTGTGTGTCTATACACTATATTTGTTGTTCAGTCATTAAGCCATGTCCAACTCTTTGTGACTCCATGGACTGAAGCATGCCAGGCTTCCCTGTCCTTCACTAGCTCTTGGAGTTTGCATAGATTCATGTCCACTGAGTTGGTGATGCTATCTAATCCTCTCATCCTCTGCCACTCTCTTCTCCTTTTTGCCTTAAACCTTTACCGACCATCAGCATCTTTTCCAATGAGTTGGTTCTTTGCATCAGTGGCCAAGGTATATATCTATATGTAGATATGCATGTGTTATATGTATGTATACACATATGCATGTGTGCATAAGCATGTGTGTGTGTGTATACAATATGTGTATGGATTTATTTTGCAAGCACAAAGTTATCATCCAGATGTTATGTTCATGACATGAATGAGTTTACATGTCATATCTGTATATGTTCCTCAATATTTCCATCTCTGCTACTGCCTATTGCAACATTTTTATAACACTAATACTTAACCTCATGTATAGTTTATTGTATACATATTTGTTATATCACATGGTAACAGACTTCAAAATTTATGAAAAAGTATGTGAAATATTTTAAAAGTGACATAATCTAATTTTACTCTTCTGATCACTTTCCCTAGAGAGTGCAGAAGACATAGATACAAGAGACATAAGGCCAACAGTAGCAGTGACATGGGGAATCTTCACTGTGAAGAGAACAGTCACACATTGTGAAGAGCCCATCCACAGTGCTTTCTATTGTCTTAACTGTAGGAGGTTAGGAACAGGAAAGAATCCAAGATATGCAGGTTGTGACTGAACAGCTAAATAGCTAGTATTACTAGTTAGTGAGAAAATAAGATGGTTTTAGCCATAATAAATCAAAGGCTTAGGTTTGGACCTGCTAAATCTGAGATGTCTGCGAGATACCCAAGAAAATCTCTCATGTGAGCAACTGGGCCTGAGGGTCTGGAGTTCAGAGGGAACTTTTGATATGGATATAGTGATGGAATATGAAGATAGATATAATTCCAAATATAGCTTAGGGCATTGAACTTGATATGCATGCTACTTATATATACATATATATACACTTTTATATAAATCTACACGTATGTTTGTGTGTCTATACACTATATTTGTTGTTCAGTCATTAAGCCATGTCCAACTCTTTGTGACTCCATGGACTGAAGCATGCCAGGCTTCCCTGTCCTTCACTAGCTCTTGGAGTTTGCATAGATTCATGTCCACTGAGTTGGTGATGCTATCTAATCCTCTCATCCTCTGCCACTCTCTTCTCCTTTTTGCCTTAAACCTTTACCGACCATCAGCATCTTTTCCAATGAGTTGGTTCTTTGCATCAGTGGCCAAGGTATATATCTATATGTAGATATGCATGTGTTATATGTATGTATACACATATGCATGTGTGCATAAGCATGTGTGTGTGTGTATACAATATGTGTATGGATTTATTTTGCAAGCACAAAGTTATCATCCAGATGTTATGTTCATGACATGAATGAGTTTACATGTCATATCTGTATATGTTCCTCAATATTTCCATCTCTGCTACTGCCTATTGCAACATTTTTATAACACTAATACTTAACCTCATGTATAGTTTATTGTATACATATTTGTTATATCACATGGTAACAGACTTCTTTGGGGAAAGATAAATGTGTGACTCTTTGCTGAATCTTATATATTGCTTAAATCTTGCATCTGTTTACTCTGCTACATATGATTGAATTAAGTTTCCTCAAGGTTTCAGGCTTGAGCCTGAAAAATAATGTATACTTTTTATGACATATTTGTTAAACATTGCTTTCATTATATTAATTTATCCAATGTAGTGATAAATGTGGACAATCTGGACACACATTCTATTTTTTTTCTCCCCAATAGTAAGATTTTTGGTGATAGCCTAAAAAATCATGCTTCAATCTTTAAACTGCTTTAAAACCAACAACAATAGCAACAACAAAAAATACAAGACTTGTTTCATTCCATGTTTTATAATTAAAAGAAGAATAGGAAATTTCACTAAATTGTGCAAATCAAAGAACTCTAGGTATAATTATTTTGCAAGCACAAAGTTATCATCCAGGTGTTATGTCCAGGATAACATGGTTGGGATATAAGGAGCTAAAGCATGGGGTGCAGTGAGATAAACAAGACATATATTTTGAAGGGAGGAGATTAGCAATAAAACAGAAGCTGTAAATGGTTTCTTTCTGTGTAGTGTGAACATGTTTCCATCTCCTACCTAAAAAGGCTGATTCTAAGGCCAAGAAAAGTCCTATAAACTTTCTGGATTTTTTTGTTGACATTCAGCCTCTTTGATTTCTACCTACCTCTTTCATCATTCAATTATTTTCTCTTATTTTCTCATTTCTGTTTATTCCCTTGGAATGCTATTTTAATATAAAACAGTATATTTTCAAGTTTTCTTCGATTTGCTTTCATCAGGTCTGTAATTATGTGACATGTAGAATTTGACCATGCTTTTGCAATCAAGTAGATCTGTATCTTTAAATTATACAGAATATCACTATCTAGGTAAATGTTTATGAGGGAAAATAAAAGGAAATAAAAGAACAAAAGAGAAGTGAAAAGAAAGAAAAGAAAATAGAGTCTCACATCATTTAAACCCAACACATACAACAAAGGAAGCCATTTATCTAAAAGCCATTAGAAATGCAAAGATTTAAGACAAATGATAACCAATTTAGAACAACCCCTCCCACTTTAAATAAGTAACACTGAACTAAAAGCTTACACAAATATCCCTTTTCTCACAGCAAGCATAGGAATTACTTGAATTAGTTCAGTCACGTTCATGTATCCTACTTTCTAAATTAAGGCATAGCATATTCTTGGAAATTTTTCCATAAATGGAATAATAAGCACCAAAAAAACATGTGCATAAACATAGCGAATGTGGGCTGCTTTCTCTCCTGGTTAACACCACCCGTGGATGCGTCACACACTATGTATTCAAAAGGATTTAAAAAGAAAGTGGTTATTTGAAAAGGAAACAAAATCATTGTTACTAGGACGTGAGCTTCTCTAATACCATATACAAAAATAAACATAAACTGGATTAAAGACGTAAATGTAACGCTGAAGACTATAAAACTCCTGAAGGAAAATAGGCAGGACACTCCTTGACATAAACTGCAGCAGGAATGTTTTGAACCAGTCTCTTGAAGTACAAGAAATAAAAGCAAAGAGTGAAGATACTTGCCAATAATGTGGCTAATAATTAATAGTCAACATATATAAATAGCTCATACAACTCAACATCTAAAACAATCCAATTGAAAAATGAGTAGAACCAAATAGGCATTTTTCCAAAGAGAACATGCAGATGACCAACAGGCACACAAATAGATGCTCAACATCACTAATCAACAGGAAAATGTGCATTAAAATCACAACGAAGTAACACCTTATACCTGTCAGAATGGCCACCATCAAAAAGAAAACCAAAAACAAATATTGGAGAGGATGTGCAGGGAGCCCTGATACACAGTTGATGGCGATGTAAACTGATGCAGTCACTGTGGCAAATGATACCAAGGTTTCTCAAATGACTAAAAATAGAGGTGGAGCTAAGATGGCGGCGTAGAAGGACGTGCACTCATCTCTCCTGCAAAATCGCCTGAATTGCGACGAGTTCCTGGGAAACCATCGACGAAAGGAGGCTGGATCTGATCACAGAAAGGACACCCCACATCGAAGAACAAAGGAGAAGCCGCATCAAGACGGTAGGAGGGGCGCAATCGCACTTTAGAAATGCAAAGATTTAAGACAAATGATAACCAATTTAGAACAACCCCTCCCACTTTAAATAAGTAACACTGAACTAAAAGCTTACACAAATATCCCTTTTCTCACAGCAAGCATAGGAATTACTTGAATTAGTTCAGTCACGTTCATGTATCCTACTTTCTAAATTAAGGCATAGCATATTCTTGGAAATTTTTCCATAAATGGAATAATAAGCACCAAAAAAACATGTGCATAAACATAGCGAATGTGGGCTGCTTTCTCTCCTGGTTAACACCACCCGTGGATGCGTCACACACTATGTATTCAAAAGGATTTAAAAAGAAAGTGGTTATTTGAAAAGGAAACAAAATCATTGTTACTAGGACGTGAGCTTCTCTAATACCATATACAAAAATAAACATAAACTGGATTAAAGACGTAAATGTAACGCTGAAGACTATAAAACTCCTGAAGGAAAATAGGCAGGACACTCCTTGACATAAACTGCAGCAGGAATGTTTTGAACCAGTCTCTTGAAGTACAAGAAATAAAAGCAAAGAGTGAAGATACTTGCCAATAATGTGGCTAATAATTAATAGTCAACATATATAAATAGCTCATACAACTCAACATCTAAAACAATCCAATTGAAAAATGAGTAGAACCAAATAGGCATTTTTCCAAAGAGAACATGCAGATGACCAACAGGCACACAAATAGATGCTCAACATCACTAATCAACAGGAAAATGTGCATTAAAATCACAACGAAGTAACACCTTATACCTGTCAGAATGGCCACCATCAAAAAGAAAACCAAAAACAAATATTGGAGAGGATGTGCAGGGAGCCCTGATACACAGTTGATGGCGATGTAAACTGATGCAGTCACTGTGGCAAATGATACCAAGGTTTCTCAAATGACTAAAAATAGAGGTGGAGCTAAGATGGCGGCGTAGAAGGACGTGCACTCATCTCTCCTGCAAAATCGCCTGAATTGCGACGAGTTCCTGGGAAACCATCGACGAAAGGAGGCTGGATCTGATCACAGAAAGGACACCCCACATCGAAGAACAAAGGAGAAGCCGCATCAAGACGGTAGGAGGGGCGCAATCGCACTTTTAAAAGTCAAACCTCATACCCGCCAGAGAGGCTGGGCGGGCCAAAGCCGCAAAGCCTGTTGCAGATCAAAACCCGGGAGAGGAGCACTAACACCCACAAGGGACTGAGCCAGACCTGCTTTGGAGGGTCCAGGTGCCCCCTTGAGCTAGAAGTGCCCTTGAGCAGGCCTCGGAAGGGCGGCACTCAGTTCCCTTTGGAGGAGGTTACCATTAACCCAATCACAGAGCCGCCGAGGAGGACTGGAAAGTCTCTGCGCACTGTGATCAGGGAGAGAGGAATAGCGATCCTGCATGTGACTGAGCCAGACTCACCTCTAAGTAACCTGACGTCTCCCGCGGTGGCGGGGGTCGACGGTGGCCTGCAGCAGGGTTGGGGGCACTGTGGAAGTACTTCCCATAGAGAGTGTGGGAATAAATCCTCTGTGAGACAGACGCCATTTTCCCTACTGTAGTTTGGCTGCTGCTCAAACTGCAGGGCTGCTGGTCAAGCTACAGGGAGGGAATTTAGCTCCACCCAGCAAGAAAAGGGATTTGGATTAAGAAACTCCCAGGGCCAGCCTGGGCAGGCCTTTTAATTCTGGAATAGGCCTAAACAAACAAGCAGTCAAAGAGGTCTTCAGATCTAACCACTGCCAGAGGCAAGAAAAAGACTGATAATTCCTGAATAGTCAGCAAGAGACAGAAGAACATAAACACTATTTTCACGTTTTGTCTGAAGCTGGAGTTACTGCTGGACTTTAAAATTTCATTTTTTGTATTGTATTACTTTGTTTCAATTTTTTTTTTTTCTCTTTTTTCCAAACCCACTCAGCGCACCCACCGTTTTTTTTGTTTTTTTGTTTTCTTTTCTTGGGGGTGTATGTGAGAAAGAGAGTGGGTGTGTTTATTTCCTTCACTGAATTCTATTGAAGCTACTAATCTTATCAGTAAGACTGAATATATTCAAGTTTACATAATTTTTTTTTTTTTCTTTTTCCTTTTAAACCACACATTTTATTTTGGTATAAACTTCTGTTTCCCATTGGCCTTCTAAGGTTCTGTGGGGGTTTTGTTTGTTTTTATTATTTTTGCTTTGTTTTTCTATATTTTTCTATAAAATTTAGATCTTTTAATTTTTAATAATTTTTTCATTTATACTACTACCTCCTCTATAATTCTTTGCTTTCTCTGAAGCTCCTTTCCTATAGCACTAAATTCTAATACATACAAATCTTTATCTCCCTATATTTAACTTTGCAATATTATTCTATATTTCTCTTCTATCCTCCCTTTCTCTTTTTCCCTTTCCCCACTATATTTCTTAGTCTGTTCTGTCCTCATTGCCTTATCCCCAACGGGGATCCTGCTCTAGCATTATTCTCCAATTGGTTCTCTACTTAGATTGCTTATTAACTTGTGGATATCATTCTTGGATTTCTCTATTCGCCGTGCTAACGTATTGTACTGTATTTTTGATTGGAATGCTTGGGTTATGTTATAGCTGTATATGTTTATGTGTATAATTCAATACGCTAGATAGTACTTGCATAATTTTTTAAAATTTCCATTTGTCAAAGGTATACCTTCTGTTTCTCACTGGCATATATATGTTTTAATATCATTTAATGCCATAACAAACCAGCCGTGAAATCTTCATTCCCTGGTCAGGCAACAAGCCCTGGGGTTTTAAGGAGGGTGCACTGACTCCAAAACTCTACAGTACTAGAGAACGCATAACACTAAAGAGCAGTATACAAGTGAGAACACCAGCAAAGGTAATCACTTGTATACAAGTCCTGACATCACCCAATCACCAGCATCACCCAGAATAGAAGCCCCATCCAAACAACAAACACCAACTGACGTAACTCAAAGTCTGGGAAAAGGAAATCCCAAACAGAATCAGTTTTAAAAAATTAATAATAACAATGAAACGGCAGAGAAATACTACACAAGCAAAGGAACGATCCACAAACACACAAGATCAAACTAATGAAGAGAATTTGGACAAACTTTCTGAGAGTGATTTCAGAAGAATGATAGTAAAGATGATCAAAGACACTGAAAACAGAATTTCAGAGAAATTGCAAGATACAACTAACACACTGAATAAAGAAATACAAGAACTTACCAAAAAAGTAACACATTTTATTTTGGTATAAACTTCTGTTTCCCATTGGCCTTCTAAGGTTCTGTGGGGTTTTGTTTGTTTTATTATTTTGCTTTGTTTTTCTATTTTTCTATAAAATTTAGATCTTTTAATTTTTAATAATTTTTTCATTTATACTACTACCTCCTCTATAATTCTTTGCTTTCTCTGAAGCTCCTTTCCTATAGCACTAAATTCTAATACATACAAATCTTTATCTCCCTATATTTAACTTTGCAATATTATTCTATATTTCTCTTCTATCCTCCCTTTCTCTTTTTCCCTTTCCCCACTATATTTCTTAGTCTGTTCTGTCCTCATTGCCTTATCCCCAACGGGGATCCTGCTCTAGCATTATTCTCCAATTGGTTCTCTACTTAGATTGCTTATTAACTTGTGGATATCATTCTTGGATTTCTCTATTCGCCGTGCTAACGTATTGTACTGTATTTTTGATTGGAATGCTTGGGTTATGTTATAGCTGTATATGTTTATGTGTATAATTCAATACGCTAGATAGTACTTGCATAATTTTTAAATTGCCATTTGTCAAAGGTATACCTTCTGTTTCTCACTGGCATATATATGTTTTAATATCATTTAATGCCATAACAAACCAGCCGTGAAATCTTCATTCCCTGGTCAGGCAACAAGCCCTGGGGTTTTAAGGAGGGTGCACTGACTCCAAAACTCTACAGTACTAGAGAACGCATAACACTAAAGAGCAGTATACAAGTGAGAACACCAGCAAAGGTAATCACTTGTATACAAGTCCTGACATCACCCAATCACCAGCATCACCCAGAATAGAAGCCCCATCCAAACAACAAACACCAACTGACGTAACTCAAAGTCTGGGAAAAGGAAATCCCAAACAGAATCAGTTTTAAAAAATTAATAATAACAATGAAACGGCAGAGAAATACTACACAAGCAAAGGAACGATCCACAAACACACAAGATCAAACTAATGAAGAGAATTTGGACAAACTTTCTGAGAGTGATTTCAGAAGAATGATAGTAAAGATGATCAAAGACACTGAAAACAGAATTTCAGAGAAATTGCAAGATACAACTAACACACTGAATAAAGAAATACAAGAACTTACCAAAAAAGTAACAGAGACAAACAACTCAATTGCTGAACTGAAAAACACTGTAGAAGGAATCAAGAGCAGAGTATCTGAGACAGAAGACCGGATAAGTGAGCTGGAAGATAAAATGGTGGAAGTAACTGCGGAAAAACAGACTCTAGCTCAAAGAATGAAAAGAGCAGAGGACAGCCTCAGAGACCTCTGGGATAATATCAAACGCACCAATATTCGAATTATAGGGGTTCCAGAAGAAGAAGAAAGAAAGAAAGGCTATGAGAAAATTCTTGAAGAGATTATAGTTGAAAATTTCCCCACCATGGGAAAAGAAATAGTCAATCAAGTCCAAGAAACACAAAGAGTACCTAACAGAATCAATCCGAGAAGAAACACACCAAGACACATATTAATGAAGTTAACACAAATTAAACACAAAGATAGAATTCTCAAAGCAGCAAGGGAAAAGCAACTAGTGACATACAAGGGAAAGCCCATCCGTTTAACAGCTGATCTTTCAACAGAAACTCTGCAGGCCAGAAGGGAATGGCAGGACACATTTAAACGGCTGAAAGAGAATAATCTGCAACCAAGAATCCTCTACCCTGCAAGGGTCTCCTTCAAAATTGATGGAGAAATCAAAAGCTTTACAGACAAGCAAAAATTAAAAGAATTTAGTCACACCAAACCAGCCTTACAACAAATGTTAAAGGGACTTATATAGAAAACAAGTATAAAAGGAGAAGATCCACGAAACAGATCCATCATAACATCTAAGAAGATGACAATAGGATCATTTGTATCAATAATTACTTTGAATGTCAATGGACTAACCGCCCCAACCAAAAGACACAGAGTGGCTGAATGGATCCAAAAACACGACCCATACATATGCTGCCTCCAGGAAACTCATTTCAGACCTAGAGACACTCATAGACTGAAAGTGAGAGGCTGGAAAAAGATATTCCATGCAAATGGAAATCAAAAGAAAGCTGGAGTAGCAATCCTCATATCAGATAAAATAGATTTTAAAGTAAAGAAGATTCTAAGAGACAAGGCAGGTCACTACATCATGATTAAGGAATCCATCCAAGAAGAAGACATAACAATCATAAATATCTACGCTCCCAATGCAGGAGCACCCCAATACATAAGACAAACACTTTCAGACATAAAAGAAGACATTGACAGCAACACAATCATAGTAGGAGACTTTAACACTCCTCTCACACCAATGGACAGATCATCCAAACAGAAAATTAATAAAGAAACACAAGCCTTAAATGCCACACTAGAAGAAATGGACCTCATTGATATCTTTAGGACTTTCCATCCAAAAGCAGAAGAATACACTTTCTTCTCAAGTGCTCACGGAACATACTCCAGGATAGACCACATCTTGGGCCACAAATCAATCCTCAGTCAATTCAAGAAAACTGAAATTCTATCAACAATCTTCTCGGACCACAATGCAGTGAGACTAGAGATCAACTACAGGAAAAAAACCGCTAAAAACACAAACACATGGAGATTAAACAACACATACCTAAAAAACCAACTGATCATTGAGGAAATCAAAGGAGAAATAAAAAAATTCCTAGAAGAAAATGACAATGAACACACGACAGTGCAAAACCTATGGGATACCGCAAAAGCAGTTCTAAGAGGGAAGTTTATAGCAATACAATCCCACCTCAAGAAACTAGGAAAATCTCAAACAGACGACCTTACCTTACGCTTAAAACAACTGGAGAAAGAAGAACAAAAACACCCCAAAGCCAGCAGAAGAAGGGAAATCATAAAGATCAGAGCAGAAATAAATGAAAAAGAAACAAAAGAAACAATAGTAAAGATAAATAAAGCAAAAAGCTGGTTCTTCGAAAAAGTCAATAAAATCGACACACCACTGGCCAGACTCATCAAGAAAAAGAGAGAGAAGAACCAGATCACCAAAATCAACAATGAAAAAGGAGAGATTACAACGGATAATGCAGAAATCCAAAGGATTATAAGAGACTATTATGAACAACTCTATGGCAACAAACTGGACAACCTGGAAGAAATGGACTCATAAAGCCCTTGCCTCCAGGAAACTCATTTCAGACCTAGAGACACTCATAGACGGGGGCTGAAAAAGATATTCCATGCAAATGGAAATCAAAAGAAAGCTGGAGTAGCAATCCTCATATCAGATAAAATAGATTTTAAAGTAAAGAAGATTCTAAGAGACAAGGCAGGTCACTACATCATGATTAAGGAATCCATCCAAGAAGAAGACATAACAATCATAAATATCTACGCTCCCAATGCAGGAGCACCCCAATACATAAGACAAACACTTTCAGACATAAAAGAAGACATTGACAGCAACACAATCATAGTAGGAGACTTTAACACTCCTCTCACACCAATGGACAGATCATCCAAACAGAAAATTAATAAAGAAACACAAGCCTTAAATGCCACACTAGAAGAAATGGACCTCATTGATATCTTTAGGACTTTCCATCCAAAAGCAGAAGAATACACTTTCTTCTCAAGTGCTCACGGAACATACTCCAGGATAGACCACATCTTGGGCCACAAATCAATCCTCAGTCAATTCAAGAAAACTGAAATTCTATCAACAATCTTCTCGGACCACAATGCAGTGAGACTAGAGATCAACTACAGGAAAAAAACCGCTAAAAACACAAACACATGGAGATTAAACAACACATACCTAAAAAACCAACTGATCATTGAGGAAATCAAAGGAGAAATAAAAAAATTCCTAGAAGAAAATGACAATGAACACACGACAGTGCAAAACCTATGGGATACCGCAAAAGCAGTTCTAAGAGGGAAGTTTATAGCAATACAATCCCACCTCAAGAAACTAGGAAAATCTCAAACAGACGACCTTACCTTACGCTTAAAACAACTGGAGAAAGAAGAACAAAAACACCCCAAAGCCAGCAGAAGAAGGGAAATCATAAAGATCAGAGCAGAAATAAATGAAAAAGAAACAAAAGAAACAATAGTAAAGATAAATAAAGCAAAAAGCTGGTTCTTCGAAAAAGTCAATAAAATCGACACACCACTGGCCAGACTCATCAAGAAAAAGAGAGAGAAGAACCAGATCACCAAAATCAACAATGAAAAAGGAGAGATTACAACGGATAATGCAGAAATCCAAAGGATTATAAGAGACTATTATGAACAACTCTATGGCAACAAACTGGACAACCTGGAAGAAATGGACAGTTTCTTGGAGAGGATTAATCTCCCAAGACTCAACCAGGAAGAAATAGAAACTATGAACAAGCCAATCACAAGCTCAGAAATCGACCTTGTGATCAAAAAACTACCCAAAAATAAAAGCCCAGGGCCAGATGGTTTCACAAGTGAATTCTACCAAACATTTAAAGAAGAGCTAATGCCTGTCCTTCTAAAACTCTTCCAAAAAATTGCCCAGGAAGGAACACTTCCAAACACATTCTACGAGGCCACCATCACCCTGATACCAAAGCCAGGCAAAGACATCACAAAAAAAGAAAATTATAGGCCAATTTCACTGATCAATCTAGATGCCAAGATCCTCAACAAAATCCTAGCAAAAAGAACTCAGCAACGCATCAAAAAGCTCATTCATCACGATCAAGTTGGGTTCATCCCAGGCATGCAAGGATTCTTCAACATCCGCAAATCAATCAATGTGATACACCATATCAACAAATTGAAAGACAAAAATCACATGATCATCTCAATAGATGCAGAAAAAGCCTTTGACAAAGTACAGCATCCATTTATGATAAAACCTCTTCAAAAAATGGGCATAGAAGGAACTTATCTTAACATAGTGAAAGTCATATATGAGAAGCCCACAGCGAATATTATCCTCAATGGTGAAAAACTCAAAGCATTCCCTCTGAGATCAGGAACAAGACAAGGGTGTCCACTTTCACCACTCTTATTCAACATAGTCCTGGAAGTTCTAGCAATAGCAATAAGAGAAGAGAAAGAAATCAAAGGAATCCAGATTGGAAAAGAAGAAGTCAAACTCTCTATTTGCAGATGACATGATATTATACATAGAAAATCCCAAAGACACTATTACAAAACTACTAGAGTTAATCAGCGAATTCAGCAAAGTCGCAGGATACAAAATCAATATACAGAAATCACTGGCATTCCTATACACAAACAATGAAAAATCAGAAAATGAAATCAAAGAGGCAATCCCTTTCACCATCCCAAAAGTCAATTCTGGAATAAACCTAACCAAAGTTAAGGATAATGCAAAATCCAAAGTATCTTATGAACAACTCTATGGCAACAAACTGGACAACCTGGAAGAAATGGACAGTTTCTTGGAGAGGATTAATCTCCCAAGACTCAACCAGGAAGAAATAGAAACTATGAACAAGCCAATCACAAGCTCAGAAATCGACCTTGTGATAAAAAATCTACCCAAAAATAAAAGCCCAGGGCCAGATGGTTTCACAAGTGAATTCTACCAAACATTTAAAGAAGAGCTAATGCCTGTCCTTCTAAAACTCTTCCAAAAAATTGCCCAGGAAGGAACACTTCCAAACACATTCTACGAGGCCACCATCACCCTGATACCAAAGCCAGGCAAAGACATCACAAAAAAAGAAAATTATAGGCCAATTTCACTGATCAATCTAGATGCCAAGATCCTCAACAAAATCCTAGCAAAAAGAACTCAGCAACGCATCAAAAAGCTCATTCATCACGATCAAGTTGGGTTCATCCCAGGCATGCAAGGATTCTTCAACATCCGCAAATCAATCAATGTGATACACCATATCAACAAATTGAAAGACAAAAATCACATGATCATCTCAATAGATGCAGAAAAAGCCTTTGACAAAGTACAGCATCCATTTATGATAAAACCTCTTCAAAAAATGGGCATAGAAGGAACTTATCTTAACATAGTGAAAGTCATATATGAGAAGCCCACAGCGAATATTATCCTCAATGGTGAAAAACTCAAAGCATTCCCTCTGAGATCAGGAACAAGACAAGGGTGTCCACTTTCACCACTCTTATTCAACATAGTCCTGGAAGTTCTAGCAATAGCAATAAGAGAAGAGAAAGAAATCAAAGGAATCCAGATTGGAAAAGAAGAAGTCAAACTCTCTCTATTTGCAGATGACATGATATTATACATAGAAAATCCCAAAGACACTATTACAAAACTACTAGAGTTAATCAGCGAATTCAGCAAAGTCGCAGGATACAAAATCAATATACAGAAATCACTGGCATTCCTATACACAAACAATGAAAAATCAGAAAATGAAATCAAAGAGGCAATCCCCTTCACCATCGCAACCAAAAGAATCAAATATCTAGGAATAAACCTAACCAAAGAAACAAAAGAACTGTACACTGAAAATTACAAGACACTCATGAGAGACATTAAAGAAGAGTTAAACAGATGGAGAAATATTCCGTGTTCCTGGGTCGGGAGAATCAATATTGTGAAAATGACCATACTACCAAATGTCATCTATAGATTCAATGCGATCCCTATCAAACTTCCAATAACATTCTTCACAGAACTAGACCAACGAATAACACAGTTCATATGGAAACACAAAAGACCTCGAATAGCCAAAGCAATCCTCAGGAAGAAGAATGGAGCTGGGGTGATCAGCCTCCCCAACTTCAGACTCTACTACAAAGCAACAGTCATCAAGACAGTATGGTACTGGCACAAAAACAGAAATATCGACCAATGGAACAAGATCGAGAACCCAGAGATAAAGCCACGCACCTATGGGCACCTTATTTTTGACAAAGGAGGCGAACATATAAAATGGGACAAAGACAGCCTCTTCAACAAATAGTGCTGGGAAAGTTGGACAGCTACATGCAAGAAAATGAAGTTGGAACATACCCTGACACCATACACAAAGATCAACTCAAAATGGATTAAAGACTTAAATGTAAGGCCAGAAACCATCAAACTCTTAGAGGAGAATATAGGCAAAACCCTCAAGGACATCAATCAAAGCAAGATCTTCTCTGACCCACCTACTAGAATAGTGGAACTAAAAAGACAAATGAACATGTAGGACCTCATGAAATTTAAAAGCATTTGTGCAGCAAAAAAAATTACAAAAAAGCTGAACAGACAGCCCACAGAGTGGGAGAAAATCATAGCAAATGAAACAACAGACAAAGAATTAATCTCCAAAATCTACAAGCAACTCAGACAACTCAGCACTGGAAAAACGAACAACCCAATCAAAAAATGGGAAAAGGACCTAAACAGACACCTCTCCAACGATGACATACAGATGGCCCAAAAACACATGAAACGATGCTCAACTTCACTAATAATTAGAGAAATGCAAATCAAAACTACAATGAGATATCACCTCACACCCGTCAGAATGGCCATCATCCACAAATCGACAGACAATAAATGCTGGAGAGGCTGCGGAGAAAAGGGAACACTTCTGCATTGCTGGTGGGAGTGTAAATTGATACAGCCTCTATGGAAGACAGTCTGGAGATTTCTTAAAAAACTAAAAATAGAAGTACCATATGACCCAGCAATCCCACTCCTAGGCTTATACTCTGACGAAATCAAAACTGAAAGAAGCACCTGTACCCCAATGTTCATTGCAGCTCTCTATACAATAGCTCAGCAATCCCACTCGTTAAGGCTTATAACGTAAAAGTTTTGAGATATCAATGCGATCCTATCAAACTTCCAATAACATTCTTCACAGAACTAGACCAACGAATAACACAGTTCATATGGAAACACAAAAGACCTCGAATAGCCAAAGCAATCCTCAGGAAGAAGAATGGAGCTGGGGTGATCAGCCTCCCCAACTTCAGACTCTACTACAAAGCAACAGTCATCAAGACAGTATGGTACTGGCACAAAAACAGAAATATCGACCAATGGAACAAGATCGAGAACCCAGAGATAAAGCCACGCACCTATGGGCACCTTATTTTTGACAAAGGAGGCGAACATATAAAATGGGACAAAGACAGCCTCTTCAACAAATAGTGCTGGGAAAGTTGGACAGCTACATGCAAGAAAATGAAGTTGGAACATACCCTGACACCATACACAAAGATCAACTCAAAATGGATTAAAGACTTAAATGTAAGGCCAGAAACCATCAAACTCTTAGAGGAGAATATAGGCAAAACCCTCAAGGACATCAATCAAAGCAAGATCTTCTCTGACCCACCTACTAGAATAGTGGAACTAAAAAGACAAATGAACATGTGGGACCTCATGAAATTTAAAAGCATTTGTGCAGCAAAAAAAATTACAAAAAAGCTGAACAGACAGCCCACAGAGTGGGAGAAAATCATAGCAAATGAAACAACAGACAAAGAATTAATCTCCAAAATCTACAAGCAACTCAGACAACTCAGCACTGGAAAAACGAACAACCCAATCAAAAAATGGGAAAAGGACCTAAACAGACACCTCTCCAACGATGACATACAGATGGCCCCAAAACACATGAAACGATGCTCAACTTCACTAATAATTAGAGAAATGCAAATCAAAACTACAATGAGATATCACCTCACACCCGTCAGAATGGCCATCATCCACAAATCGACAGACAATAAATGCTGGAGAGGCTGCGGAGAAAAGGGAACACTTCTGCATTGCTGGTGGGAGTGTAAATTGATACAGCCTCTATGGAAGACAGTCTGGAGATTTCTTAAAAAACTAAAAATAGAAGTACCATATGACCCAGCAATCCCACTCTTAGGCTTATACTCTGACGAAATCAAAACTGAAAGAAGCACCTGTACCCCAATGTTCATTGCAGCTCTCTATACAATAGCTAGAACATGGAAGGAACCTAGATGCCCATCGATGAACGAATGGATCCAAAAGCTCTGGTACATATATACAATGGAATACTACACAGCTGTAAAGAGAAATGCAGAAGAATCAACCCTAATGAGGTGGCTGGATCTAGAACGTATCATCAAAAGTGAAGTCAGTCAGAAAGAGAAGGACAAATACAGTATATTAACACATATATATGGAATCTAGTCGGATGGTGATGATGGCACATGCAGTGAAGCGACAGAAAGACAGACATGGACAGTGGACATATGGACATTGTGGGGAAGGAACAGTGGGTGAGAGGCGTAAAGGAAGTAGCATGAAGGCCTGTACTATCATAAGTGAAGAAAATAGCTCTAGTCATTGCTCTGTGAGAAAAGGGGATCCTTCAGGGGTGCTGTGTGATGGTCGGGAGGGGAGGGAAGGGGGGGATATACATGTGACTAATCTGAGAACATGCATGTCTGTGAACAACAAAACTCTGTAAAAGTTAAAAGTAAAATAAAGGTTTAAAAAAAAAATGACTAAAAATAGAACTACCATAAGACAGTAATTCTTTTTTTGGGTATATATCTAAAGAACACAAAAACCATACCCCAATATCCACAGTAGTAGTATTTATAATTTCCCATACACAGAAGCAACCTGAGTGTTCAACAGAAGTGGTAATATATACAATGGCATACAACTCAGCCATAAAAAAGAATGAATTTTTTTCTATTTGCAGAGACAGGGATACACTTGGAGGACATCATGCTAAGTGAAATAAGTCAGAAAGAGAAAGACAAATACTGATGATATCACCTATATGTGGAATCTAACAAAAATACAACAAACTAGACAATATAACGATAAAGAAGCAGCCATAGCTACAGAGAACAAACTAGTGGTTACTAGTGGCAGGGAGGAGAGACATAGGGTTGGGGTAATGGGATGTAAAAATTTACTTTAGGTAAGATAGGCTCAAAGACGTATTGTGAAACACAGGGAATATATTTTGTAAGCTTGCTCTATCACTCAGCATTAAAACAAAAGGGAAAAGAGAAAATACTAGAAAGAATGCCATGGTGAGCTAATATTTATCAGTCTCCTGGAAAGTAGAATCATCCATAGTTGTTAAATTCTAGTAAAATAGCTCTAGTGACAGGGAAAAAATCCACTGTAGTCCCAGAACTAGTAGGGTGAATTTCCTAGATAGAAACGGCTTTTGTAGCATTTATTTTAAAATATTTTTGCATCTTCTAAAAGTGACAGTAACAATGCTTGAATATGTGTGTGAGTTTATTCCTCTTAACTCATAGAGATAGAGATAAAATATCACCTTACTGAGCTGCTACATGTGAAAATCACAGTAATTCTAAATCATAATGTTAGATACACTTTATAAAATGATATACTGTGTGATTCTAGTGACAGGTTTTCAATAAAGTATCAGACAGATTTTATTTTAGTGAAATGACTTTTCTGTACTGAAAAGGGATCCTTCAGGGTGCCTGTGTGATGGGCGGGAGGGGAGGGAAGGGGGGGATATACATGTGACTAATCTGAGAACATGCATGTCTGTGAACAACAAAACTCTGTAAAAGTTAAAAGTAAAATAAAGGTTTAAAAAAAAAATGACTAAAAATAGAACTACCATAAGACAGTAATTCTTTTTTTGGGTATATATCTAAAGAACACAAAAACCATACCCCAATATCCACAGTAGTAGTATTTATAATTTCCCATACACAGAAGCAACCTGAGTGTTCAACAGAAGTGGTAATATATACAATGGCATACAACTCAGCCATAAAAAAGAATGAATTTTTTTCTATTTGCAGAGACAGGGATACACTTGGAGGACATCATGCTAAGTGAAATAAGTCAGAAAGAGAAAGACAAATACTGATGATATCACCTATATGTGGAATCTAACAAAAATACAACAAACTAGACAATATAACGATAAAGAAGCAGCCATAGCTACAGAGAACAAACTAGTGGTTACTAGTGGCAGGGAGGAGAGACATAGGGTTGGGGTAATGGGATGTAAAAATTTACTTTAGGTAAGATAGGCTCAAAGACGTATTGTGAAACACAGGGAATATATTTTGTAAGCTTGCTCTATCACTCAGCATTAAAACAAAAGGGAAAAGAGAAAATACTAGAAAGAATGCCATGGTGAGCTAATATTTATCAGTCTCCTGGAAAGTAGAATCATCCATAGTTGTTAAATTCTAGTAAAATAGCTCTAGTGACAGGGAAAAAATCCACTGTAGTCCCAGAACTAGTAGGGTGAATTTCCTAGATAGAAACGGCTTTTGTAGCATTTATTTTAAAATATTTTTGCATCTTCTAAAAGTGACAGTAACAATGCTTGAATATGTGTGTGAGTTTATTCCTCTTAACTCATAGAGATAGAGATAAAATATCACCTTACTGAGCTGCTACATGTGAAAATCACAGTAATTCTAAATCATAATGTTAGATACACTTTATAAAATGATATACTGTGTGATTCTAGTGACAGGTTTTCAATAAAGTATCAGACAGATTTTATTTTAGTGAAATGACTAGAAAGATATAATTAATCAAATGAATATAAAACCTGGTATTAGTTTTACTTTTTCAGTTCTTTTTTCCATTAAAGTTGTTTTTAATCCACAGATCTGTCATGGTTCAAATATGATTATGAGATTATTTTGTACTGAACATTGCTGGAAATAGTATCTTTCAACTATGAAGAAAAATATATGTTTCACTATGGTGTTTCAGAATATATGAGAAAATATTCTTTGTCCTTAAATTTACATTTGTTTTCAATTATGCACTGTGAGTTAAAAATCAAGATTTGTTCTCTTACTTTTTACATTCACTCCTTTCATCAGATGGCATACTTCAGAGGTAAATCTAAGAGTTGTCCTTCAAGAGTCTGTCACCTCTCAGATGTCACCTTAGACAGTCTTGCTCTGATACCTAGAGCAAGATCTCTCACTGGTAATTTGCATTTGGCCCTCTATCAGGCATTGATTTTCACTTCTGTTCCCAATACAGCAGCAAGACTTGGATTGTCTAAGTTGTTTGATATTTCATTTGGGAGTTCTAGTCTTTCATTGCCACCAAAATCTGCTTTTCAGAAGACTAGAGTTAATTCTGCAGAGTAAGAGTAAGATCTCTGATGCTATAGTGCAGACATGGAAGGCACTGTGATAGTTCACTTGGTTTACAAAATGGGAAAGGGTCACCCAATCTTTTTGATTAAGGAAACATCAACATTCTGCTTCACAGAGTCTCCTGGAAAGTAGAATCATTTTTAATTCTAGTAAAATAGCTCTAGTGACAGGGAAAAAATCCACTGTAGTCCCAGAACTAGTAGGGTGAATTTCCTAGATAGAAACGGCTTTTGTAGCATTTATTTTAAAATATTTTTGCATCTTCTAAAAGTGACAGTAACAATGCTTGAATATGTGTGTGAGTTTATTCCTCTTAACTCATAGAGATAGAGATAAAATATCACCTTACTGAGCTGCTACATGTGAAAATCACAGTAATTCTAAATCATAATGTTAGATACACTTTATAAAATGATATACTGTGTGATTCTAGTGACAGGTTTTCAATAAAGTATCAGACAGATTTTATTTTAGTGAAATGACTAGAAAGATATAATTAATCAAATGAATATAAAACCTGGTATTAGTTTTACTTTTTCAGTTCTTTTTTCCATTAAAGTTGTTTTTAATCCACAGATCTGTCATGGTTCAAATATGATTATGAGATTATTTTGTACTGAACATTGCTGGAAATAGTATCTTTCAACTATGAAGAAAAATATATGTTTCACTATGGTGTTTCAGAATATATGAGAAAATATTCTTTGTCCTTAAATTTACATTTGTTTTCAATTATGCACTGTGAGTTAAAAATCAAGATTTGTTCTCTTACTTTTTACATTCACTCCTTTCATCAGATGGCATACTTCAGAGGTAAATCTAAGAGTTGTCCTTCAAGAGTCTGTCACCTCTCAGATGTCACCTTAGACAGTCTTGCTCTGATACCTAGAGCAAGATCTCTCACTGGTAATTTGCATTTGGCCCTCTATCAGGCATTGATTTTCACTTCTGTTCCCAATACAGCAGCAAGACTTGGATTGTCTAAGTTGTTTGATATTTCATTTGGGAGTTCTAGTCTTTCATTGCCACCAAAATCTGCTTTTCAGAAGACTAGAGTTAATTCTGCAGAGTAAGAGTAAGATCTCTGATGCTATAGTGCAGACATGGAAGGCACTGTGATAGTTCACTTGGTTTACAAAATGGGAAAGGGTCACCCAATCTTTTTGATTAAGGAAACATCAACATTCTGCTTCACAGAAACATAAAACTAGAAAGCTATGGAATAAAAGGACAAAGACGAGACCCTAAAATGTTATTTTTCCCTTAAAGAATACTTTTCTTTTCTTTCTTTTTTTTTTAACCTTTATTTTGCTTTTAACTTTTACAGAGTTTTGTTGTTTACAGATATGTATGTTCCCAGATTTTCTTAATTTCTAAGAGTTAGCAGAAAGTCTAATACTACATTGAAAATGAGCTTCAGACGATGAGTATTAGTCCATGTTTAATCTGTGTAGAACTACACATACTATGAAAGCCTACTCAGTAAGTTTCCACAAGAATGTTCATGGAGAGTATCCTACACACAGTGTATCCCACAGGAGACTGAGAAACGTTAACATACACCACATGTCTCCATACCTTCTGCAAAAAGACATACATACTAATTTCTAAGGCAAAATCAAGGGATCACTCATTTTATGAGTCAGACTTTGAGGTAAGTCTTTTTCATTTCTAGTGTAGATCATTTAATTGATTCTGATTTAAGTGTACAGATGTCCATTTAAAAATTTATTTTCCATAAAGACTCAGACTAGATTTATAGGAGGAAACGTGGAAGCAAAAACAGATATTAGGAAGCACTATTATTCTACTCTTACAGGCTGCTGAAAGTAGATTTATAACATAGACAGGATTAGAGTGTTTTTAAATAGATATGTTAGAATGGTGATTATATATGTACTTTTAAAATCACAGAATTACTCTACTCCCACCTGCTTGATAAAAATGTTTTAAAAAAATTATAAAACACAAATAAACTAAAAAAGAAAACTGAATAAAATGACATACAGTTCTGATTCCCATTAGAGTCACTAATGATGCTCATCAGAATCCTAACTGCATTTTAATGCAGAAATATAATACCCCTATTCATCATTAGAATGGAATATGGATGCTGACAATTGACAAAACTTAATAATAGAAGAGTTCACAAAATTCAAAACTCTCTATATTTTCAGCCTGAAAGGAGATGTGTGATGGATGTTGATCGGCTCCAAAAAAAAAAAAAAAGTGAAATGACACTTCTGAAAGAGGAAAGAAAGATAAAAATTCTCTAAAAAGGTTAAGTGACATCACCATTTTAGCAAATAGTCACAAGACAGAGTGAAAACCCTTCCAACAAAATTTAAAAAGGAATATGCGGAATTTCTTATTAGATTACTTCTCATTTTAAGGAGGTTAAGCCAAGTTTTTAATAGTCTTAAATTCTTACTCATTGTCTAATCTCTTTTAGAAGTCAGTTTTGTTTGTAGTTTTGAGTTCATATGTGTCCAGGTGTGTGGTTCTTTACTTTTTTGAGAAAAAAAAAAATAAAAATAAAAGAGCTAATTTGTTTGTTTGAGTGTTTGTGTCTTTGTTTTTATAGCATCTTGAGTTTTGAGACAGAATTCAGACATGTGGACCAGTATTAGTCTTAGGCCCAGAGAAATCAAAAGGTTAGTAAAGGTCAGCTATTCCAAGGGGATAATTTATACGTATTCTCTTTTCTAACAAGTGAATTGTCTTGAGATCCTACAAGTAGGCTGAAAGATAGCACATTTTGATTCTTTCACAGTTAAGAAGGAAAAAGTCTTAAAGTTCTGAGCTCATTCATAATTGATAAATGTTCTTTATAGATAATTTTGCGAATATAGAAGGTATTAATAGCATAATTCTCATCACTGGTAATCTCATGGGCAATGATAATTCTTGCTGAGGTCAAGAAACAACTTGCCATCATCTTTTGATTTTTATTGTGTTGATCTTACTAGTCTGTCCTGTAGTATTTTCTCCTCAACATGACATTGTGAGAATGTTTTTCCCATCAATCTAGATTTCGAAAAACTTTCTAAGTCATTAGATAAAATCTTGCTGAAATTAACATTCAAAATATAAAATTGCAAACTGAATTTCTGTTTGTCAGGACAATGTGACTTGGTCTTTGAAGTTTTACCAAATTCCAAGTTTTACTGAATTTCCCTGTGAAAATATTTTGGGCTTATCCTTTCTTATGGGGCAATACATTCATTATTCTCTTATTTTCTTCTGCTGTGCATGTTTGACTGCATAATCTTTTTATGGGATAGTTTTGATAAACTTTATTCTCTAGAGAATTATTCATTTCATCTAGTTTTCCAAAACTATTTCTATAAACCTGCAAATAAGCTCATTTGAAAGGGGTTCTCAAAGTGACATCACCATTTTAGCAAATAGTCACAAGACAGAGTGAAAACCCTTCCAACAAAATTTAAAAAGGAATATGCGGAATTTCTTATTAGATTACTTCTCATTTTAAGGAGGTTAAGCCAAGTTTTTAATAGTCTTAAATTCTTACTCATTGTCTAATCTCTTTTAGAAGTCAGTTTTGTTTGTAGTTTTGAGTTCATATGTGTCCAGGTGTGTGGTTCTTTACTTTTTAAGAAAAAAAAAAATAAAAATAAAAGAGCTAATTTGTTTGTTTGAGTGTTTGTGTCTTTGTTTTTATAGCATCTTGAGTTTTGAGACAGAATTCAGACATGTGGACCAGTATTAGTCTTAGGCCCAGAGAAATCAAAAGGTTAGTAAAGGTCAGCTATTCCAAGGGGATAATTTATACGTATTCTCTTTTCTAACAAGTGAATTGTCTTGAGATCCTACAAGTAGGCTGAAAGATAGCACATTTTGATTCTTTCACAGTTAAGAAGGAAAAAGTCTTAAAGTTCTGAGCTCATTCATAATTGATAAATGTTCTTTATAGATAATTTTGCGAATATAGAAGGTATTAATAGCATAATTCTCATCACTGGTAATCTCATGGGCAATGATAATTCTTGCTGAGGTCAAGAAACAACTTGCCATCATCTTTTGATTTTTATTGTGTTGATCTTACTAGTCTGTCCTGTAGTATTTTCTCCTCAACATGACATTGTGAGAATGTTTTTCCCATCAATCTAGATTTCGAAAAACTTTCTAAGTCATTAGATAAAATCTTGCTGAAATTAACATTCAAAATATAAAATTGCAAACTGAATTTCTGTTTGTCAGGACAATGTGACTTGGTCTTTGAAGTTTTACCAAATTCCAAGTTTTACTGAATTTCCCTGTGAAAATATTTTGGGCTTATCCTTTCTTATGGGGCAATACATTCATTATTCTCTTATTTTCTTCTGCTGTGCATGTTTGACTGCATAATCTTTTTATGGGATAGTTTTGATAAACTTTATTCTCTAGAGAATTATTCATTTCATCTAGTTTTCCAAAACTATTTCTATAAACCTGCAAATAAGCCTCCTGTGATTTTCAAAATATACTCTGATTAAATGGTCTTTTTTCTTTTACCATCTCTGTATTCTGTCTCTGTCCCTCTCTCTTTCTTTTCCTGATCAAATTAAATAGTGCCTTGATTGAAAAAAAAAGACCAGGGTTTTAATATATAGAGTTGTACTTTGTCCTTTCTCTAACTGATTAACATCTGCTTTTTTTTTTTGTCAATATTTCCTTTCTTGTGTACTCTTTCAATGCACTTTGCTGTTCTATTTCTGTTCTTTTTTTTTTTTTTTTTCTTGCGCTTTCTTTTTGAGAGGGGGAAGGTGCAGGTTGGGGGGGGGGGGGGGCGGGCGGTCCACTTCTATTGGTCTTTCATTTATCTATTTTCATCCATCTTTGTTCTTTGGCCTGTGTGGGCCTCCCATCACAGTGGCCTCGCTCGTTGCAGAGCACCGGCTCTGGGCACATGTTCTCCATGTCAGAAGCATTTAAAGGGTTAGAGCAAAAAGAAGAAGAAAAAAATAAAACAGATGAAGAGAAAGTGAAGTACTTTGCAAATGGTTATTAATGAATATAAAAAGCAAACATAACAGTCAGCATTTTTTGGAAGACAACAGAGATGTGCTAAAGGGAGGGATAACTTTACTTTTAAGAAGCATGCACAGTGTCCAAACTTGCCACTATCTTGTAAAGAGGAAAGTAACACCTCTACACCTAATATCTCACGATTTGAGAAGACTCTATTAGGAAATGAATCAAGCTGGTTTCTGCCTTTAAAAAAAGTCTAAGCATAACTGTGGAACTAAGGGATCTTTCAAACGGGCTATGCAAAAACCACAAGGGGCAGGATGGGAGGGAGTGAGGCAGGGCACAGGTAGGAGGGATCCAAGATGCCTGTGAAAATATTTTGGGCTTATCCTTTCTTATGGGGCAATACATTCATTATTCTCTTATTTTCTTCTGCTGTGCATGTTTGACTGCATAATCTTTTTATGGGATAGTTTTGATAAACTTTATTCTCTAGAGAATTATTCATTTCATCTAGTTTTCCAAAACTATTTCTATAAACCTGCAAATAAGCCTCCTGTGATTTTCAAAATATACTCTGATTAAATGGTCTTTTTTCTTTTACCATCTCTGTATTCTGTCTCTGTCCCTCTCTCTTTCTTTTCCTGATCAAATTAAATAGTGCCTTGATTGAAAAAAAAAGACCAGGGTTTTAATATATAGAGTTGTACTTTGTCCTTTCTCTAACTGATTAACATCTGCTTTTTTTTTTTGTCAATATTTCCTTTCTTGTGTACTCTTTCAATGCACTTTGCTGTTCTATTTCTGTTCTTTTTTTTTTTTTTTTCTTGCGCTTTCTTTTTGAGAGGGGGAAGGTGCAGGTTGGGGAGGGGGGCCGGGCGGCGGTCCACTTCTATTGGTCTTTCATTTATCTATTTTCATCCATCTTTGTTCTTTGGCCTGTGTGGGCCTCCCATCACAGTGGCCTCGCTCGTTGCAGAGCACCGGCTCTGGGCACATGTTCTCCATGTCAGAAGCATTTAAAGGGTTAGAGCAAAAAGAAGAAGAAAAAAATAAAACAGATGAAGAGAAAGTGAAGTACTTTGCAAATGGTTATTAATGAATATAAAAAGCAAACATAACAGTCAGCATTTTTTGGAAGACAACAGAGATGTGCTAAAGGGAGGGATAACTTTACTTTTAAGAAGCATGCACAGTGTCCAAACTTGCCACTATCTTGTAAAGAGGAAAGTAACACCTCTACACCTAATATCTCACGATTTGAGAAGACTCTATTAGGAAATGAATCAAGCTGGTTTCTGCCTTTAAAAAAAAAAGTCTAAGCATAACTGTGGAACTAAGGGATCTTTCAAACGGGCTATGCAAAAACCACAAGGGGCAGGATGGGAGGGAGTGAGGCAGGGCACAGGTAGGAGGGATCCAAGATGCCTGTGAAGGACTGGGGGATTATACAGAGCTGTAAACAACAAAATAAAATAAAATATTATCAAAAAAAATGTTAAAGTGTAATTTTGCCCTTAAGATATCCTTTGAGTCAAATTTTTTTTTTTTTGGGGGGGGGCACTTCTATTGGTCTTTCATTTATTTATCTATTTTCATCCGTCTTTGTTCTTTGCCCCATGTGGGCCTCCCATCACAGTGGCCTCTGTTGTCGCAGAGCACCGACTCTGGGTGCATGCACTCCAGAGCTCCGGCTCGGTAATTGGACACATCGGTCCAGCTGCTCCACTGCACGTGGGATCTTCCCAGGACAGGGATTGAACTGGCGCCCCTTGCACTGCAAGGTGGTGTCCTTACCCACCGGACCAGCAGGGACACCCCTATTTCTGGTCTTTTGAGCAGAGAATTTCACTCACTTCAATCTATTATTTTTAATAACAAAAATACAGAGAGCTATAAATACCCCTTCATTGTTTAAAGTTCCATAGATTCTATTGTTTTCATAGAATTCATTCATTTAATATTTCCATTGATTTTTTTCTTTTATCCAAGACTTTTTCATAGAATCCATTTCTACTTTTGACTTGATATTTTCTTCCAATTGTTACTTCTCCTGTTTATCTGCATTTTAGACTCCTTCCAGTGACACATCAAGTTTGTCAGAGATTAAGACCCTTCACTTCTAAGAATGTACGAAATCATCGTCAGTTTTATGGAAAATTCAAATAGCTTGGCTCATGAAGTAATTTTGAATAATTTCAAGGAGAAAGTGTTTGACTTGCTTGGGAAGGGGTTTGCTATTTTGCTTTCCATTAATGTCATTTTTATATAAGCTGAATATTTATGCCTAATATTTATTTTCTGCTTCTACTGTTCTTCTATATATTTATTAATTCCTAATATTTAAAAACCCCAGAAGCAGTTTTCAATCATATTTATACACTTTATTATTAACTATGTGTTTATATATTTAAAATATTTTTAAAAAATTCTTGCTGCATAGCCTCAGGGTTTCAACTGCTGTCCTTTTGCCTTTTAATCTGTCATCATGAATGTTATCTCTTGGAATTCCATCCCTAAAGAGTAGCTTCTGTTTCCCTTCAGATACTAATGAACCCATTATTTTAATTTCAGTAATTCTACTAGTAATAAATTTGAGGAAAAAATTTACAAAATAACAAATCCTGATGTACAATCAAGCTTGAAGAAATATGATAAATATCTTCCTCTTTTTCCATATCTGTATTATTTCAGTCTTTCTGTTTCTATTACAAGCCATTCTGAACCTAGGTGCCTGCTACACTTGCACCTGCCTCAATCCATGCAGTGAAAGGTTATTTGATAATATAAAATAGGTAGACTCAAATACAGAGTGTAAAATAATATCTAATATAAAAATTCTGCATTTACTGAATATTTTCTTTACTTTTTACCTTAGTCTGTGAAGACACTGTAGCTCTAAACATACATTCTGTATCATTTTCTTTAGCAATAAATTCACTCACGATGCAAAGTAGTATAATCTAGCAGTTGGAGGTACAAAACACTTCAGTTGAAGTGATGATTTTAAATTTGTTTAAAAATATTGATTAAATTTTACTCAGCTATAAACATATCATTACAGTTTCCTTAGCCTAAGTATGATGTTTGTCTACCTTATGCTTGTAATAACAGATTTTTCCATCATTTGCCAAGCTACAAAAAAAGAAAAAAAAACAGAACTGTTTGGATCACTGAAAAATACATAGGAGACACTTCAACATATAAACTCCTAACAATAAAATGATATTAAAGGAAGTATTTAAAAAGAAAGTCACCTGCAAATTAAAGTAGCAAATCCAGAAATAGCCAAGAAGATAAACAATTTTGGCAATCTCAGTAGAAAACTATAAATTGCTTATGAGAAAATAGAACATCATAATTTTTTCTCTGTGTCTTCTTTTCTTTCCTAGACACAAAAATGCTAACCTCTTAAAAATAGTGGTAGGTAAAAGAACTGGGGGAATTATATAGAACTATATGCAGTAAAGGTGGTGCCAGTGGTAAAGGACCCGTGTGCCAATGCAGGAGACTTTCAGAGGCATGGATTCTATCCCTGAGTTGAGAAGATCCCCTGGAGAAGGGTATGGCAATCCACCCCAATATTCATGCCTAGAGAATCCCCTGGATAGTTGAGTGTGAAAGAATACAGTCCGTAGCATCGCGAAGAGTCAGACAAGACTGAAGTGACATAGCATAGCATATACAATAAAGATAAAGCGATATATAAGACCTAAGTTAGCATTTTGCAAATTCCCTATGATAAATATCTTCCTCTTTTTCCATATCTGTATTATTTCAGTCTTTCTGTTTCTATTACAAGCCATTCTGAACCTAGGTGCCTGCTACACTTGCACCTGCCTCAATCCATGCAGTGAAAGGTTATTTGATAATATAAAATAGGTAGACTCAAATACAGAGTGTAAAATAATATCTAATATAAAAATTCTGCATTTACTGAATATTTTCTTTACTTTTTACCTTAGTCTGTGAAGACACTGTAGCTCTAAACATACATTCTGTATCATTTTCTTTAGCAATAAATTCACTCACGATGCAAAGTAGTATAATCTAGCAGTTGGAGGTACAAAACACTTCAGTTGAAGTGATGATTTTAAATTTGTTTAAAAATATTGATTAAATTTTACTCAGCTATAAACATATCATTACAGTTTCCTTAGCCTAAGTATGATGTTTGTCTACCTTATGCTTGTAATAACAGATTTTTCCATCATTTGCCAAGCTACAAAAAAAGAAAAAAAAACAGAACTGTTTGGATCACTGAAAAATACATAGGAGACACTTCAACATATAAACTCCTAACAATAAAATGATATTAAAGGAAGTATTTAAAAAGAAAGTCACCTGCAAATTAAAGTAGCAAATCCAGAAATAGCCAAGAAGATAAACAATTTTGGCAATCTCAGTAGAAAACTATAAATTGCTTATGAGAAAATAGAACATCATAATTTTTTCTCTGTGTCTTCTTTTCTTTCCTAGACACAAAAATGCTAACCTCTTAAAAATAGTGGTAGGTAAAAGAACTGGGGGAATTATATAGAACTATATGCAGTAAAGGTGGTGCCAGTGGTAAAGGACCCGTGTGCCAATGCAGGAGACTTTCAGAGGCATGGATTCTATCCCTGAGTTGAGAAGATCCCCTGGAGAAGGGTATGGCAATCCACCCCAATATTCATGCCTAGAGAATCCCCTGGATAGTTGAGTGTGAAAGAATACAGTCCGTAGCATCGCGAAGAGTCAGACAAGACTGAAGTGACATAGCATAGCATATACAATAAAGATAAAGCGATATATAAGACCTAAGTTAGCATTTTGCATTAAAATCACCATTATTTAAGAAAACTCCATTAAAATTCATAACCCATTAAAGTTTATCTCAAGGTAACACTTTATTATTTTTTCAGAACAGATTGTTCTTCCAATTTTATACTTATTCTTGGTAAACTTTTTTCAATAAACATGTTTTTAATTCTTTATCCTTTTTGCCTAATTACCTTCAGATTTTAAGAGAGATCTGTAATATAGAACTTGATAATATACTCCAGATGTCTTCCATCTGACGAGATTGCTCTGAACATATAACAGACTTAACAGTTCTCTGTTTCCGCACAAAGAGCAGTTTCATAAAGTGAAGTATTACTCCTCTGGTATATACAATAGCCATAGATTGGAAGGAACTTTAAAATACTCGTAAGAACACATTATCTGCATACAAACAAATATGTGTTTGTATTTTTACCTATTTCTTTCTATGATCATGTAAAACTTATGGAAACATGAAAGTAAAATAATCATGTTCTGAGAGCAGATAGAAAATTACATAGATCTTAAATGTTAAATTAATTAGAGAGGCAGGCTAGCTCTAGGTAGCTAAACTTAGGTGGCCCTAATGCTCTGGCAGCATCATGAACAAACCAAAATGTATGAGTGCTTCAAAGTCATGGAATTGAAACCTAAGGAACACTAGTCACAAGCAGCCAGCTGGGTCTTAACCTATAACCAATCAATAATGTTCTGACTTTGCTTCAGTCTTTTCTCCATAAAAGTGTCTCCTGGAATTTGGGGGTGCATTCCCACTTTGCTACCCTTTTAAACTGATTATAACCATGGTGAGTGTGAAAAATGCTAACCTCTTAAAAATAGTGGTAGGTGACGGGGAAAGAACTATATGCAGTAAAGGTGGTGCGAGTGGTAAAGGACCCGTGTGCCAATGCAGGAGACTTTCAGAGGCATGGATTCTATCCCTGAGTTGAGAAGATCCCTGGAGAAGGGTATGGCAATCCACCCCAATATTCATGCCTAGAGAATCCCCTGGATAGTTGAGTGTGAAAGAATACAGTCCGTAGCATCGCGAAGAGTCAGACAAGACTGAAGTGACATAGCATAGCATATACAATAAAGATAAAGCGATATATAAGACCTAAGTTAGCATTTTGCATTAAAATCACCATTATTTAAGAAAACTCCATTAAAATTCATAACCCATTAAAGTTTATCTCAAGGTAACACTTTATTATTTTTTCAGAACAGATTGTTCTTCCAATTTTATACTTATTCTTGGTAAACTTTTTTCAATAAACATGTTTTTAATTCTTTATCCTTTTTGCCTAATTACCTTCAGATTTTAAGAGAGATCTGTAATATAGAACTTGATAATATACTCCAGATGTCTTCCATCTGACGAGATTGCTCTGAACATATAACAGACTTAACAGTTCTCTGTTTCCGCACAAAGAGCAGTTTCATAAAGTGAAGTATTACTCCCTCTGGTATATACAATAGCCATAGATTGGAAGGAACTTTAAAATACTCGTAAGAACACATTATCTGCATACAAACAAATATGTGTTTGTATTTTTACCTATTTCTTTCTATGATCATGTAAAACTTATGGAAACATGAAAGTAAAATAATCATGTTCTGAGAGCAGATAGAAAATTACATAGATCTTAAATGTTAAATTAATTAGAGAGGCAGGCTAGCTCTAGGTAGCTAAACTTAGGTGGCCCTAATGCTCTGGCAGCATCATGAACAAACCAAAATGTATGAGTGCTTCAAAGTCATGGAATTGAAACCTAAGGAACACTAGTCACAAGCAGCCAGCTGGGTCTTAACCTATAACCAATCAATAATGTTCTGACTTTGCTTCAGTCTTTTCTCCATAAAAGTGTCTCCTGGAGAAATGTTGGTGGTGCATTCCCAGCACTTAAGTATGGTGCTACCTGATTAGAACAGATTTGTCTCAAACCCTTAAAATTTTCAATATGCCTCAGTTTACATTTAATAACTTCCATCTGTGTGACTATAGCATTGGTGTCCAAATTACTACCTTCTAAGGATGTCAGGTGCTTATTAACATGGACACAGATTTTCAACTTGGGGGACTCATCCCTCCAATATGAATTTTCTCTTAACTCTCTTATTTCATTATGTGAGACTTTCAGTAACATCATCATCATCTTCATCTTGCCAATCTCTGTGTTATGCACAGGGATGATAAAATGAAAACAAGTTTATACTTCCTCTTTTCACTTTTCAAGTTGAGATTGAAAAGTGTTACAACAGTGAATAAACCAGATGTGTAAGCAAAACAATGATTTTAAAAGTGGGGGTCATATCACTGTACTTCTAAACCCCTGAAAAGCTAACAAAAACATTCAAATTCTACCCATATCCTGGGGCACAAAGCCCTACCTGATGGTCTCATTGTCTACCATCTCTATTGCTATCGCTCCTTCAGCCACACTGGTTTGCCAGCTCTTTCTTAAACAACCAAGCATAAACCCATATCAAGGTGTTTGCACTTGCTATTTCCCCTAGGGAAAAGCTCTCTCTTCCCCTCCTCCCCCACCATACTCTAAGCTTCTGTCAGGATTCTGTTTAAGATCTGCGCTCCTCACAAAGACCTCCTTTCAGATCACCCTGTCTAAACTAGCATTCCTCCTCACTCCTTAATCCTTTCACTCTACTTATTTTTCTTCAATGCATTTATCATTAATTGACATTATTTTACAGTGTTTACTAATAGTCAACCCTGTGAAAATGTAAGAGCAGATAGAAAATTACATAGATCTTAAATGTTAAATTAATTAGAGAGGCAGGCTAGCTCTAGGTAGCTAAACTTAGGTGGCCCTAATGCTCTGGCAGCATCATGAACAAACCAAAATGTATGAGTGCTTCAAAGTCATGGAATTGAAACCTAAGGAACACTAGTCACAAGCAGCCAGCTGGGTCTTAACCTATAACCAATCAATAATGTTCTGACTTTGCTTCAGTCTTTTCTCCATAAAAGTGTCTCCTGGAGAAATGTTGGTGGTGCATTCCCAGCACTTAAGTATGGTGCTACCTGATTAGAACAGATTTGTCTCAAACCCTTAAAATTTTCAATATGCCTCAGTTTACATTTAATAACTTCCATCTGTGTGACTATAGCATTGGTGTCCAAATTACTACCTTCTAAGGATGTCAGGTGCTTATTAACATGGACACAGATTTTCAACTTGGGGGACTCATCCCTCCAATATGAATTTTCTCTTAACTCTCTTATTTCATTATGTGAGACTTTCAGTAACATCATCATCATCTTCATCTTGCCAATCTCTGTGTTATGCACAGGGATGATAAAATGAAAAACAAGTTTATACTTCCCTCTTTTCACTTTTCAAGTTGAGATTGAAAAGTGTTACAACAGTGAATAAACCAGATGTGTAAGCAAAACAATGATTTTAAAAGTGGGGGTCATATCACTGTACTTCTAAACCCCTGAAAAGCTAACAAAAACATTCAAATTCTACCCATATCCTGGGGCACAAAGCCCTACCTGATGGTCTCATTGTCTACCATCTCTATTGCTATCGCTCCTTCAGCCACACTGGTTTGCCAGCTCTTTCTTAAACAACCAAGCATAAACCCATATCAAGGTGTTTGCACTTGCTATTTCCCCTAGGGAAAAGCTCTCTCTTCCCCTCCTCCCCCACCATACTCTAAGCTTCTGTCAGGATTCTGTTTAAGATCTGCCGCTCCTCACAAAGACCTCCTTTCAGATCACCCTGTCTAAACTAGCATTCCTCCTCACTCCTTAATCCTTTCACTCTACTTATTTTTCTTCAATGCATTTATCATTAATTGACATTATTTTACAGTGTTTACTAATAGTCAACCCTGTGAAAATGTAAGCTCCATAATGTCAGGGATTTTGTCAGTTTTATTATTATGTCCCTGGGATCTAAAACTTTTCTTGGTGAAACATTAATATAGAGACTCAATATAGTTTCTGAATAAAGAACTAAGTTATTCATTACATATTTTTTATTGACCTTCTTGGTATAAACTGTTAGTCACTCAGTTGTGCGTGACTCTTTATGACCCCATGGACTGTAGCCCTCAGGCTCCTCTGTCCATGGGCTTCTCCAGGCAAGAGTGGAGAAAGTTGCCATTTCCTTCTCTAGGTGTTGGTGTCAAATGCAATAAAATAAAAAAAAAAAAAAACAAAAAAAAAACAGTTGACTATCTTCAGAGTAAATCAGAAGGTCAAATTGGATTGAAAGGTTAAACATACAGAAGTGAGGTTCTCACATTGATGACTCAGGGGATTATATAGGTTTTCCATGGAAATGGAAAACTATTAATACAAAATGTATTTACTTTGGTATATAGTAATAAAGCATTTATACCATAAGAACAACCATAGTTTATATTTTTCAACATTCAACTGATAAGAAAATTCAAGGGTCAAACTATAGCAGGCAAGTCATACACAGATATGCCTTCAGATTATTACTTCTTCTACACAATGTACTCTTCATAACGTTTTCAGATATGATGTGAAAATCACTCTGTTGTGTCTGACTCTTTGCGACCCATGGGTTACTGTGCTCCTCTGTCCATGGAATTCTCCAGGAAAGAATACTGGAGTGGGTAGCCTCTTCCTTCTCCAGGGGATCTTCCTGAGCCAGGAATCAGACCAGGGTCTCCCACACTGCAGGCGCATTCTTTACCAATTGAGCCTGGTACCAGGGAAGTCCAATGCTATCAGGGAAGCCCATTTTTAGATAACAAACCTCATTCTTGCATTATACATTTTGACTAGTTTATTATTAAATGGGAGAATGAGGGGAAAATGTCCACTATCTTTTAAAGTAATTTTATGAACTCTACAAAGATATATGCAATGCCCTTCTCTGAGATTATTAGGACTCCAATCTCATGTCATTGTTGTTTAGTTGCTAAATCGAGTTTGACTCTTTTGTGATCAAATGGACTATAGCCTGTCAGGCTCCTCTGTCCATGGGGTTTCCCAGGCAAGAATACTGGAATGGGTTGCCATTTCCCCTTTAAGGGATCTCCCAGACCTAGGGATTGAACCCACCTCTTCTGTATTGCAGGCAGATTCTTTACGATAAAGCCACCAAGAAAGCCTAAACAGCTGATATACATCATTATATCTCTAGGTAGGGACCCTGCCTGGCCTCAAGGCTTTTCAAAATTTAAGAAATGAATGCCAAGTCAATAGAAAATATATGACTAATATATATTAGTCAAACTGAGCTTGCATTTTTAATAATACATTTTAAATCACATTTGGTATCCAGCAATTTTAGAGAAGCTCTATATTCTTATGCAGATTATATAAAAATGCTACTTGCATAACATTCTGGGAAAGAGATTTAGAAAGTGTTATCTTCTAAAGATCATTTAAATATAAGACTATGGAGCAATTATCCATGGATGTTTAAAACATCAGATGGTAGAAAAAAGTCACCTCAGCCTGTTCAATGGGAGCAATCTGGAGGCATGCAGTGTGTACTGTAATTGTTTTATTATATTTAGTCGAGGAGAAAATGCTTGTCAGAATTTGATTACCTGCCCAAGCCTATATAAGCAGTTATCAAGAAAAAACAAAACAAAACACCTTGGCAAATGCTGCTGCCTGTTACTCAGGGAAGTGCTTATATTCATTTTCTGTATAATGTTTGAGACACTTTAAATTTAGAATCTCAGAGCTTTGCTTGAAAATATGTCATTGCCTCCACTAAACAGGTCCCCAATGCAGTACCAGGGTCCCACACTGCAGGCGCATTCTTTACCAATTGAGCCTGGTACCAGGGAAGTCCAATGCTATCAGGGAAGCCCATTTTAGATAACAAACCTCATTCTTGCATTATACATTTTGACTAGTTTATTATTAAATGGGAGAATGAGGGGAAAATGTCCACTATCTTTTAAAGTAATTTTATGAACTCTACAAAGATATATGCAATGCCCTTCTCTGAGATTATTAGGACTCCAATCTCATGTCATTGTTGTTTAGTTGCTAAATCGAGTTTGACTCTTTTGTGATCAAATGGACTATAGCCTGTCAGGCTCCTCTGTCCATGGGGTTTCCCAGGCAAGAATACTGGAATGGGTTGCCATTTCCCCTTTAAGGGATCTCCCAGACCTAGGGATTGAACCCACCTCTTCTGTATTGCAGGCAGATTCTTTACGATAAAGCCACCAAGAAAGCCTAAACAGCTGATATACATCATTATATCTCTAGGTAGGGACCCTGCCTGGCCTCAAGGCTTTTCAAAATTTAAGAAATGAATGCCAAGTCAATAGAAAATATATGACTAATATATATTAGTCAAACTGAGCTTGCATTTTTAATAATACATTTTAAATCACATTTGGTATCCAGCAATTTTAGAGAAGCTCTATATTCTTATGCAGATTATATAAAAATGCTACTTGCATAACATTCTGGGAAAGAGATTTAGAAAGTGTTATCTTCTAAAGATCATTTAAATATAAGACTATGGAGCAATTATCCATGGATGTTTAAAACATCAGATGGTAGAAAAAAGTCACCTCAGCCTGTTCAATGGGAGCAATCTGGAGGCATGCAGTGTGTACTGTAATTGTTTTATTATATTTAGTCGAGGAGAAAATGCTTGTCAGAATTTGATTACCTGCCCAAGCCTATATAAGCAGTTATCAAGAAAAAACAAAACAAAACACCTTGGCAAATGCTGCTGCCTGTTACTCAGGGAAGTGCTTATATTCATTTTCTGTATAATGTTTGAGACACTTTAAATTTAGAATCTCAGACTGTTGACATACTTTTTAAGATTCAAAGATCACATGAAAGAAGACTCATAAGAAATCCATGTTGCCTCCACTAAACAGCTGAACATCAAACTTGAGAAAGAAAGGGGAAAAAAAAAGGAATTTTTATTCTCAAGCTGCTATATCTTTGAAAAACTTACAAACACCAAATGGAAATCATGTCTGTAATATTTTACTCTTTGCAGACCAAGCAAATATCTCAGTATAGCCAGAAAGGTAGAAAAAGAAAGGAAAAGAAAGAAGGAAGGGAGAATAGAAGAAAGGAAAAAAAAAAAAAAAGAAATCCTACTTTCTGAAAATGTGTCCTTTTTTTAGAATATATGTTCATAATGCAACTTTGGATTATGCTCTCTGTCTGGAATGATGGTGAAAATGCATTCTCAGGTCATTTCATCAATGACTTGGATGTCTGCCTAGTCCCTAGCATCCTTCTTCAGCCTGTACATACAGTAAAAACTCACCCAGCTTACATTCTAAAGTGTTTGGTACTTCATTTCATCTTTCCTAATATCTTCCCAATTTTATGACTTCTCTTATTTCCATTTGATCATGTTGTTTCTTTTCATATCATGGTTTCTAACTGAGAAACCAATTTGGACTTAATATCTTTGTTTTGTCATCAGCAATCTTGATGAAAATAATGACTAGGTTGACTTTTTTGTTTGTTTGTTTAAAGTTTCTCCTGGGGCTTCCCTGGTGGTCCAGTGGGTAAGGACACTGCCTTGCAGTGCAAGGGGCACCGGTTCGATCCCTGGCCTGGGAAGATCCCACGTGCCGCGGAGCGACTGGACCGATGTGTCCAATCACCGAGCCGGAGCTCTGGAGCGCATGCGCACAGAGCCCGGTGCTCTGCGACAAGAGAGGCTACCGCGATGGGAGGCCCACAAGGGCCAAAGAACAAAGATGGATGAAAATGGACAAATGAAAGACCAATATAAGTGGCCCACCTGCTCCTCTCCCTCCCCACCCCCACCTCCCAAAAAAAAGCTTCTCCTGATAGGGAAAAGTTCAGAAATGTATTTGATTATTCTAAACAGTGTTTAGAAACAATAAAACGTTTTATTTACTTGGGCTCAAAAATCACTTTCTTATTCTTTTCTGAGCTCTGAAAACATTATATGTGAGCTTGTAACACTTACAGCAGTCTTATATTCTCTATACTAATTAAAAAGGAGCTTTAAGAACAGCAATCTGCTTGGAAGGGGAGGCTAGGGGATTTGCCTTTAGCTGCATTTGCCTCCTATCAAGTGAATGTGCATGGATGTATAGTATTAGAACTATTTTATATAAATGAAATATTGATTACAGAATTTACAGACAGGCACTGCTCTAATGGCAGAAAGAGCAAAGGAACTAAAGAGCCTCTTGATGAGGCTGAAAGAAGAGTGTAAAAATGCTGGCTTAAAACTTAACATTCAAAACACTATGATTACAGCGTCTGGTCTCATCAGTTCATGGCAAATACAAGGGGAAAAACTAGAAACAGTGACAGATTTTATTTTCTTGGGTTCCAAAATCACTGTGGACAGTGACTGCAGCCACAAAAATAAAAGACACTTGCTTCTTGGAAGAAAAGCTATGACAAACCTAGACACCATGCTAAAAAGAAAAGGCATCACTTTGCTGACAATGGTCCATATAGTCAAAGCTGTGGTTTTCCCAGTAGTCATGTAAAAATGTGAGAGTTGAACCGTAAAGAAGGCTGAGCACTGAAGAATTGATGCTTTTGAATTGTGGTGTTTGAGAGGACTCTTGAGAGTTCCTTGGACTATGTAGAAATCAAACCCATTAATACCAGAGGAAATCAATACTAAATATTCATTGGAAAAACGGATGCTGAAGCTGAATCTCCAATACTTTCACCACCTGATACGAAGAGCTGACTCAGTTGGATGAGTCGAGACCCTGATGCTAAAAGATTTAGGTCAGGAGGAGAAGGGGGAAAGAGAGGATGAGATGGTTAGATAGTATCACTGACTCACTGGACATGAATCTGAGCAATCATTGGGAGTTAGTGAAGGACAGGGAAGCCTGGCATGCTGCAGTCTGTGGGGTTGCAGAGTTGGACATGACTTAGTGACTACACAACAGTAATACTAGTATGATTTGGAAATAGATTACTGAGAGAAAGACAGGAGAGGATGATTTTAAGTTAAGGAGGTGGAAGTCTTAAAAGGCTGCAGTAATCCTTAACTGTGTTGGGGAAGACAGCAGCAAGGCTTAGATGGGCTACACAACAGTAATACTAGGTATGAGCTCTGAAAACATTATATGTGAGCTTGTAACACTTACAGCAGTCTTATATTCTCTATACTAATTAAAAAGGAGCAAACAATTTGGAAGGGGAGGCTAGGGGATTTGCCTTTAGCTGCATTTGCCTCCTATCAAGTGAATGTGCATGGATGTATAGTATTAGAACTATTTTATATAAATGAAATATTGATTACAGAATTTACAGACAGGCACTGCTCTAATGGCAGAAAGAGCAAAGGAACTAAAGAGCCTCTTGATGAGGCTGAAAGAAGAGTGTAAAAATGCTGGCTTAAAACTTAACATTCAAAACACTATGATTACAGCGTCTGGTCTCATCAGTTCATGGCAAATACAAGGGGAAAAACTAGAAACAGTGACAGATTTTATTTTCTTGGGTTCCAAAATCACTGTGGACAGTGACTGCAGCCACAAAAATAAAAGACACTTGCTTCTTGGAAGAAAAGCTATGACAAACCTAGACACCATGCTAAAAAGAAAAGGCATCACTTTGCTGACAATGGTCCATATAGTCAAAGCTGTGGTTTTCCCAGTAGTCATGTAAAAATGTGAGAGTTGAACCGTAAAGAAGGCTGAGCACTGAAGAATTGATGCTTTTGAATTGTGGTGTTTGAGAGGACTCTTGAGAGTTCCTTGGACTATGTAGAAATCAAACCCATTAATACCAGAGGAAATCAATACTAAATATTCATTGGAAAAACGGATGCTGAAGCTGAATCTCCAATACTTTCACCACCTGATACGAAGAGCTGACTCAGTTGGATGAGTCGAGACCCTGATGCTAAAAAGATTTAGGTCAGGAGGAGAAGGGGGAAAGAGAGGATGAGATGGTTAGATAGTATCACTGACTCACTGGACATGAATCTGAGCAATCATTGGGAGTTAGTGAAGGACAGGGAAGCCTGGCATGCTGCAGTCTGTGGGGTTGCAGAGTTGGACATGACTTAGTGACTACACAACAGTAATACTAGTATGATTTGGAAATAGATTACTGAGAGAAAGACAGGAGAGGATGATTTTAAGTTAAGGAGGTGGAAGTCTTAAAAGGCTGCAGTAATCCTTAACTGTGTTGGGGAAGACAGCAGCAAGGCTGGAGGGAAGGAATGAGAGATGGAGATTTCTGACTCAGATTTTAACCATATTAAGTTTGCCTTGCCCACGTAGAATTCCAAATCAAATTGTCAGGCAGGTACTTATATATACATATCTGAAATTAATGGAAGACACCCAGGTTTTAGATAAAAAGTAAGATCTCATCAACATATAGGTGACATTTAAAGTCCTGAAACAGGATCACTGAAAAGAGAATGGGAGAGCAATGGTACTCTGACCACTCAACTATTTAGAGGGTGGGAAACAGAAGAGAAATTAGCAGAAGGAGAAGGAACTGAGTACTTCCTGTGATAAGAGGAAAACCAGGAGGTTGTGACATTCTAAAACACCAAGTGAAGAACTGTTAAGAGAAGGAAAGTGTGATTCCCTGTGTCAAATACTCCTAAATCAAGTAAGATGAGAACTGAGAACCTATCACTGGAGTTTGAAATGTGGAGCTTCTGGACAACCTCGCCAGAATATTTATATACATCTATGAATAAAAGCTTGATTCAAGTAGTTCAAAAAGAAAAAAAAAAAAAAAAAAGCCTAGCAAGTATTAGACAACCAATTGCAGAACGTTCCACTACATGGGGTTTGGGGAGAAACAGGTTGAGCCATTTACACACAATCTGATTTTTCTCTGCAGATAAAAATCAATAAGAATTGTTTACCAGGCATAACATCCTTTAATAATTTAAAATATTTTAGGAGTAATGTGCTGCATTTTTACTACTGAATTCATTATATCTTTTAATACACAGGGTTTTTTTTTTTTTTTTTTTCTAAAGGAAGTATGATTATTCCATGTGGGATTTATGCTAAGTGCAATATTCAAAGCCAGGTAGACTCTTGTCTTAAAAAGAAAAAAAAAAGAAAGAAAGAAAAACACTGTTAAAACTTCAGGCTAACCAAGTATATGAATCTTGGGGAAAATATACTTAACTTTTCTATGCTACATTTTTCTCATTTACAAAAAAAATGCTAACAAAATTAGTTGCTCAAAAGTAGTATGTAGGGGCTTCCCTTGTGATCCAGTGGTTAAAAATTTTGCTTTGCTGTGTGAGGGGACACTGGTTCGATCCTGGCTGGGAAGACCCCATGTGCCGCAAAGTGGTTGGGATGATGTGTTCACTTCTGATGATTTAACAAGTTTGCCTTGCCCACGTAGAATTCCAAATCAAATTGTCAGGCAGGTACTTATATATACATATCTGAAATTAATGGAAGACACCCAGGTTTTAGATAAAAAGTAAGATCTCATCAACATATAGGTGACATTTAAAGTCCTGAAACAGGATCACTGAAAAGAGAATGGGAGAGCAATGGTACTCTGACCACTCAACTATTTAGAGGGTGGGAAACAGAAGAGAAATTAGCAGAAGGAGAAGGAACTGAGTACTTCCTGTGATAAGAGGAAAACCAGGAGGTTGTGACATTCTAAAACACCAAGTGAAGAACTGTTAAGAGAAGGAAAGTGTGATTCCCTGTGTCAAATACTCCTAAATCAAGTAAGATGAGAACTGAGAACCTATCACTGGAGTTTGAAATGTGGAGCTTCTGGACAACCTCGCCAGAATATTTATATACATCTATGAATAAAAGCTTGATTCAAGTAGTTAAAAAAAAAAAAAAAAAAAAAAAAAAGCCTAGCAAGTATTAGACAACCAATTGCAGAATGTTCCACTACATGGGGTTTGGGGAGAAACAGGTTGAGCCATTTACACACAATCTGATTTTTCTCTGCAGATAAAAATCAATAAGAATTGTTTACCAGGCATAACATCCTTTAATAATTTAAAATATTTTAGGAGTAATGTGCTGCATTTTTACTACTGAATTCATTATATCTTTTAATACACAGGGTTTTTTTTTTTTTTTTTTCTAAAGGAAGTATGATTATTCCATGTGGGATTTATGCTAAGTGCAATATTCAAAGCCAGGTAGACTCTTGTCTTAAAAAGAAAAAAAAAAGAAAGAAAGAAAAACACTGTTAAAACTTCAGGCTAACCAAGTATATGAATCTTGGGGAAAATATACTTAACTTTTCTATGCTACATTTTTCTCATTTACAAAAAAAATGCTAACAAAATTAGTTGCTCAAAAGTAGTATGTAGGGGCTTCCCTTGTGATCCAGTGGTTAAAAATTTTGCTTTGCTGTGTGAGGGGACACTGGTTCGATCCCTGGCTGGGGAAGACCCCATGTGCCGCAAAGTGGTTGGGATGATGTGTTCACTTAGGAGGCAGCGCTCTGGAGCGCATGCACCCAGAGTCCGTACTCTGCAGCGAGAGAGGCCACTACAATGAGAGGCTCACACATACCAAAGAATAAGAAAAGGATGAAAACAAATATAAATAAAAGCGGCATGATGGGGAAAAAGAAAAAAAAAAAAGTAGTATGTAAGTATCGGTTATTTGGCATCCATATAATCTTTTAGGAATTCTAAATGATCCAAAAACACCTATTTTTCCCTCAGTTGCTACTTTTTATTCCCTGGGAGTCTTTTTAGTGCTTATTTTGGAGGAATACTTTCCTATTCAAAACTTTTAAAAATCAATTACATAACTGGGATTTTCAATTTCTAAGTGAACGCTGCAATTGTAAAGGAGTTGAATTTGGAAATAAGCTTGACATTCAGACCTCATAGTATTGGTTCCATTGCTGCTTACAACAGGGATATAATCCTCACAAAAATACTATTTGATCCCAGAAGGGGAAAAAAAAAAGATAATGGATTTCCCCTCCACATGAAACCGTAAAACAGAGTTCTGGGTTGCTGCCATTCAAATGAATAGAAACCGGCAGCAATTCTAACACCTATCCAGTTTCAATTTTGTAACATCTGCAGGCATCATTCTGGAAATGGTAAACATTTTAATGGTCAGACCCTGTCCACTTATGCATTACTATTTCCAGCATTATCTCCTATTTCTATCTGGAAAGAGAAACTAAAAGGTGACAGATTGCTGTGAATGAAACGAACAGCGATGTCATTTGCATTCATTTCTGCCGCAGCATCCTCACTACTTTCCCATTCCTTTGTTGTCCTTCAGAGATCTCTCTTATTGCTTTGGAAAATTCAAGAGCCAGGCACTACATTTTGATCCTGCAGCTGGAATGCCAAGCATCAGCACATGAATTGATTTAAGAGCATCAAACAACTTTATAATTACAGTCCATCTCTTCCTTTTAAATACAAATCCATTCTGATTGAAGACGCAGTCTCTGAAAATGTAATTTTTACAAACATAAAAACTTTTAAGTACCCAGTGCACACCCACTAAAATTCAGAAACTAAATAGCACGTTATTTATATACTCTATATAATTTGAAATTGGATTAACGAAAACCCTTGCATTTTGTTTGGCTTGCTGTGTTAAAAAGAGAAGTTGATTTCAGTCAGTAACCACCACTAGAAGTCTCATATTTGGAAGATAATTCAATGTGTGTACTGAATGCATGAATATGATAATGCAGCCTAAATGTAGATGTACTTATTGTATCTGTTTTTGTAGAAGAGCTGAGCCATTTTTAAACTATTTTGAAATATATCTTCAAACATATATCACATTTTATTCTAGATTTTACAGTTCCAGGTACTTTGCTAAAAGATCTCACCTCATTCAGTTGACCAATTACAAACCATTTCAATCAAAAAAAAATGGCACTTCTTATTATAATGTCAGATTAGTAAATTATAGTTCAAAGTATTCACTGAGGAAAATTATTTTATAATTCTAGAAAAAAACTAACTCTGAAGGCTATCTATAGTCTAACTAGCACTCATTTAAGAAAGGAACAAGCATATGTATAGTGACTTAGTTGAGAGCTTATTTACAATATAAAATACAACTTTACTGACACATTTCCTTTCTTCTGCTTTTTGTTTTCTCAAAGAAAAATGTGTTTCCTATCAAAAACAAATTTGTCTGAAGGAAAACACCATAAACGTAATAGCAGCTAACATAAGAATCAGTTCTAGAATCTCTAATGTGCAAGCTGAAAGGCCCAAATAAGTAATTTTGTATTATACTGTATATAATGATTAGTAAAGTTTCTAACTCTATTCTAATATTACTGTTTACTTGACATATTTATGGAATCCAAAACTGGGACATCTGGGTATGAACAGAGATCACTGATGTTCCTCTTTACCTCAACATATGAAAGCCATATATGAGAAGCCCACAGCAAACATAATTCTCAATGGTGAAAAACTGAAACCATTTCCCTCTAAGATCAGAAACAAGACAGGTATGCCCACTCTCACCACTATTATTCAACATAGTCTTGCAAGTTCTAACTATAGCAGTTAAAGGAGAAAAAGAAATCAAAGGAATCCAGATTGGAAAAGGAAAAAGTAAAACTCTCAGTTTGCAGACGACTTGATACAATACGTACAAAACCCTAAAGATACTATCAGAAAATTACTAGAGCTAATCAGCAAATTTAGCTAAGTCACAGGATACAAAATCAATACATAGAAATCACTTGAATTCCTATATATAAACAAAAAGTCAGAAAGAGAAATCGAGGAGACAGTCCCATTCACCATTGCAACAAAATGAATAAAGTATCTAGGAATAAAGCTACCTGAGGAAACAAAAGAATTGTATACAGCAAATTATAAGAGACTGATGAAAGAAATCAAAGGCATTTTCACAGAACTAGAACAAAAAATATCACAGTTCATATGGAAACACAAAAAACCCTGGATAGCCAAAGCAATCTTGAAGAAGAAAAATGGTTCTGGAGGAATCAAACTTTCTGATTTCAGACTATACTACAAACCACAGCCAGAAACACAGACTATAAACAACAGAAGCTAACTTCCTGACAGCTCAGTGATGGAGTATCTACCTTCCACTGCAGGAGACATGGGTTCTATTCCTGGTCCAGGAAGATTCCATGTGCCACAGAGCAACTAAGCCTGTGCACAACAACTGAGCCTGAGCTCTTAAGTCCCAGAGTCACAACTACTAAAGCCTGTGTGTCCTGGAACCCATGCTTTGCAAAAGGGAGGCCACTGCAATAATTATGAGCACCACAACTAGAGAATGACCCCTACAGTCCACAACTAGAGAAAGCCCACACAGCAGTGAAGACCCAGCACAGTCCCCCCAAAAGAATTCTGATAGAGGGTTACCTTTTTTGCTTCTAGGGTGCTGACAAGATTCTGATTTGTGTTCTAAATGCTGGTTACTCAGAAGTGTTCAGTTTGTGAAAACTGAGCTGTACACTTGCGATGTGTGAACTTACTTGTCTGTGTAGTATGCTTCAGTTTTTTTTACCAAAGTCTTTCCCCTCCCTAGAGGCAACTTCTGTTACCAGTTTCTAGTGTCCTTCCTGAGTTATTTTAAGCATGTAAAGCTCACATCGTTCACAAGTAGCATATGAAACACACTTCGCTTTTATCTCCCCCTTCACTTTATATGTCTCGTGGATTGCTCAATTTCGGCACATATAGTTTTTTTTTTTTTTTTTTTTTTTTTTGTGGGTCTGGAGCATTATAGTTCAAAAATTGGAAGTCTAAAAAGAGAAGCAGTTCTCAAAGACATCATGTTGAATGACAGAAGTCTTAAACAAAAGAATAGATGTTCTATGATTCTAACTATATGAAGTTTTATAACAAGGAAAATAAATGCATTTTTCTTCTGTCACTAAGTTGTGTCCGACTCTTTGTGACTCCATGGACTATACAGCCGGCCAAGCTCCTCTGCCCATGGGATTCTCCAGGCAAGAATACTGGAGTAGGCTGCCATTCCTTAACCAAAAGTAAATGTATGGTAGGAACAAAAGTAGAACAGTAGTTGTCTCTGGTGGGGTGGGCATGGGACTGATGAATAAAAGGCCTGAGGGAAATTTCTAGGATGAAGATAATGTTCTATGTCTTGAAAGAGGTTTGGGTTACACAGATGGGCGTATTTATCAACACTCAGCAAAATACAATTAAAATGTGTGCACCGTTTGCAAGTTTAACTCAAAAATATGTAAAACACATTGAGCTCTAGTTGATTACATGCATGCTTAAATGTTTAGGGATGAAGTATAATGATAATGGAAGATTCCCAGGGGTGGTTCTATTCCTGGTCCAGGAAGATTCCATGTGCCACAGAGCAACTAAGCCTGTGCACAACAACTGAGCCTGAGCTCTTAAGTCCCAGAGTCACAACTACTAAAGCCTGTGTGTCCTGGAACCCATGCTTTGCAAAAGGGAGGCCACTGCAATAATTATGAGCACCACAACTAGAGAATGACCCCTACAGTCCACAACTAGAGAACAGCCCACACAGCAGTGAAGACCCAGCACAGTCCCCCCAAAAGAATTCTGATAGAGGGTTACCTTTTTTGCTTCTAGGGTGCTGACAAGATTCTGATTTGTGTTCTAAATGCTGGTTACTCAGAAGTGTTCAGTTTGTGAAAACTGAGCTGTACACTTGCGATGTGTGAACTTACTTGTCTGTGTAGTATGCTTCAGTTTTTTTTACCAAAGTCTTTCCCCTCCCTAGAGGCAACTTCTGTTACCAGTTTCTAGTGTCCTTCCTGAGTTATTTTAAGCATGTAAAGCTCACATCGTTCACAAGTAGCATATGAAACACACTTCGCTTTTATCTCCCCCTTCACTTTATATGTCTCGTGGATTGCTCAATTTCGGCACATATATTTTTTTTTTTTTTTTTTTTTTTTTTTAGTGGGTCTGGAGCATTATAGTTCAAAAATTGGAAGTCTAAAAAGAGAAGCAGTTCTCAAAGACATCATGTTGAATGACAGAAGTCTTAAACAAAAGAATAGATGTTCTATGATTCTAACTATATGAAGTTTTATAACAAGGAAAATAAATGCATTTTTCTTCTGTCACTAAGTTGTGTCCGACTCTTTGTGACTCCATGGACTATACAGCCGGCCAAGCTCCTCTGCCCATGGGATTCTCCAGGCAAGAATACTGGAGTAGGCTGCCATTCCTTAACCAAAAGTAAATGTATGGTAGGAACAAAAGTAGAACAGTAGTTGTCTCTGGTGGGGTGGGCATGGGACTGATGAATAAAAGGCCTGAGGGAAATTTCTAGGATGAAGATAATGTTCTATGTCTTGAAAGAGGTTTGGGTTACACAGATGGGCGTATTTATCAACACTCAGCAAAATACAATTAAAATGTGTGCACCGTTTGCAAGTTTAACTCAAAAATATGTAAAACACATTGAGCTCTAGTTGATTACATGCATGCTTAAATGTTTAGGGATGAAGTATAATGATAATGACAATTTCTTTGAAATGCATCAAAGAATAAAATGGACTGGTAGAAAGATGGATAGTTATGTAATAAAGAATAGTAAAATGCTAAAAAAAAAAAAATACTGTTCCTCAAATATGATGCATCTTTATTTGCATTTTGAAGTGCTGCAGTATAATAAAGTTTACCACCAAAGATGACTCAGAGTTTTTCCTACTCTGAACAACTGAAATTTTTAATTTTGGTAATTAACACACTTCAGACCACAATGTTTCCTTTTGGATAAGACATACTTGCCTAACATTCTGCTTCTAAAACATCACACATTGAGGAAAGATTCTTTATTTTTAGTAGGCTTTGTCTTTGGGTTTATTTAAAGTTGTTGCAGGTATGCAACTTGAATAGGAAAAAGCTGAAAATTTGTAGACAGGAAAGGAATTTACCTCTCTCCAACAACAAAACAAAGAAAAAGATTCTGTCATGAAGCAGTAACCTGTCAAATTCAACTTATGACATTTTTTTCCTTTTATAAAAAAATGGGGAATTAACATCCAAATAAATCAGGAAAAGGAAAAGCAGCAGTAGCCTCTTTTGTGGCAGTTTCAATTATTTGAGAGATTGGTGGAATGAAGCCATGTCATTTATTCATTATGTGTGGGGATAAAGTATGAAGCAAGGCCAATAAAGCCTGTCCCAAATAAATTTATGGTAAGGTGTCTACACTAGCTAAAAATAGATTATCCCTTCAATCCATATATGACTTTAGGGTATATGAAAATATGTATGTTTCATTCAATCAATGGCTTTCCCGCTGGTATTAGTAGTAAGAATCTGCCGATGGGATTCTCCGGGCAAGAAGACTGGAGTAGGCTGCCATTCCTTAACCAAAAGTAAATGTATGGTAGGAACAAAAGTAGAACAGTAGTTGTCTCTGGTGGGGTGGGCATGGGACTGATGAATAAAAGGCCTGAGGGAAATTTCTAGGATGAAGATAATGTTCTATGTCTTGAAAGAGGTTTGGGTTACACAGATGGGCGTATTTATCAACACTCAGCAAAATACAATTAAAATGTGTGCACCGTTTGCAAGTTTAACTCAAAAATATGTAAAACACATTGAGCTCTAGTTGATTACATGCATGCTTAAATGTTTAGGGATGAAGTATAATGATAATGACAATTTCTTTGAAATGCATCAAAGAATAAAATGGACTGGTAGAAAGATGGATAGTTATGTAATAAAGAATAGTAAAATGCTAAAAAAAAAAAAATACTGTTCCTCAAATATGATGCATCTTTATTTGCATTTTGAAGTGCTGCAGTATAATAAAGTTTACCACCAAAGATGACTCAGATTTTTTCCTACTCTGAACAACTGAAATTTTTAATTTTGGTAATTAACACACTTCAGACCACAATGTTTCCTTTTGGATAAGACATACTTGCCTAACATTCTGCTTCTAAAACATCACACATTGAGGAAAGATTCTTTATTTTTAGTAGGCTTTGTCTTTGGGTTTATTTAAAGTTGTTGCAGGTATGCAACTTGAATAGGAAAAAGCTGAAAATTTGTAGACAGGAAAGGAATTTACCTCTCTCCAACAACAAAACAAAGAAAAAGATTCTGTCATGAAGCAGTAACCTGTCAAATTCAACTTATGACATTTTTTTCCTTTTATAAAAAAATGGGGAATTAACATCCAAATAAATCAGGAAAAGGAAAAGCAGCAGTAGCCTCTTTTGTGGCAGTTTCAATTATTTGAGAGATTGGTGGAATGAAGCCATGTCATTTATTCATTATGTGTGGGGATAAAGTATGAAGCAAGGCCAATAAAGCCTGTCCCAAATAAATTTATGGTAAGGTGTCTACACTAGCTAAAAATAGATTATCCCTTCAATCCATATATGACTTTAGGGTATATGAAAATATGTATGTTTCATTCAATCAATGGCTTTCCCAGCTGGTATTAGTAGTAAAGAATCTGCCTGCCAATGCAGGAGATACAAGAGCTGCTGGTTCGATCCCTGGTTCGGGAAGATCCTCTGGAGCAGGAAGTGGCAACTCACTCCAGTATTCTTTTTTTTTTTTAACATCTATTTATTTATTTATGGGGGGGGGCACATTGTGGAGGGGGGGCGCATTGGGGAGGGGGGACGGGCCAGCCATTTCTATTGGTTTTTCATTTATTTATTTTCATCCATTTTTGTTCTTTGGCCCGTGTGGGCCTCCCATCGTGGTGGCATCTGTTGTCGCAGAGCACCGGCTCTGGGCGCATGTGCTCCAGAGCTCCTGCTCGGTAATTGGGCACATCGGTTCAGCCACTCCCCGGCAAGTGGGATCTTCCCGGGACAGGGATCGAACCGACGCCCCTTGAACTGCAAGGCAGTGTCCTTACCCACTGGACCACCAGGGAAGCCCTCACTCCAGTATTCTTGACTGGAGAATTCCATGGGTGAGGAGCCTGGCTGCTCCATAGGGCCACAAAGAGTCAGACACAATTGAGCACAACACAACACAATTCAATTCATCCTTTAACTTAGAATATGCCAACATTTAGTATCCAACCAAGATGCGTTTTCATTTTATAAAATTAAACTATTGCACTTCTCCAAAGCTCAGTATTAATTGCTTTTAAAGGATCCAGCCCCCACAAACCTAATTTTATTATTGTTTCTGCAAATACTAAGCAATGGCATCCCTCTCTACCTAAGATACCCCTAGGTATTCAGACTTTTGCATTTAATTTGTCAAACACTATCTTTAACTGAGTAGTTAAGTAAAACATTTCCTAAACAAATCCATAATTCCAAGTCTACCATATGATTTTCTGCAAAATATACTTTATAAGCATAACTCTTTTCATTGTGCTGTGCCTAACTGCACTTTGCAAATATTGTGATTTCTACAAATCGAAGGTTGGTGGCAACTCTAGAGTTTTCAGATGATGGCTAGCAATGTTTAACAATAATGTACTCTTTTTAATAGTTTTTTTTTTTCCCCATCATTCCTCTTTTATTTATATTTATTTTCATCCATCTTATTGTTCTTTGGCATTTGTAGGCCTCCCATTGCAGTGGCCTCTCTCACTGCAGAGCACTGGCTCTGGGCACATGCACGAGTGCTGACTTGCAACTGGACACACCAGTCCAGCTGCTCTGCAGTATGTGAGATTTTCCCGGGCCAGCGATCAAACCGGTGCCACATGCACTCCAAGGCGGACTCTTTATCCACTGAATCATCGGGGAAACCTGACAATAATGTATTTTTAAATTAAGGTATGTACATTGCTTTTCTAGAAATAATGCTGTTGCACACTACAGACTATAGTATAATGTAAATATAACTTTAAGATGCACTGAGAAACCAAAAGGAATTACATGATTCACTTTATTGTAATATGCACTTAATTGAAGTGGTGTGGAGCTGAACTCTCTGTATCTCCAAGGTATGCCTGTATTTTATTATATATAATGAAGCAAAATGATTTTCAAGATAAACAAAATGATGTTAATGATATTATAAGTTGCTCCCTTAACTGAGAAACTCATAAATGAGGTATGGAACTAAAAATATCCCAATTGTTTTTCAAGCTTTATAGAGCAGTAATTATTTCCCTTACCTGACTGTAAGAATCAGGCACTTTTTAAAATCACTGATGACAATCATCCACCTCAGAAAAGTTAAATAAAAAGGTCTGGATACGTAGCCTAAGAATTACAATATTTAAAAAGTTTTCTAGGTAATGCTAATGTTCAACCAGATTATAAAACCAGGACCTCCAAGGGAAAGGAATGGAATGGATTTGCTTTGCTATAAATATATCATTTGTATAAGTCTTATGCTTTAGCAATCAATCATGTAAGAACTTGAGTAATCAGTCAAGAAAATGAAGCTGTACTTGTTAATGATACATGTTCTATTTTATAGAATTTTCAAATAATCTAATTATATAAAGATATAAACAAAATTATTACGTCCTCAAAAATGCCAAAGGCAGAATTCAACATTAATATGATTGTATGTAGGTCTATATATGTTTGTATGTATTGCATAGATACTGATACATGAACGTAAAATATACATACATATGGAATATATAGAGATAATAATGAGGCATATAGAATATATATGAATGTTTTTGGAAATGAACTAAAACATCAGGTTTTTATATCTACATTGTTTCTGTCTACAATTACACGTGGAACGTTTAAAATAACTGTTGAAAACTGGTTTGCACATTCGATATTACTCTAATCTGGGGCATTCAGTCAGGTCTGGGGCAATATTTGCCTTTTAAAGTTCCATTGCAAAGCTAAAAAATATAGACCATGATTTATAATACAATATATTTGTACCACACTCATATTGCTTCAATTCAGATCGTGAGATTTTCCCGGCCAGCGATCAAACCGGTGCAAAGACTCCAAGGCGGACTCTTTATCCACTGAATCATCGGGAAACCTGACAATAATGTATTTTAAATTAAGGTATGTACATTGCTTTTCTAGAAATAATGCTGTTGCACACTACAGACTATAGTATAATGTAAATATAACTTTAAGATGCACTGAGAAACCAAAAGGAATTACATGATTCACTTTATTGTAATATGCACTTAATTGAAGTGGTGTGGAGCTGAACTCTCTGTATCTCCAAGGTATGCCTGTATTTTATTATATATAATGAAGCAAAATGATTTTCAAGATAAACAAAATGATGTTAATGATATTATAAGTTGCTCCCTTAACTGAGAAACTCATAAATGAGGTATGGAACTAAAAATATCCCAATTGTTTTCAAGCTTTATAGAGCAGTAATTATTTCCCTTACCTGACTGTAAGAATCAGGCACTTTTTAAAATCACTGATGACAATCATCCACCTCAGAAAAGTTAAATAAAAAGGTCTGGATACGTAGCCTAAGAATTACAATATTTAAAAAGTTTTCTAGGTAATGCTAATGTTCAACCAGATTATAAAACCAGGACCTCCAAGGGAAAGGAATGGAATGGATTTGCTTTGCTATAAATATATCATTTGTATAAGTCTTATGCTTTAGCAATCAATCATGTAAGAACTTGAGTAATCAGTCAAGAAAATGAAGCTGTACTTGTTAATGATACATGTTCTATTTTATAGAATTTTCAAATAATCTAATTATATAAAGATATAAACAAAATTATTACGTCCTCAAAAATGCCAAAGGCAGAATTCAACATTAATATGATTGTATGTAGGTCTATATATGTTTGTATGTATTGCATAGATACTGATACATGAACGTAAAATATACATACATATGGAATATATAGAGATAATAATGAGGCATATAGAATATATATGAATGTTTTTGGAAATGAACTAAAACATCAGGTTTTTATATCTACATTGTTTCTGTCTACAATTACACGTGGAACGTTTAAAATAACTGTTGAAAACTGGTTTGCACATTCGATATTACTCTAATCTGGGGCATTCAGTCAGGTCTGGGGCAATATTTGCCTTTTAAAGTTCCATTGCAAAGCTAAAAAATATAGACCATGATTTATAATACAATATATTTGTACCACACTCATATTGCTCAAATTCAAATTTTCCTAGAATACTTTTTGTAGTGATTGGTAGTGTATTTGGTTAGGATTGCTAAAATACCAAACACTAGGTAGTTGAAAACATTGAAATTAATTTTCTCACAGTTCTAGAGCCTAAAATGCAAAGTTAAGGTGTCTGCAGGTTTAGTTTCTCATGAGGCCTTTCTCCTTAGTTTGCTGATAGCCACCTTTTTGCTGTGTCCTCATGTAGCCAGCTCTCTGTCTTTGTGTTATGTGTCCTAGTCTCCTCTTGTAAGGACACCAGCCAAAGTGGAATATTATACTCATCCTAAATGACTTCATTTTAACTCGCTCTTTAAAAATTCCCAGTCTAAATAAAGTCACATTCTAAAGAATTAAGGGTTGCGTCACGTATGTTCAGTCTCTCAGTCGTGTCTGACTCTTTGTGATCTCATGGACTGCAGCCTGCCAGGCTCCCCTGGCCATGGAATGTTTCAGGCAAGAGGAGTGCAGTGGACTGCCATTTTCTACTCCAGAGGTTCTTCCCAACCCAAGGATTAAACACACATCTCTTGCATTGACAGGCAGATTCTCTATCACTCGTGCCACCTGGGAAATCCATTAAGGGTTAGGATAAAATATACAATATAAGAATTCTGAGAGAAGATGCAATTCAGTCCCTGAGAAATAGATACAGAAAAATAGATAATCTGATAGATAACCAGATAGGCCAGTGAGGAAAAAAATTAGGAAAAAAAAGGTGATTGATATGTAAGAAAGATGACTCAATATATCTAAACATAATTTCTTAAGTAAAGTGAACATGTGGAAAAGCCCAGATCTGTTCAGAGATCAATGACCAAAAGGTTTAGCTATAAAGGAGAGTAAGCGTAAAGAAATAATGGAACATACACCTTAAAAAATGATTGAGATAAAATAATGGCACTTAAGAGATACTATCAGTAGAGGGAATTTTACTTTATACAAATAATTGCAGAATACAATATGTGATGGGGTTCTGGATGTGATACCCCAAAATATGGCACCTTGGTATACTGAATATCTTAAGTTGAAGGAGTCTGACAAAATGGCAGAAGCAGAAACTGTTCTGCCACCTTACTCTTTTTCTCTGAAAAGAGGAGATAAACCTCTCAGACGAAAGGATATATGCTCTCCTGTGCCAGGAGGGTAGGAAGCAGAGAAAGGGAGTTTAGGACTAAGAGCTGTATATACAGGCTCAGTTAAACTTACCCATAGATTCCCAATGGGTACTTTGCTGTTTATTATTCGTAGTCCAAATCCCTTTGTCTTGTCAATTCATCACAAATTTATTTAATGAATTATTTATTTTTTTTAAAGATTTATTTATTTATTTATTTTGGGCGGGGGTCGGGTTGGGGAGGGAGGGGATTGGGCGGGCCACTTCTATTTGTCTTTCATTTCTCTATTTTCATCCGTCTTTGTTCTTTGGCTCCTGTGGGCCTCCCATCGCAGTGGCGTCTGTTGTCGCACAGCGCCGGCTCTGGGCGTATGCACTCCAGAGCTCCGGCTTGGTGATTGGACACATCAGTTCAGCCGCTCCGCGGCACGTGGGATCTTCCCAGGCCGGGGCTCGAACTGGCGCCCCTTGCACTGCAAGGCGGTGTCCTTACCCACTGGACCACCAGGGGAAGCCCTTAATGAATTATTTTTGTCTCAAAGATATAAAACCTTCATCTCTGGTCACTACTTAGAGTCTCTTATCTTTGTGGGACTCCTGTACCTAAATTTATTTTGTAATTTAACTTTCAATGTGTAAAATACAGTGGTGGGGGGGCTTAGCCAAGAACCTAGAAGGAGAGAGAAAAAATCATGTTTTGAAAGAGAGTGGTATGCTCAATTTAGATGAGATTTTATATAAACTTTTGTTGGCTCTGTGCATGAGCTGAAACCAACTAGTTGACATAGATAGTAACTCTAATTTTCACTTAAAATCTTAGTATCATAAAACTGTAACTTAGGAAAGAATTTTGAGTGAATTTCTCAGGAATCCTGCTTAATGATTGAGATAAAATAATGGCACTTAAGAGATACTATCAGTAGAGGAATTTTACTTTATACAAATAATTGCAGAATACAATATGTGATGGGGTTCTGGATGTGATACCCCAAAATATGGCACCTTGGTATACTGAATATCTTAAGTTGAAGGAGTCTGACAAAATGGCAGAAGCAGAAACTGTTCTGCCACCTTACTCTTTTTCTCTGAAAAGAGGAGATAAACCTCTCAGACGAAAGGATATATGCTCTCCTGTGCCAGGAGGGTAGGAAGCAGAGAAAGGGAGTTTAGGACTAAGAGCTGTATATACAGGCTCAGTTAAACTTACCCATAGATTCCCAATGGGTACTTTGCTGTTTATTATTCGTAGTCCAAATCCCTTTGTCTTGTCAATTCATCACAAATTTATTTAATGAATTATTTATTTTTTTTAAAGATTTATTTATTTATTTATTTTGGGCGGGGGTCGGGTTGGGGAGGGGGGGGATTTGGCGGGCCACTTCTATTTGTCTTTCATTTCTCTATTTTCATCCGTCTTTGTTCTTTGGCTCCTGTGGGCCTCCCATCGCAGTGGCCTCTGTTGTCACAGAGCACGGCCTCTGGGCGTATGCACTCCAGAGCTCCGGCTTGGTGATTGGACACATCAGTTCAGCCGCTCCGCGGCACGTGGGATCTTCCCAGGCCGGGGCTCGAACTGGCGCCCCTTGCACTGCAAGGCGGTGTCCTTACCCACTGGACCACCAGGGGAAGCCCTTAATGAATTATTTTTGTCTCAAAGATATAAAACCTTCATCTCTGGTCACTACTTAGAGTCTCTTATCTTTGTGGGACTCCTGTACCTAAATTTATTTTGTAATTTAACTTTCAATGTGTAAAATACAGTGGTGGGGGGGCTTAGCCAAGAACCTAGAAGGAGAGAGAAAAAATCATGTTTTGAAAGAGAGTGGTATGCTCAATTTAGATGAGATTTTATATAAACTTTTGTTGGCTCTGTGCATGAGCTGAAACCAACTAGTTGACATAGATAGTAACTCTAATTTTCACTTAAAATCTTAGTATCATAAAACTGTAACTTAGGAAAGAATTTTGAGATGAATCCATTTTATCTAAAACAGGAATCCCTGCTTAAATAAAAGGTAGAATGGCTTTACTGTTTTCAAAAATTGCATTCATACTGTGAGACCATTATTATGATATATATATATTTTTTTTTAGGTACACTCTTTCCAGGTAGTGCTAGTGGTAAAGACCCTGCCTGTCAATGCAAGAGAGGTAAGAGACTGAAGGTTCAGTCCCTGAGTGGGGAAGTATTCTTGCTTTGAGAATCCTCACCGACAGAGGAGCCTGGCAGTCTACAGTCCATCGGATCACAAAGACTGGAATATGACTGAAGCAACTTAGCACATATGCACTCATTATGTTTTAAGAAAATAGTTCCTTATAGTGAGCTCAACTGTCTTATGTGTATATTGATTAGTCCTAATTCTGTGACTTTAGTGGTATGTTTCCATATCAAGGCAGGTAGCAGTATAACTTATTTAACAAACAAAATATGGTGTGGAGAAGGGTGGAGACATTCACATTAAAGTGTGGGAGGCTCTCCTCTTTGGGGTCATCAATTTCTTGACATATCTCTCCAAACCCTGTTGGTTAATTCCTATGTACCTACTTGGTTACTGTACATCTGTAGAGTGTGTGTGTGCTCAGTCAAGTCTGACTCTTTGGGACCCCATGGGAAGGCCAGGCTCCTCTGTTCATGTGATTTCTCAGGCAAGAATACTGGAGTGGTTGACATATTCCTTTCCAGCGGATCTTCCTTATCCCAGGGATCGGGTTTTTTACCACTGAGCCACCTGGGAAGGTGTACATCTGTAACACACCAAAGACATGATACTCATTCCAAATTCCTGAGTCTCAAATATCTGAAGAAATGATCCTGTCTCCTTTAATTATACTCTTCGCAGGTCAAGCTTCTTTTGGTTCCTTCAATCATTTATCTCATAAAAGTCTTTCCAGACATCTTCAAATCTCAGTCATTTAGAACATTTAACAGATGATTTCTAACCTGTCAGTATCTAGAGCAAATGCACATTTCTTTTCTGCCTACTGGACAGAAGAAAACACTGAGAGGTAAATGCAAATGGGATTCAGGCATGACTAGCTATACATTACCAGTGCGCTCATGTCTTAAAGTTGAGAAATCAATTCAATTTTTAGCTTTTCTCTGAGAAGAGTTTCCCAACATGATGCAGAATGATGAATGTTGACCTCTTAAAATCACTAAGGTATAACATGTAACAAAAAGTTATTAATACAGCCATGTGATTAAGTAGGTCTCTATCAATGAATCACAGTGATGGGATTATTCTAGACTTTATCTGCAGGAATGAAAAATGAGGTTGTCAGTGAAAACCAAATGCAAACACCATCAGATTCTGGAACATTTCTCTTTATACATTAAAAAAAGACATTTTCAATTTACAGAGATGTACATACTTCAATTTTAAAATGTCTCTACAGCAAATAGTCTTTTTTTCCTTAAAAAGAATCCTATATTTGAAATCCTGAAATTAAATTTTAAGCATTTAAAACATATATGTCTATTTTGTAAAGCAAGTGAAGATATCCTAAAATTAAATTTCAAAGAGATATCCTAACATGAAATTTACAATTAAGATTTTTCTGTATATGTAATTGATTAATTGTAACTGGTCAACAAATATTCTAGATTCAATGTATGCTTCCTTTTTGTCAGGTGTTGATACTTTAAAATGGAGAAAATTTGGATATTAAAAATTGAATTTATATTTTTAAGATATTTAGATACCTATGTTACACACACAATCTTAAAAACCAAATAGACAATGAGTTCTTTACTTTTAAGACTGTGTGTGTTAACTGTGAAAGGAAAAAGTTAACTGTGAAAGGGAAAAAAAATGGAGGCCTTTCAGTAGGTTTGTGTTTCAGATTCAGGAAAACCTGTCCAAAGAAAGATGTAATTATCCAGAAAAAGTAAAAATTATTGTCCTTTATAGTTCCCTGGTTATAAATTTGTCTATATAGTGATTAGACTCTTCTCCAAAGTCATGTTATTCCTATCTTGTTGCTTTTGAAGATACATTTCTTAAATAACTCAATGTCCCTACTGTGAAATGATTGATACAGCCTCATGGCCCAGTATCAAAATCTTCATTAAAAGCTGTGAATCATCAAGCCTTGTAGTTTCTATTTAAATTGAATTCTTTTTAAAAATCAGGATATTCTGATATAATTACCACTCATTCACTCTCATTTGTGATGGGCATTGTGCTTGTCTTATTGTCTGATAATTGATTATTTATGCAGGATTATTCCAATGAATGAAATTCAGTTTAATTGTGAAAACCAAGAGGTAAAGGAAATCAGTTCATTAATCCAGATTTATGAAGGGAAAAAAGAAAAAAAATGGAATGCTCTATATCAGAAATAATACAAGGAAATGTAACAGATCATAAGAATAAAGATATAAAAATATAGTCATTGATTTTATTGAGTTTAACAATTAGAGAGAGAGTAGAGCTAGAAAGTAGATAATTTAAAGAATTCTCAATGCTTCTATAATCAAAGGTGAGTATAGGAAAGGCATTTAAGACTAAGGAGTGACACAGTGCTGACTCAAGGATGATTTCTGAGGGAGGTAACATATCTGATGTGTGTACACTCAGTCATGTCTGACTTTTTGTGACTTTGGATCATAGTTCATCAGGCTCCTCTCTCTGCCCATGAGATTTTCCTGGCAAGAATACTGGAGTGAATTGCCATTTCCTCCTCCAGGGGAGCTTTCCAACCCTGGGATCTAGCCTGAGTCTCCTGAGTTTCCTGAATTGCAGATTTTTTTACCTCTGAGCCAAGGGGAAAGCTCAACATATATAATGAGCCTTTTGCAATTAAAAGGGATTTTTGTGACTTTTTTTTCCATGTAATTCTTTATAGTAGTGACAAAATGCAGACTTTATTCAGAGGTTTAGGAAGAAAACTGCCTCCATTTCCTTACATGGTTTTTCTTAATTCCATAGTCCTCAAGGGCAGCAAATGAGTTAGCAATACACAAGGCTTTAGATCAGTATGAAGTTATGGAATGTTGCTCTGCATTCCTAAAATTCTGTTTATGAACAAGTATATTGTTGCTACTTTGTTGGTCACTTGAACCAGTTCATCAGAACTGATCTTTTTTTTTCACTTGCACATAAATCTGAGTCATTTTAAAAAAGATTTTATACATAGGAACAAGGAAAGAATGTGATCTATGACTCTTTATGTGGGTTCAATTAGTCTTTATGTTAAATAAAATGAAATGTCATTTACATTTTAAAATATTTGATTAATCCAAATAAATTACAAGGTTTTCAGTTTTAAGTTGGTCTTGCAGTGAGTTCAAGAGACTTGGGGGCTGATCAAGGTAAAAGGTAAAGCAAGAGGTGGCAAGAGCACATATCGAGATTTATTTTGGTGCCACTTGTGAAAGGCAATCCATGACAGTTTGTGACCTTCCAAAGGCAACAGTTTGGGCCACCAACTGGAAGGGGAAGAAGACAGGGGAACTCTGTGGGGCAGCTGTGCAGAATCACAGAGGAAGCTTAAAGCATGGTGATAACAGTTGTTTAACAGCACAAGGAAACCCAGGGGTATTCCATGGTTCCAGGGTTTATCTTATCTATGGGTAGCAGATCTTGGATTTAGTTAGTGGAGTATGCAAAACAGGAAGGTGTTATATGTCTACACATCAGCTTATGTCAGCTATATCTAAAACGATTAGATGTGAAAAATTTGAGTTTGAGTGTTGAGCTAATACCCCCAGCCTGCCTTGAAAAAATGAACAATGGAAGACCAATATATAGTCTCCATCTCTAACCCATTATATAACAGGCATATAGACCATTAGTAATGATTTAGTATTGCTTTTCCCAAGTCTGAGAATAACTTACTTTATTAAACTAAGTAGAGAAATAACCTACTAGGAAAACATCATTTCTTGACAATAATATATTCATTTTGTGACTTAAGTTTTTAAAAGCATTGTATATGGCAAGTATTGTACTCTATGTTGAGCTTCGCTGCAGTCTTATAAGTTAACTTTCTTTTTATTTCCTTTTTATTTTATAGAGTTGAAAAGATCTGTTACAGTAAAAGGACAATACTTAAACACATAAGAATGATTTAGTAAATTGACTTTGGGAAGATCATTTTCCCATTATGTCTTCATATATAAAATAAAGTGTGTAGATATATGGTCCCTAAGGGCCTTTCCAAAGTCTGGTTACTATGATTAATACTTTAATATTTTCTTCACTGATATAAGAATCTTGTTAATATACCTTATTAATTTGTTTAATAAACATTTTACTCATAGGTAGTAAAATATTAAGCCTCAATTTGGTTCAAGCTAGTTTAATCACAGGAAATAATAGAAACATTTCTATAAAATGCCAGGTAAAAACTGGATGAACATTGTACACTAAAATGCTGGCATTGCTACAATTTGAAAAAGGATACAGAGGGCTTCTCTGGTGATCCAATGGGTAAGGACACTGCCTTGCAGTTCAAGGGGCACCAGTTCGATCCCTGGCCTGGGAAAATCCCACGTGCCATGGAGCGGCTGGACCAATGTGTCCAATTACCGAGCAGGAGCTCTGGAGCGCATGCACCCAGAGCCGGTGCTCTGCGACAACAGAGGGCACTGTGATGGTAGGCCCACACGGGCCAAAGAACAAAGATGGATGAAAATAGATAAATGAAAGACCAATAGAAGTGGCCCACCCGCCTCTCTCCCTCCCCAACCTGCCTCCTATAAAAAAATTTTAAGAAAGGATACAGAGATAAGACCACTAATTTTATTGAGCATCTTCTGTTTCCCAAGCATTTTTCTATATTATAAAGAGCAAGAACCTTCTTTAGAGATTGCACCTACCTAATTTCTGCAATTAGGAAACAAAATCTCTAGTTAATTAACAATTTACTGAAGGTTATTTAGGTTATAAATGGCATGGTCTGGATTCAAGAATCTCTTCTTTAAAACCTCCTAATTTGATACTTTATTATGGATTCTCAATTCCAGATATTCAATTAATAGGATTTGTTACTTCATCTTACAGTTGATTGCTACTTCATCTTACAGTTGAAGTAGTCTTAACATCAAATGTCAAGTGGTTTCTGTCTAGTATAGCCTCTGTGTGTGTGCTCAGTCATGTCTGACTCTGCAACACCATGGACTGTAGCTCACCAGGCTCCTCACCAATCCTCCTCTTGGGATTCTCCAAGCAAGAATACTAGAGTGGGTTGCCATTTTCTCTTCCAAGCTCTCTTCCCGACCCAAATAGCAAGTTCATGTGTTTTACATCTCCTGCACTGTCAGGTGAAATCTTTAGCACTGTGCCACCTGGAAAGCCGGAATAAAGCCTCTACTGCTTTTTATATTCTTTGTAGATCCAAAACACATACACAATTTTATTCTACTCATTTTTGAAGTCATACATTATAATATAAGAAATATGATACAGGGATTCATTACATTAAAGCTTAACCAAAGAGACTAATTTAGATATTTCAAAAAGCAAAATAAAGACTATTTTCAAATATATACTAGAATATTCAAGTCCATTAAAAGCTAAATGATAATTTAAATTTAATTAGGAAAATGGAAAAATGATGTTATCCCTGTCAATATTCTTTATATTACTTAATTATAAAACAGAACAAAAGTGCATTTTTAAACACAGACCAACATATACATACATAGACCTAGTCTCATGACTATGATATCATTTTATGGCTATTATAAAAATGTCCCATACTTTAGGTAACTAAAATTATGCATCTGAACTCAAAATATTTTTGTGTTGAGTTGAATCATGCTTTAAGAAATTTGGAAAACTTTCCCTACCTTGACAAGGAAATATTCTATTGCAATTATTAATATTTTCTTTTTTTAGCAACCTAAATAAATGTCTACCAAATATTAAGAAGAGAAATTAAAATGAGATATTATCAATAAGCTATCAACATTGAAACTACTCACTATCCTTATTCAAAGTGTTGCTGTAGTAACTTTGGTGAGCATGTAATTTATTATCCAAACCAGGACAGTTTCAAAAGGTGAAGGAGGAAGGTTATAGTTGTTCTATTTTAATTACCAAGGATTTCTCCAGGAAAATAGGGGAAAAATATTTACCCTAAGTATTTTAGGATCCAATTTTTGTATGGCAAGTGTTTCTTGTCCCTATGAACACAAAATGTACATTTTATTCCTTTGCAATATCATTTTCTACAAAGTTTATACAAAGAAGATAGAAGACCAGAGCCAGCTTACTCATATAAAATCAGGTATCTGTAAAAGTCTTTGTTCCAATATAATGAGTCTAGAGCCTCCTCACCAAAATGGACTGTAGCTCACCGGGCTCCTCACCAATCCTCCTCTTGGGATTCTCCAAGCAAGAATACTAGAGTGGGTTGCCATTTTCTCTTCCAAGCTCTCTTCCCGACCCAAATAGCAAGTTCATGTGTTTTACATCTCCTGCACTGTCAGGTGAAATCTTTAGCACTGTGCCACCTGGAAAGCCGGAATAAAGCCTCTACTGCTTTTTATATTCTTTGTAGATCCAAAACACATACACAATTTTATTCTACTCATTTTGAAGTCATACATTATAATATAAGAAATATGATACAGGGATTCATTACATTAAAGCTTAACCAAAGAGACTAATTTAGATATTTCAAAAAGCAAAATAAAGACTATTTTCAAATATATACTAGAATATTCAAGTCCATTAAAAGCTAAATGATAATTTAAATTTAATTAGGAAAATGGAAAAATGATGTTATCCCTGTCAATATTCTTTATATTACTTAATTATAAAACAGAACAAAAGTGCATTTTTAAACACAGACCAACATATACATACATAGACCTAGTCTCATGACTATGATATCATTTTATGGCTATTATAAAAATGTCCCATACTTTAGGTAACTAAAATTATGCATCTGAACTCAAAATATTTTTGTGTTGAGTTGAATCATGCTTTAAGAAATTTGGAAAACTTTCCCTACCTTGACAAGGAAATATTCTATTGCAATTATTAATATTTTCTTTTTTTAGCAACCTAAATAAATGTCTACCAAATATTAAGAAGAGAAATTAAAATGAGATATTATCAATAAGCTATCAACATTGAAACTACTCACTATCCTTATTCAAAGTGTTGCTGTAGTAACTTTGGTGAGCATGTAATTTATTATCCAAACCAGGACAGTTTCAAAAGGTGAAGGAGGAAGGTTATAGTTGTTCTATTTTAATTACCAAGGATTTCTCCAGGAAAATAGGGGAAAAATATTTACCCTAAGTATTTTAGGATCCAATTTTTGTATGGCAAGTGTTTCTTGTCCCTATGAACACAAAATGTACATTTTATTCCTTTGCAATATCATTTTCTACAAAGTTTATACAAAGAAGATAGAAGACCAGAGCCAGCTTACTCATATAAAATCAGGTATCTGTAAAAGTCAGTTTGTTCCAATATAATGAACTGTTCATATGGATTCCTAAAATGTCTTATTTCAATAAAAATGATACATGATTCCCTAGATGGTATTTTTGTTTCTTACAATATAAGTCAGAAAGGTACTTCTCTATTTTTTTTTTGTTTGTTTGTTTTGTTTACACAGCAGCTATTCATGAGAGAAATATACTGGAAACCTAGCAAAACACAGAGAAACATGCCCCCAGTTTCCAGTTTTGATGTTTTCTTAAATACATTTCTGACTTTGACTTCTGCAGTAATTGTTAATCACACTTATCTTTAGAGTATCCATACATTCTTCAAGTGTTCTGCATATGACAGGTATTGGAGAAATGCTTTCTCACTTGAAATAAACTGACTGATTAAGCATTACTGTTCAAGTTCTATGAAAGTCACACGTTATAATCAGAATGCTCATTAAAAATAACATTTCTGTTTATAGCTTGTTCTATTAGAAAACGCATTGGTAAATCCATCTGGTGAGATGTCTGGGCTTCCCAGGTGGCTCAGTGGTAAAGAATCTGTAGGAGACACAAGAAGCTGGTTCAATTGCTGGGTTGGGAAGATCCCCTGGAGGAGGAAATAGCATCCTACACCAGTATTTTTGCCTGGGAAATCCCATGGACAGAGGAGCCTGTCAGACTACAGTCTATGAAAGAGTTAATTCTTTCAGGTATTTTGCAATTATTAATATTTTCTTTTTAGCAACCTAAATAAATGTCTACCAAATATTAAGAAGAGAATAATATTTATCAATAAGCTATCAACATTGAAACTACTCACTATCCTTATTCAAAGTGTTGCTGTAGTAACTTTGGTGAGCATGTAATTTATTATCCAAACCAGGACAGTTTCAAAAGGTGAAGGAGGAAGGTTATAGTTGTTCTATTTTAATTACCAAGGATTTCTCCAGGAAAATAGGGAAATATATTTACCCTAAGTATTTTAGGATCCAATTTTTGTATGGCAAGTGTTTCTTGTCCCTATGAACACAAAATGTACATTTTATTCCTTTGCAATATCATTTTCTACAAAGTTTATACAAAGAAGATAGAAGACCAGAGCCAGCTTACTCATATAAAATCAGGTATCTGTAAAAGTCAGTTTGTTCCAATATAATGAACTGTTCATATGGATTCCTAAAATGTCTTATTTCAATAAAAATGATACATGATTCCCTAGATGGTATTTTTGTTTCTTACAATATAAGTCAGAAAGGTACTTCTCTATTTTTTTTTTGTTTGTTTGTTTTGTTTACACAGCAGCTATTCATGAGAGAAATATACTGGAAACCTAGCAAAACACAGAGAAACATGCCCCCAGTTTCCAGTTTTGATGTTTTCTTAAATACATTTCTGACTTTGACTTCTGCAGTAATTGTTAATCACACTTATCTTTAGAGTATCCATACATTCTTCAAGTGTTCTGCATATGACAGGTATTGGAGAAATGCTTTCTCACTTGAAATAAACTGACTGATTAAGCATTACTGTTCAAGTTCTATGAAAGTCACACGTTATAATCAGAATGCTCATTAAAAATAACATTTCTGTTTATAGCTTGTTCTATTAGAAAACGCATTGGTAAATCCATCTGGTGAGATGTCTGGGCTTCCCAGGTGGCTCAGTGGTAAAGAATCTGTAGGAGACACAAGAAGCTGGTTCAATTGCTGGGTTGGGAAGATCCCCTGGAGGAGGAAATAGCATCCTACACCAGTATTTTTGCCTGGGAAATCCCATGGACAGAGGAGCCTGTCAGACTACAGTCTATGAAAGAGTTAATTCTTAGGCAGGTTGATAGAAAGGTTCGGGGATCCCTAGAAGGAGGAAGAATAGGGGAAAACTTTTTTTAGCCAAGATGTCTTCACTTTGGTTGCCATTCCTATGACAATAATTTATTTTGCCTTAAACTTTCTTTAAGCACAGAGCTAATGTCTATAACAACAATTTACATTGCTGGAGGACATGCTTCTCCTTGTTTGCTTGTATCTATGTTATCTAAAGATGTACATTGAGGGTATGCATCTGGTAAGACCTTTATTATCATAAAATATTCTTTTGATCTACTGTTAATAGCTACCTGAAAAAGTATATAATGTCACACCTAAACCAGCAAACTGGGTACTCTCCTAACCTCCTTCGAGTGCCTTTCACTGGAAGCTTTCTCTATCCCTTTTTACTTTAATAATTTTTGCCACAGGAAGTTCTAACTAACCAAAGCCACATCTTGTGATCCTAAAGTCAAATTTTCTCCTTCAGAGGTCACAAATCCAACACCATTCATTATAACCTATCTACTGTCATCTATCATCCAAGAGTTTGTAAAGAGTCAAACACAATTTAGCAACTAAACAACAACAGCTTCTTAGTTTGCTTTGGAAATCTGTATTTTCTGTCCATATAATTTGTCCTTCATCTAGTTATGTAAGTTAGTAAGAAGTACTTAAATGGAAGCTTATATCTTAAATAAAATTCCAGGTATAAAATGTATATACTGTATCTTGTATCACAAGGGTCAACTCTGAAAAGAGTCAGATGGTAGATACTTGTGAGTTTGTAAGCTCTGTTCTCTTGTTATAATTCCCCAACTCTGTAGCTATACCATGAAATCAATCACAGAAAATATGCAAATGAGTATGCCTGCATGCCAGCAAGTCTTTATTTACGGACACTGAAATTTATATTTCATATAATTTTCATGTCCATGAAATAATATTCTTCCTTTCATTTTTTTTCTGACCACTTACACATGTGAAAACAATCTTAGGTTGCAAGATATATGAAAATAGGCAGTTGGGAGCATTTGACCTGTGGGTCATAGATATTCTCTGTTTTATAAATGCCATGTAAACTCACACCAAAAATACCTATAATTCTCACTGGCTGATTTTCAATTTTGAAGGACAACTATCAATATCATATTTTAATTTTATTCTTAGCCACTGCTTGAAAACTGAGATTGAATACAACTGAATTATGTTAAATGAGGACATAGAATTATAAACATCTGACATTAGACCATAAACGTGTGCATATACATCAATGAAATCTTGGTGGACAAAAATTGGAATGTTTATTTTAATTCATTTAATTCTATCTAAAATATAAATTTATCTTCCAATCTACAAAATTAATTTTGTGAAATGTTATTATAGCACATTTGAGAATGACATTAAAAAAAACACAAAGATTAGTTGCCATATGATAACGGCATGCACTAATATTATTTTTCCTTCTCAAAGATATTTATTTCATCCCACTAAAGGAAAAAAACCTACAATAATTATTATATATGCACAGGAGAAACTGAGGATTTTAATGTAGATTTTCCTCTTAAGATTGCCTAAAATTTCCTTTTTCTCGTATTCATGTTTGACACTGGCAAAGGCCTCTAGTCAAATTTAATACAAATCATAACATAATAACTAAAACTGAACAGAAAATTGAATACTTTGATTTCTCATTAATTGTACTAGTTTTAACATAGCTGGCATCTGACCACTTTAGGAATTAAAATGGGAAAATCCACAACTGGCTTCTAAAACTATGTCTAGTAATTTCCTGCAAGAGACATATACTGAGGCACTAGGTAAATATGCTCATTTCTCTTGTAGGATCTTGATTATGAATGGCTTATACTTTTAATCATGACTCCCATATATTAATTTTGATATTCAAAGACTTGTTTTCTGAGGAAAAAATCAGAGACATTGAGATTCACAGAAAAAATAAGAGAAATAACAGATGAATCCAGGAACTGTAATATACAAATAACAGGAGAGAAAAGGTGAATGGAAGTCAGATAATAATTATTCCAATAAAAGAAAAATAACATTTCTAAGATGAACAATGATCTAAATCTATAAATTGATGGCATTTTGCTGGGTGAAACTGATGGCAAATGGCATGAACTTTGAGAAATTCAAGCATTAAAAGACAATCATAAAGACTCCCACTCAGAAAAACAAGCTGCTTAAGAAATAAATCAGATTTCTCTTCACCAACACTAGAACCTAAAGATAGCAAATTATATTTCTAGTTATTGAAATAAAAGGGTTGCTCCATAGAAGTCTACACACAATAATGCCATTTATTAAACAAAGTGAATTAAGTTAGATTTTATTTTACAAAGACAATATCATTTACTCTACTATCTGAAGAGATACTGAAAAGGAATCTAGAAAATCAATAAAAGAACCAAAATAGAACTTCAAAAAATGAAAAAAAAAGAAAGAAAATAAAAAAGAAAATATGCAGAGGAAATAAATCAATGGTGAGCAAAAATCTTCAGCATATAAAAAATTAAGACCAAATTGATAAGAGCATTAACTATCCATATATTCCAGAATATGTATTCTAGGAAAAAAAATATTCTTGCTACAAAAGAAGAAACAGTTACAACTATCAGCTAAATAAAATTGTAACCCCAAAAAATTTAGGAAACTTTAAAAGGATAGAGATTGTTTTAAGGAAATAAAACTGTTCTAAAGATTTTAAAAAATTTTTTCCTCAATGCCTAAAATTTCCTTTTTCGTATTCATGTTTGACACTGGCAAAGGCCTCTAGTCAAATTTAATACAAATCATAACATAATAACTAAAACTGAACAGAAAATTGAATACTTTGATTTCTCATTAATTGTACTAGTTTTAACATAGCTGGCATCTGACCACTTTAGGAATTAAAATGGGAAAATCCACAACTGGCTTCTAAAACTATGTCTAGTAATTTCCTGCAAGAGACATATACTGAGGCACTAGGTAAATATGCTCATTTCTCTTGTAGGATCTTGATTATGAATGGCTTATACTTTTAATCATGACTCCCATATATTAATTTTGATATTCAAAGACTTGTTTTCTGAGGAAAAAATCAGAGACATTGAGATTCACAGAAAAAATAAGAGAAATAACAGATGAATCCAGGAACTGTAATATACAAATAACAGGAGAGAAAAGGTGAATGGAAGTCAGATAATAATTATTCCAATAAAAGAAAAATAACATTTCTAAGATGAACAATGATCTAAATCTATAAATTGATGGCATTTTGCTGGGTGAAACTGATGGCAAATGGCATGAACTTTGAGAAATTCAAGCATTAAAAGACAATCATAAAGACTCCCACTCAGAAAAACAAGCTGCTTAAGAAATAAATCAGATTTCTCTTCACCAACACTAGAACCTAAAGATAGCAAATTATATTTCTAGTTATTGAAATAAAAGGGTTGCTCCATAGAAGTCTACACACAATAATGCCATTTATTAAACAAAGTGAATTAAGTTAGATTTTTTTTTACAAAGACAATATCATTTACTCTACTATCTGAAGAGATACTGAAAAGGAATCTAGAAAATCAATAAAAGAACCAAAATAGAACTTCAAAAAATGAAAAAAAAAGAAAGAAAATAAAAAAGAAAATATGCAGAGGAAATAAATCAATGGTGAGCAAAAATCTTCAGCATATAAAAAATTAAGACCAAATTGATAAGAGCATTAACTATCCATATATTCCAGAATATGTATTCTAGGAAAAAAAATATTCTTGCTACAAAAGAAGAAACAGTTACAACTATCAGCTAAATAAAATTGTAACCCCAAAAAATTTAGGAAACTTTAAAAGGATAGAGATTGTTTTAAGGAAATAAAACTGTTCTAAAGATTCCTTATTTTAGTAAAGAGAGGCTGTGGGCAAGCCAGTACCCTAGTATTTATAGCTAGTATGAATGAATGAGTAAATTATTTATTTGTATTGTGCTGCATTTAGTTGTTTAGTCATGTCTGACTGCAGTCTATCACACACCTCTGTTCATGAGGATTCTTCAGGCAAGAATACTAGTAGGGGCTGCGATTTTCTCCTTCAAGGGATTTTCCCAACCCAAGGATTGAACACAGGTCTTCCACATTGCAGGTGGATTCATTACCATCTGAGCCGCCACAGAAACCTTTATTTATATTATACATATTATTTATACTATATATTATACTACATATATGACTTATACCATATGGATAAATATATGCAAGGAAAGAGAAAAAAGTATACATTAATTAAATGGAAATTGTAATTAATCTTGTAAATTAATAAGGTAAATAAAGTCAAATGTAAAGCAAATTTATAACAATATAAAACAAGGATAGGAAGAAAAAACTAAAATTTAAAATGATAAAAACAGAAAAAACTGCATGTAACAGTTTTTCATTCTAAATGTGAATTCACTGATTTATCCCATAAAGACAGAGTCCAGATTTACTAACTGTAATAAGAAATACAGCCCAGTCAGTAAGAAAAAAAAAACAGAAAACAAAATAATGAGTAAAATATGCATAATACAAATGGTTAGAAAGGTAAAATTTAAGAATACAAGTACCAAACACAGCCTATTTAAGAAAAATGTACAAAGTGATAAAAAATAGAAACTATTTAAATAAAAGTACTTCAAATATTTTATCTGAGAGATGACATTTATCTGATAGAGAAATTTATTTTAAGGAAATGGCTCAGGCAACTGGGTATTGGGTGTGGGAGAGGGTCCCCAGAGCCATCTGACAAGCTGGAGACCTAGGAAAGAGTTCATGTCCAGTCCTAAGGCAGTCTGGAGACCAAGTTTTTATTTCTTTGTGGAATTTAATCTTTTTTCTTAAAGTCTTCAACTGATTAGACAAAATCTAGGGTTTATTTACTCAAAATCTACATATTTAAATGGTAATCACATCAACATTTATAGCAATATCTAGACAACATTTGACCAAAAATTAAGTACCATGTTCTAGTCAAGTTGACACATTAAAAGTAACCATCACAGTCAAATGTTCTATTGATGGTATATATAATCCAAATATATGAAACAGAAGGTTTTTTAAATTTACATCTATATTACTTTAAGTATGTTAATTACATTAACTTATATGCACATTATGTATATGTATGTATGTATAAAGATTTTATACTCACATCTTATTAGTCTGTTTCTCTAGAAAACCCTTATATATTGATTACAATGAAAAATCTTTAAAAGCCTTTTCAATCAAATATTTTATGATATAAATCTCCATTGTATTTTTGATAATTCTAAAAAGGTAAACAAAAAATCAAGTGTCAATGGATAGTTAGAACACAAAAGTAACCTAGATTAAACCCTACTGTGGGTTTAATCCACAGTATCCAGACCATATTCTGTAATGTATATGCTGTGCCAGACTTAAGTACTCAGAATATGCAGTCAGATAAAAGCTGTGGTACACATATAAAATGGAATATTACTCAGTCATAAAAAGGAACACATACGATTCAGTTTTAATGAGGTGGATGAACCTAGAGCCTATTACACAGAGTGAAGTAAGTCAGACAGAGAAAAACAAATATTGTATACTGACACACACACACACACACACACACACACACATATATATGTGTGTGTATATATATATGTATATATATATATATATATATATATATATATATATATACTCTATATAAATATATATATATGGAATCTAGAAAGATAGCACTGATGAAAAATTATTTTCAGAGAAGCGATGGAGACACAGACATAGGGAACAGATTGATGGACACAGCAAGGCTTTTGGGGAGATATGAGAGGGTGGGGTATATGGAAAGAGTAACTTGGAAACTTACATTACCATATGTAAAACAGATAGCCAATGGAACTTGCTCTATGACTCAGAGAACTCAAACTGGGGCTCTGTCACAAACTAGTAGGTTGCGATGTGAAGAGAGGTGAGAGGCAGGTTCAAGAGGGAGGAGACATATATATATACCTATGACTGATACATGTTGATATTTGGCAGAAACCAACATAATTCTGTAAAACAATTATCCTTCAATTAAAAAAATCTTAAAAAGAAAATCAAATAGCAAACTATTCAGGAAGCAACGAAAATTGCCAATTCAATGTCATTCAATGAAATGTCATTCAATGAAATGACAACACAGCAAATATTAACTTAGAAGAAAATATAAAGATTAAAATGTATTCATTAGCAAAGAAAAAAGTTGTTTTACAAGTTCTAAAACTTAGAAATTTAAAAATAACTAAGCTAAAATATAGAAATATAAAAGCTAAAATAAATAAAATGAATAGAAGTAAATCTGCAAAGTATTCATAGATTATAAGTCTTGTTTTTGAAAAATACTAGTTAAAGTCTGGTTTGCATTTTGTCTTGTAACAGTTTTACCTTCTCCTGAAGGGTAACATAGCTTGCTGATCATTTGACTCTTTTTCTCCACATGCTGTTACTCTACTAAGTTTTTACTGAGTTTAGGTACTATATTATAGAAAAATCTGGTGACCCATGTGAAGTTATCAACAGCTTATAATTATTCTTTTCTACTAAGAGATTTGTTATTGCGAATAAGAATGATTCTATCTAATCACTGCTTGGATTAACCTGAACACCAGTGATTAACCAAAGAGTGTCATGTGATACATGTTTAAACTCTATGAGATTTTCATAGTAATTCTTTCTATAGGAATTTGAAATTCAGAAAGGCAAATAAATTACTGCCAATGCTAATGAAGGTGTATGAACTAAAAGCTCTGCAGTGGCCTTATGCCCTCTGAAGCATTAAAATCCCCGGAAGGGGAAAGTGGCATCAGGGAGAAAGAAACTGAAAAAAAGAAAATTAAATGGCATTCCAACTCCTATCTTTTCAGTCTTTAGTTGACTTCTATTAGGTATTTTAATTCACTTCTTTAAAAGTTATGTTTTGTTTAAGCAAAAGTGCAGTGGATTTCTATAACTCACAAATAAAGACCCTGGGTTTAATCCACAGTATCCAGACCATATTCTGTAATGTATATGCTGTGCCAGACTTAAGTACTCAGAATATGCAGTCAGATAAATGTCTGTGCTCTCAGTAAATGTGTGTAGGAGTGGAGTAATGTAATAAGAATCAAAAATATTATAATGCAGGATATAGAGGATATATTTCAGAAAATTAAAGAAGCGACATAATTCATTCAGTTAAAGGGATTACAAAACATTCCTGAGCTGAGATGACACTTAAAACAGTATGTTTGAGCATAAGTGGCATTTAACCAAGTGCAAGATGTAAGAAGAAAGTCATGTAGACAGCAGAAACCTGCACAAAGGCCCAGAGGAATATGAGAGAAGGTCATTTGCAAGCATCTATAAATAACCAAAAGTGTAGGGAGGAGAGGGAGGCATAATGGAAAAGGAATATAAATAAGACAGGCAACAAATTATATGCAACCTTTTCCTGAGGTGGGTGGATGGGTATTAGTTTTCTTGTTTTGAAAAATACTAGTTAAAGTCTGGTTTGCATTTTGTCTTGTAACAGTTTTACCTTCTCCTGAAGGGTAACATAGCTTGCTGATCATTTGACTCTTTTTCTCCACATGCTGTTACTCTACTAAGTTTTTACTGAGTTTAGGTACTATATTATAGAAAAATCTGGTGACCCATGTGAAGTTATCAACAGCTTATAATTATTCTTTTCTACTAAGAGATTTGTTATTGCGAATAAGAATGATTCTATCTAATCACTGCTTGGATTAACCTGAACACCAGTGATTAACCAAAGAGTGTCATGTGATACATGTTTAAACTCTATGAGATTTTCATAGTAATTCTTTCTATAGGAATTTGAAATTCAGAAAGGCAAATAAATTACTGCCAATGCTAATGAAGGTGTATGAACTAAAAGCTCTGCAGTGGCCTTATGCCCTCTGAAGCATTAAAATCCCCGGAAGGGGAAAGTGGCATCAGGGAGAAAGAAACTGAAAAAAAGAAAATTAAATGGCATTCCAACTCCTATCTTTTCAGTCTTTAGTTGACTTCTATTAGGTATTTTAATTCACTTCTTTAAAAGTTATGTTTTGTTTAAGCAAAAGTGCAGTGGATTTCTATAACTCACAAATAAAGACCCTGGGTTTAATCCACAGTATCCAGACCATATTCTGTAATGTATATGCTGTGCCAGACTTAAGTACTCAGAATATGCAGTCAGATAAATGTCTGTGCTCTCAGTAAATGTGTGTAGGAGTGGAGTAATGTAATAAGAATCAAAAATATTATAATGCAGGATATAGAGGATATATTTCAGAAAATTAAAGAAGCGACATAATTCATTCAGTTAAAGGGATTACAAAACATTCCTGAGCTGAGATGACACTTAAAACAGTATGTTTGAGCATAAGTGGCATTTAACCAAGTGCAAGATGTAAGAAGAAAGTCATGTAGACAGCAGAAACCTGCACAAAGGCCCAGAGGAATATGAGAGAAGGTCATTTGCAAGCATCTATAAATAACCAAAAGTGTAGGGAGGAGAGGGAGGCATAATGGAAAAGGAATATAAATAAGACAGGCAACAAATTATATGCAACCTTTTCCTGAGTGTGATGGGAAGCCATGGAAAGATTTAAAGCTGGGTGAAATGATAAATTTTAGAACACTCTGGAAGAACTTTGGAAGGTATGGAGTGGCCAGGAAAGCAAGTGAACAGATATGTAGAAGCTATTCTACACTTCTATTGGAAATAAGGTAAGTAGCTGAGTTAAGCAGAGGAAAATGGCAATAGGCTGGAGAGAAAGGACCCAAGAGATAACTAAGAGTGGTCTTCCATGAGCACAGGGTGGGGACGTGATCAGAGGTTCCTTCTGCCGCAGCATCTCAGTGGGATGCAGGGAGAATAGTGGGCGTGGGGAGACGTTAAGAAATACATACACAGACAGAGAGAAGCAGACAGAATGGGAATGGGGGACTCCCGATCTCGTGAATCAAGAGTCCCAAACACATTCACTCAATCCTCTTTTAATGACAGCTTAAGTATCCAGGAAATGTTTCTAATCAGTGCAGACTGGGACTCAGTCACGTCCCCAGTCAACCACTAACCTTGAGACTCTATGTTGTTTATCTTATTTCTTTAAGGGAAAGGGCTTGCTGCAGCTAGGGGGCACCTAGACCTGTGAGAAGTTCTAAGGAGTCTGGTCTGTGTGCGCACGCAGCATTGTAACACGTGCTGATCTGGCATTGCTAAGTCCACAGCAGTGTTCCTATCTGCTTTTGCAGGCTAGCGTGACCCCAGCTACTGAGCCCATATTTTGTCTCAATCCTCCCTGTTATATTTCTCTTTGTTTTTTCTCCTTCCAAGACGTCTTTCTCAGGGCTCAGCCAAGACTGCCAAGACGTCTGCTGACTTGTCTCACACACCTTCCTAACTTATCACTCAGGTAAAAATGTGAAACTCAGTCACTGTGTGAGGATGAAATAAACAGAACATATCATCTTGCCAAAAAAAAAAAAAAACTGTATTGGCATTAGTCTTATGCTCAGATGTATTATTAGAAATAAACAAACCTTTCAGTCTCTCCAGTTATAGGTCATTGTTTTTACATATCAAGCCATTCATGGCATACTCATCCTAATTCTGATTCTAGGATCATCTTTCATTCCTACTCTCCCTTCCACTTCTCCATCTTTTGTTTTTCATTATCTCTTTGTATTTCCTCAAATTTCTCCCTTTCTCTTGTTTCACAGAGAGTACTGTTTCAAAATATTAATTTTGAAAGGCATAATGATGGAGACTGAATTCAAGTGTATCATGGGCCAGGCACTGTGGTGATGAAGAAAAATTGGTTCCTGAACTCACTAAGCTTATAGTCTACCAGATAAGATTGTCAATAGAAGGAGTGTTAAGATGTGTGTGGTGGGGGGGGAGGGGGGTAGGTCTGGGTGTGTGGAGAAAGAAGCAAGAGTGAAAAGATTTGAAATTCAATGGGATTATAGAGCAAGGACTTAATATACAACTAAAAATATCAGTCTTCACAGGAGAAATAATATTTAGGAGGAGAACTAGCATGTCAAGAAGCATTATGTGGGAACTGCTGGGCATCCAGTAAATACGAATCATTCCAGAATAAGGGAAGGACTTCCTTGAATATTCTGATACAGAGATTAAGACTATAATTTCCCGGAATAAAGCTGTTCAGTTGGCCTGGAAACCAGGTGGTGAAGTAGGAAATATTGAAGTGTCAGTACTGCCAAAAATGTCAAAATTCTGTCTTAAGAACCACCTAGTGATACCAAGATGTACTTAAAAGCAAAACTCCATCTAGGAAAGAACATCTAAATCAGAATATTTCTAATTACTATCACATCAGAGAATATAGGATATATTAAGCTGACTTGAAGATTAAGGAGAAAATTGGTATTTTTTATAGAATTAAGTATGATGTCTAAAATCATCCTCTGATTAGATTTTTAAAACATAACGTACCAACTGAAAAACTGATTAAATGCCTTGAAACTGCTTGCATAGGAAAATAGATATACTTGAAAACTAGATGCAATGGTAGCATTGTTTAATGCTATAAAACACTCCAAGGTACTGTTATCTCATCTGCAGAGGGTCCCCCTACTCAGTAATACAGAAAGAACAATCGACAGACAGAAGCTGCACCAAGGACTGCAAAGCAGAAACATATCATCTCTACATGGCATGACCTCCATTATCGGCAGACCTGTCATTCACACCCACTGGGGAAGCTCCTGGTAGCATTCAAAGAAGTTGATGATTAGAGGGCCAAGTGGAAGAGTTGCATTATACGTGGAAGAGTTGTATTACATGTAAGAAAATTGCCTATCAGCCTACAGCAGTAGCAACTTCTCAAGAATGATGCAAAGGTCAGAGGAAAGTAATAAAAAGATCCTGACGAACAATGCTATAAGACATAGACAGTATCTATTTTAAGTTATAATACTCTGATGTTTTTCAAGGACTCCAAAAATGATTCGCAAACCTCTTTTTTTCAGAAATAGGAAATTGCAATCACTAAAATCCATTCTACGGAAGGAGAAAAATACCTCTTGACCAACTGAAATTCAAGATTGTGTGGCTTGATCTAAATTCTTTATGTATTCATTCTTTCTTTCATTTATGTCTCTGCCCATTATAAAACAGCTATTTTATTCAAGCTACTAGCTGGCATCAATTAGTATTCATTCAGAATATAACAATACAATGCTACTAATGGTTAGAGGAATATATAAAATTATGTTAAGATCCATGAACTTATTTTAGAATTAGGAGATACACATTTTTGTCTATGTTTAAATCGTCCAGATTTCAATAAGATTTCAATATTACTTAGAATCTGCAATTGATCCAGTAGCTCCTTCATTTGATATAGAGTTAATTGACAATTGTAATTGTAACAGGAATAACATAAGTATCTGCATCTAAAAAAGATATCTGTGTGTTTGTAATTTCACATTGCTACTATAATTATATTTCTATCACATTTAGGTTGCTGCTATTGTTCTAAGGGAAGCTTTCTTGCCTCCCTCTATTGTCTCTCCTCCCCTTCTAAAGACACTTCACCTGCTTATTCCAACATGTGTGAGGGTAGTTTTTCCCATACCACAAAGCAATTCACCAACACCTGCTGGGGTTGGTGTTCTACAATTCAGCTCTATTCTGACACTATTGACCCAGGGGTACCATCAGATTCCATAGATTAAGGATTATCCTACAAGATTGTCTTCCACTTCACTTACCAGTTGCAAGTCCAAGTCGCCACTGTGTTTCTGACACAAGGGATTTAAGTCCCAGATTTACACAACCTCCTCCTTGAGTTCTATTAATTTGCTAGTGTGGCCCAGAAAACTCAGGAAACCCACTTTCTCACTAGATTACTGGTTTACATAGGATATTAAAAGATACAAATCAGCAGTCAAATGAAGAGATCCATAGGGTAAGGTCCCAAACAAAGGAGCTTGTATTCCTATGGAATTCTGGCCCACCATGGTGGCACCTGAAAGTGTTTTGGTTCACGAAACTGGAAGCTCTTCAAATGCTGTCCTTTAGGATTTATAAGGAGGCTACATTACATAGACACCATCGATTAAATCACTGGATATTGGTGGTCATTTCAATCTCCAGGGGGTGGTAATCAAAGTTCTGACCTTCAATGGCAGGGTTTGTTCCCCTTTCAACCAGTCACCATCCTTAGGTGTTTTCCAAGTCACCTGATTAACATAAACTCAAGTGCAGTTGAGAGAGACTTTTATGAATATTAAGGCACTTAGCCACTCTTACCATTTAAGAAATTCAAAGTGTTTTAGGAACACTGTGCCAAAACTAAAGCCAATGATCAAATATAAATCACAATAACGCACTTTTTCTATCTTCTACTTTTCCTTCCTTCAACAATTATGTGTAAAACAATAGGGCAATTTGTATGAGTCAAGCAAGGCAGCCACAATACTCTCTCCTCAAATTTTGTCTTCTGAAAATGTAATCTTTTGTCATGTGGTAGGGATCCTAAGATTTTCACCACAAATCTGAGTAAGTGACTGACCTTGAAGGAAGTAACTTCTAAGGAATAGAGGGAAAAGATGTCTCTGCGTTACTTTCAGGGACACTTCCCTTTGGAAGCACTGAGTCTGCCTACCTTGAAGCAACCACACTGTGGAAATCCTCAAAAGCACCTGAGAAGAGATTACAGGGAGGAAACCCTGATGCTACATGAAATTTAAACAAAAAACAAAGCCAGATAGCTCTCCTCCCTCACTTCTCTCAGCCAAGAAAGCAACATCTGTATCCGCTATCTGACTGCAACCTTGCAAAAGGTCCCGAGTCAGAAATCCCAAGACAAACAGAAAATGAGAGTTAACGAAATTATGTTTTAAGCTACCTGGGGTAATTTGTTCTCTAGCACTAGTGAAGTTGAATAACCACTAAGTTTATGCTGATGCCCAAAATACTGAGGTCACAAAATGAGTGAACTCTTCCCTTGTTTTCACAGTCTAGTTAGAATTACTAAAACATTTACTAAAAACACCATAGGGTAAGGTCCCAAACAAAGGAGCTTGTATTCCTATGGAATTCTGGCCCACCATGGTGGCACCTGAAAGTGTTTTGGTTCACGAACCCGGAAGCTCTTCAAATGCTGTCCTTTAGGATTTATAAGGAGGCTACATTACATAGACACCATCGATTAAATCACTGGATATTGGTGGTCATTTCAATCTCCAGGGGGTGGTAATCAAAGTTCTGACCTTCAATGGCAGGGTTTGTTCCCCTTTCAACCAGTCACCATCCTTAGGTGTTTTCCAAGTCACCTGATTAACATAAACTCAAGTGCAGTTGAGAGAGACTTTTATGAATATTAAGGCACTTAGCCACTCTTACCATTTAAGAAATTCAAAGTGTTTTAGGAACACTGTGCCAAAACTAAAGCCAATGATCAAATATAAATCACAATAACGCACTTTTTCTATCTTCTACTTTTCCTTCCTTCAACAATTATGTGTAAAACAATAGGGCAATTTGTATGAGTCAAGCAAGGCAGCCACAATACTCTCTCCTCAAATTTTGTCTTCTGAAAATGTAATCTTTTGTCATGTGGTAGGGATCCTAAGATTTTCACCACAAATCTGAGTAAGTGACTGACCTTGAAGGAAGTAACTTCTAAGGAATAGAGGGAAAAGATGTCTCTGCGTTACTTTCAGGGACACTTCCCTTTGGAAGCACTGAGTCTGCCTACCTTGAAGCAACCACACTGTGGAAATCCTCAAAAGCACCTGAGAAGAGATTACAGGGAGGAAACCCTGATGCTACATGAAATTTAAACAAAAAACAAAGCCAGATAGCTCTCCTCCCTCACTTCTCTCAGCCAAGAAAGCAACATCTGTATCCGCTATCTGACTGCAACCTTGCAAAAGGTCCCGAGTCAGAAATCCCAAGACAAACAGAAAATGAGAGTTAACGAAATTATGTTTTAAGCTACCTGGGGTAATTTGTTATATAGCAATAGAGAAGTTGAAGAAACACTAAGTTTATGCTGATGCCCAAAAATACTGAGGTCACAAAAATGAGTGAACTCTTCCCTTGTTTTCACAGTCTAGTTAGAATTACTAAAACATTTACAATAACAATACAGCACAAACAATACAATCGAAGATTCAATGCATTATGTTTTGCAAAGCCCAGAGGACTGCTGGGAGAGGCAATGGGGTCTGAGTATTCCTGAACATTCTTGAGGGGTTACAGCAAGAATGCATGTTTCAGGGTTGTGTTTAAAGCAACAACACAGTGTGCTTGCTGCTTACCCTGTCATGAAGTAAAGTTCTTTTTCTCTATATCAGCAGTGTCATGTTGTCTTGCTTCTGCCAGTACCCACCAAACAGTGACAATCTGGCTCATTAGTTTGTCAGAAGATTAAAGAACAATTCAGCAGTAATTGCAGTTGAACTTTTTATGTCTTCTGGGACCTATGTAGGATAGCACACCCCCTTTTCATGGTTGTACAAGCTACCTATTTGACTAATGAGAAGTTAAAACTTAACTGTTTTAAAATATGTATTTAAAGGATATTTTTTCATGATACTGAAATTTTGACTGGAATTAGTGACAGTCTAGGACGAAACTTAAGATTACTAGATAAAATTTTGGCTTTATCTTGTTGACAAGAACTTCAAATGAGCAGGTGAAAAATCAATTTTCCCTCATTGTTGATACTTTTAAAATTTGGTTTATCTGCAGCTCTATTCCATCTATTGGTGTTAAGAATTCACAGAGGGCTTTGCCTTTGTTCTTTATTTCCTTCATTTCCACCTTCCATTTGAAAAGTGTACTCCCTAGTTTGCATCAATGGACTGACACATTTTCAATTGGTAATTGACAATTACCATCTGCTTAAAAAAAAAAAAAAAATGTGATCGTCTCTTGTGTGCCATACTATGATTTGTCAACCTAAATGTAGACTGGGGAAAAATGGTTAAAAGAAAACTGCTTCTGACTCAAGAGTAATATGAAGATAGTTCATTGCTTTACAGTATCTTTTTTCTACAATGTTATGTATTCCTCCCAATTAAGGTACTAGATAGATATAAATGCAAATATTGTTATCAATGATGAGTCTTAACTTTATTAATCGATGTGGTGATACTAGTCTTTTCTTTGAAGTATATGCTTGTATTTTCAAATATATAGTTATGACCTTTGACACATTTTCATAAACAAATACTGTCACATAATCACATGTAAGATATTGATGCATTTCAAAATAGGAGAACTTAATAATATCATACTCTGCATTTTACAAATTAAACTTCCATGACACAGATTCTTTTCTCAATATTATATAGCAAATCAAAGGAGACCTATATTTGATATATCTATAGTCTTTTTTTATTCTTTTATTTCATGTTTATTATAAGATATTATACACAGTTCCCTGTGCTATACAGTAAATCCTTGTGTTTAAGGAAGAACTACATTTAAAACATGAGTTTCCTGAATACAAAGTAATGTCATTTTAAATGATTTTTTTCAGTAGTTATAGAAATAGATATGCTGTTATTTTTCCTGCATTTTTACAGTGGCTTTCTATTATTCCTGATTATTTCTCTCCCAGCAAAAGAATATTCCCTTTGTAGTATGGGAAGAAAGTTTATAAGCAGGAAAAGAGAATAATATTTTTTACAGAAGATTTAACAGGTATAGAATAGGTGACTTACTCAAAATATTAAACTAGTTTAATTATATCTATCATTTTTATGTCTAAGTATAATGAAGAAAAGCATTTGCATTACAATACAAATCTTGCATTTATAGATCAACAAACTGTATCTTGTAAACACATCCAGGAAGCACCACTCCAGTCAAAATAGCAGACAATACTATATACTCCAAAACTACCCATGTGTTCTCTCCCTCCCATTATATTCCCCCCAATATATACAATACTCTGATTTCTATCACCAGAGATTATATTTCCTTTTTATATACTTTAAAATGTCATTTAACATATATCATGGAGTATACTCTTGTGTGTTAATTCTTTATCTTACTCTTCATGATATTCAGAAGCTACATCAATCTAGCTTTACAGAAGTATTAGATTAAGTGTTCATTCTTGCATATGCATTTCTCTTTTTATTGTATCTCAGAATAGGATTTCTACAACATGAGGTATATATAAGCTTAGTATCAGTACCGAGAATTATTTTACCAAAGTGTATCGCCAACTGGGGCTTCCCAGGTAGCTCAGTGGTAAGCATCTGCTGCAATGGCACGAATGGTAACCTGCTAGGTTATTTTCAAATATATAGTTATGACCTTTGACACATTTTCATAAACAAATACTGTCACATAATCACATGTAAGATATTGATGCATTTCAAAATAGGAGAACTTAATAATATCATACTCTGCATTTTACAAATTAAACTTCCATGACACAGATTCTTTTCTCAATATTATATGCAAATCAAAACCTATTGAAACTATCAATATTTTAATCTTCCATGACACAGATTCTTTTCTCAATATTATATAGCAAATCAAAGGAGACCTATATTTGATATATCTATAGTCTTTTTTTATTCTTTTATTTCATGTTTATTATAAGATATTATACACAGTTCCCTGTGCTATACAGTAAATCCTTGTGTTTAAGGAAGAACTACATTTAAAACATGAGTTTCCTGAATACAAAGTAATGTCATTTTAAATGATTTTTTTCAGTAGTTATAGAAATAGATATGCTGTTATTTTTCCTGCATTTTTACAGTGGCTTTCTATTATTCCTGATTATTTCTCTCCCAGCAAAAGAATATTCCCTTTGTAGTATGGGAAGAAAGTTTATAAGCAGGAAAAGAGAATAATATTTTTTACAGAAGATTTAACAGGTATAGAATAGGTGACTTACTCAAAATATTAAACTAGTTTAATTATATCTATCATTTTTATGTCTAAGTATAATGAAGAAAAGCATTTGCATTACAATACAAATCTTGCATTTATAGATCAACAAACTGTATCTTGTAAACACATCCAGGAAGCACCACTCCAGTCAAAATAGCAGACAATACTATATACTCCAAAACTACCCATGTGTTCTCTCCCTCCCATTATATTCCCCCCAATATATACAATACTCTGATTTCTATCACCAGAGATTATTTTTCCCTTTTTTATATACTTTAAAATGTCATTTAACATATATCATGGAGTATACTCTTGTGTGTTAATTCTTTATCTTACTCTTCATGATATTCAGAAGCTACATCAATCTAGCTTTACAGAAGTATTAGATTAAGTGTTCATTCTTGCATATGCATTTCTCTTTTTATTGTATCTCAGAATAGGATTTCTACAACATGAGGTATATATAAGCTTAGTATCAGTACCGAGAATTATTTTACCAAAGTGTATCGCCAACTGGGGCTTCCCAGGTAGCTCAGTGGTAAAGCATCTGCGTGCCAATGCACGAAAGACACGAAATGGGCTAACCTGCTAGGTCGGGAAGATCCCCTGGAGAAGAAAATGGCAACCCATGGCAGTATTTGTGCCTGGACAATTCCCTGGACAAAGGAGTCTGGCGGGTTACAGTCCATGGGGTGGCAAAAGGGTAAACCATGACTTAGTGACTGACCACAAGCATGATCACCAATTACCACATTATATTCACAGCTATTTTATGGGACAGATCCACTATCTTCACATCCTTGCCAACATTTACTATTGCTTTTCTTCCTTTTTTTCCTTTCTTCCTTCATCTCTTTATCTTTTCTTTTCTTCTTTCTTTAATTTCAGCCATTAAAATGAGCTGTAGTAGTGTTTCAATATGGTTTTAATTTGAATTTGCATTATTTTTCACTATTTTAATACTCTGCACTTTAAATTATTGTTAATATTATAAACAGTTAATTTTTATTTGGATTTAACAGCCATGTGTTATTTTTAGTGACCTTTATTATTTCTTTTTGTGGTATGTCTATCAGAAATCATTTTATTTATGCCTTAAAAAGTAAATCATTTAATGCAGGGCTATTCATGAGAAATTTTCATTTATTTACTTGTCAGAAAGCCTCTTTTTATAACATTTTTGAAGGATGCTTTTTTCAGTGATAGATTTCTGTGTTGGCACTTATTTTCTTCCAGAGTTGCAAACATGTCATTATATATTTTTTCCTTCTATTATTTCTACAGTTAGGTTCACTTATCAGTTTAATTTTTGTGTCTTTAAAAGTCACGTGTCTATTTTTCTTTACTTTGGACTGCCCTAAATGTTTCTATTATTGCTTTCGAATTGTTTTACAATACTGTGCTTAGATGTGATTTCTTTATATTTATTCTTTTTATAATCTATTGTACCTTATTAAACGGTGGCTAGACACATTTCATCATTTTCATTTTGGGGGAATTTTCAAAATATTTCTGTCCTTTCATCCTTCAGAAACCCACTTACACTTATTTTGAAATTTTTTTTCCTATCATTTCTGGTGCTTCATATGTTTTTTTTAATTTTTACTTTACTTTTTATTTTACAGAGTTTTCTTTTTTACAGATATGTATGATCCCAGATTAGTCATATGTATATCCCCCACATCCCACCCCTCCAGGTCGTCATGTGCTTTATTTCAGTCATTATTTTCTGTGTGTTTTATTTCCTTTATTTTCCACAGACCTATGTCCAATCATTTTATCTCCATAGTTTCTATCACTCTACATAGCAATCCTTTATAAACTTTGATTCTCTGATTTTCAGTTGTGTCATCAGTTTCTTGAAAGTACTCATAATTAAAATGTACTTTGTATTATTAACTTGTAAGTCTGTATCTGATAAAAATATCTGGATCACCCATGAGTCTGTTTGTACTGTCTGATTTTATTATTTCCTTTTTCCATCAACTCATGTCTTTGTCAAGATTTGTATTTTTTTACTGAATGCTGAACATTTTAATGATAAACTGCTGAATCTTTCTACCTTTCTCCAGAAAAGTTTTGTTTTTGTTTTCCACAACTATATTTAGAAATAGGAGCAGGTCATATTGATCTAAATAGAGATTGAGATGGTTGAAATCTAAGTTTAAAAGTGTACAAACACTGGTCTATTTGCAGTCATAATTTTCTGTAGACATAGTTTCACAAGGGTGTTCATAAAATACCTGAGTTGCTCTTAGGACCTATTCTCCGGGATAGGCCCTATACTCCTTTTTGTATATTTCCCCCAGTTGGTTAATGTTTATTTTTAAAGACATCCTATTGAATATATGTTGTTTAATTATTGACATTAAACTGCATAGTTCACAGCAATAAAACTCTTGCCTGAACAAAGATTATCTGACACACATATTCTTTCCATAAGAAACATTATAGTCAGCTCTGAACAAGAACACTATCCAGCACCTCAGCACTATGCTTGGATACCATTATAAATAGCTAAGTTACAAACCAAGAGCACACACAAAGAATGAGAAAATATGGCACAAAATAGACCACCAAAGAACATTTGTTTACAATATGATTGAAATGGTAAAACCTTGTTTGTTCTCCGGTAGCTACATGCCTGTGAAGCAGCTCAAATGTTTCACTACTCTGCACCAGTCCAAACATGCCCATAAAATGCTACAAGTATGGATGTAAGGATTGAAAATACATTTTATAGAGGAGACAAACTCAAGTATGGAATTCATGAGCAATGAAGATAAGTTATATTCAGATTCTTGTTATTATGCAAATATTAAAAAGCCACACATTGCACAGAGAGAGAATTTATACTGATATCTTGACCTGTGAAGAGGGCCTGACCAATACTATTTAAAATATTTAATTTAATTGAAATTTAAAATTTCAATTTTCTAAAATGCTTAAGAGGAAGACTTGGAAGAAATGTCAGATGTCGGCATATTTGATATTTGATAGTTCTTTAAAAAGAATTAAATAAAGCTTTTCAGAAGAGGGGTCAGTGACCTGCAGCCAAAGATGACCAGAAACATACCTGTAATTGAAAAACTGTTGGGCTTATCGGCTGGTTGCAATGCAGAAAAGAGTGTAGTGATGAGAATCACGTAGTGTCTCAGTAAGGCGTATTTAAAAAGAATTGTATGATACAACTTTATGTTAGGTGATTGGGGGAGATACTTCAAAGAGGTGATGCTTTGCTCTGGATTTCATAGTCAAGAAGCAGCAGGAATTCTATGGTATCTGATCTTAATAAATCCTATGTAATGTAAGGCATGTAGTAAAGCTTTGAGGCAAACACTGGTCTATTTGCAGTCATAATTTTCTGTAGACATAGTTTCACAAGGGTGTTCATAAAATACCTGAGTTGCTCTTAGGACCTATTCTCCGGGATAGGCCCTATACTCCTTTTTGTATATTTCCAGTTGGTTAATGTTTATTTTTAAAGACATCCTATTGAATATATGTTGTTTAATTATTGACATTAAACTGCATAGTTCACAGCAATAAAACTCTTGCCTGAACAAAGATTATCTGACACACATATTCTTTCCATAAGAAACATTATAGTCAGCTCTGAACAAGAACACTATCCAGCACCTCAGCACTATGCTTGGATACCATTATAAATAGCTAAGTTACAAACCAAGAGCACACACAAAGAATGAGAAAATATGGCACAAAATAGACCACAAAAAGACATTTGTTTACAATATGATTGAAATGGTAAAACCTTGTTTGTTCTCCGGTAGCTACATGCCTGTGAAGCAGCTCAAATGTTTCACTACTCTGCACCAGTCCAAACATGCCCATAAAATGCTACAAGTATGGATGTAAGGATTGAAAATACATTTTATAGAGGAGACAAACTCAAGTATGGAATTCATGAGCAATGAAGATAAGTTATATTCAGATTCTTGTTATTATGCAAATATTAAAAAGCCACACATTGCACAGAGAGAGAATTTATACTGATATCTTGACCTGTGAAGAGGGCCTGACCAATACTATTTAAAATATTTAATTTAATTGAAATTTAAAATTTCAATTTTCTAAAATGCTTAAGAGGAAGACTTGGAAGAAATGTCAGATGTCGGCATATTTGATATTTGATAGTTCTTTAAAAAGAATTAAATAAAGCTTTTCAGAAGAGGGGTCAGTGACCTGCAGCCAAAGATGACCAGAAACATACCTGTAATTGAAAAACTGTTGGGCTTATCGGCTGGTTGCAATGCAGAAAAGAGTGTAGTGATGAGAATCACGTAGTGTCTCAGTAAGGCGTATTTAAAAAGAATTGTATGATACAACTTTATGTTAGGTGATTGGGGGAGATACTTCAAAGAGGTGATGCTTTGCTCTGGATTTCATAGTCAAGAAGCAGCAGGAATTCTATGGTATCTGATCTTAATAAATCCTATGTAATGTAAGGCATGTAGTAAAGCTGAGGCTATGAAGTTCAGAGGCAACAGTCACCCATCCAAGAAAAAGAGATTTTTGGTTATAGTTAAGGTTTAGATAATATGCATTTTATCTAAATGCCATCATAATTATGGGGCAATTTTATTTTGCTTTGATCCATTGTATTCATAGAGTGGCCTTGCTTGATCCTGTTATTTTGCAAAATTCACTTACCTGAAGTGAGGGCCAAGCTCTAGTTATAAGACCTAACCGTCCCCTCATAACACCAATACCTAACTGATCATACCATAGTAGCTGCTAAAACTTAAGGGCTACTTTTGTTTTTCCAAAGGGCACAAAGGATTAAAAGTGTTCCAAATAACCCATATTGTATAGCCTTTGTTTTAATATGTGTTGTTGAAAATCATGCAAGTCATTTTTTGTGTGCATATAAGAAATGGTAGTATTAAGATGAAAGAACATGACCTGTATTAACCCTAAAGTATTAAAATATATTGCTAGCACAGAAATAAGGATCTTTAAAGAAATATTGCACAATCATAAAACAGCCACAGATAACAGTCAGTTTGCATGCTTTCTCTGCAAAAATGGAGACTACTTAATAAAAATAAAACCTCAATAGAAAAGTACAGTTTTCTATTTGAACCTAGTTACACTCTCCAGTTTTCTGTGGTTGTTTGTCAACTACATATTTTTCTTTCCAACAGGGTACTGTAAATTCTCATAATGGGTACTGTAAATTCTATTTTTTATAAAAGTTTATACCCCAAATTATTGGATGTGCATTACAGTCGTAAACTGGTGGCCTGGTTTAAGAAGTTACTATACATGGATATCATAGTTTGTGGTTACAACTGAACAATTTAAAATGCCATTTTTACAGATATCTCTTGCATTTCATTGGTTAAGAGTCAAAATGTTATTATTAAAATTCAAATATAGATGCCCATTTAAAAATTAGTAAATATATATGTATTCATATAATATCATTTTTAAATTCTACTGGTCATATCCAAAATGTGTTTTTAAAAGGTACTTTAATCAATCAATCAATCTTGGATATTGTCCCCACCCCAATCCACATCAGCTTCCTGTCTATGACCCATGGGTCTCACAGGCCAGGTACCACTGTCAGGATCTGCAAAAAACGGATTTTAGCTCTTAGCCTCAGCTGGTAGACCTGACATTCTCACAGATCAGTCCTTTTGAATATCTCATGATTCTCTACTACCAGATTAAGGGCTTGTATCTCTATTATGACCCTAAAAATTGCTCTGGTGGGTTTTTCACTCAGTTATGTCCAACTCTTTGGGATCTCATGAACTATAAGCCCTCTAGGCTTAATACCTGATCATCCCAATGATAACTTTGCTTTGTTTCATATAAAAATTCTAATTTGAAGTACTTTTTTCTCATAAAATTTTTAGACTTTCTTTTGGTTGGGATTAAGTCATTAATTATTAGCTGTACTTTTATTAAGATTGTCAAAGTGAATTTTTTAAAAATAGCATGTGTTTACTACAGAAAATGAGATACTATTCTCAATTTTGCATATAAATACTATTCTCAATGAAAAGAATCTACTTTGTCTGTTTGAGCAATTACACGTATTTCACCGATAAACAGTATTCACAATATAAAAATTATTAACAATTTAAATACAGAACTGAATTTACAGTTAAGGATTTTCAGTTATTAAAAGAGACCTTTCATTTTCCTTTCTTGTAGTTATCTGATTTTAATACTAAGTACCTAAGGAAAGTAAGAGTTTAAATCTCATTCTTAATGGCTGAAGCTTGTAGTTTAATGTTATTTTTCCAATAAAAGCTATTAAAAATAGTTTGATTTTAAAAACATTAAGACAAATTGATCCTAATATGAAAATCAGTTGCAAACATTAACTTGAATATTGAATTACATTATTTCAAAGCAGGTAATGATTTATAATTCCAAACTAAAGTGATATGAAGTTATTACATGATATAGATTGAAGAGTTTTTAAAGTTATAATTTTACGTAGTTGGCCAAACCAAACTATATGTAAAGTGAACTTTTTTCTATGTAAAGTCCTTACCTTAATAACTAAACAAGTGTTTTAATGTTATGAACTGCATCTTCTTGGTAACGCTCATTTTTGAGAAAAACTAGAGTGTTCTTGGGTAGAAGAAATTTCATTACTTGTTAATTTTGCAAACTTAGAGTAAAAATGCAATGAATAAATAATAAGAGTCATCCATAAAATGAAAATCAAACAAACACAGTTACGGTAAACAGCCCAAAATAGAAGACACATGCTCAGGAATTAGTCCTGGTCCTACCACAGAGATGTGTCTTGGACAAGTTACTTATTAAGACTGAGTCTCAGTGTTCAATTTATAAAAGAAGATCACTAAACTAGATCTCTAACCTGGTCTGTTTCTTTCTAGTTTCTACCATTTGTAATAAGATACTTCTAATAGAATAAGTTTTATATATGATAATCTTACATAAAATTAGATGCTGGCTAGAATTTGATAATATTAATTGTTGGATTCTTCTCAACATTTATTAAATTTTGTGCTGCTTGATCTTTGGACTATAATATATGTGTGCTACACAGAAGAATATTCCTGTATTTTTTAAAAAATGTTTTTGCAACTAATTGCCATCAACTGAAGGCTTTCCACTATGACAGTGATTTGATTTTTAGATGAGCATTGTCTCTTTCTTGTTCTTTCTGTGAGCTCCAAATTGGTGGTGTATTGATTCTGGTCATGTTTAGAACTGAAATATTCTTTTAATCTCATTCTGTTGTTTAATCAGTTAGTGCCTGAGCCCTCATTTTTCTAAATTGTATTTTTATTGTGCTAATTTATATACAATAAGCAATTGTGAGAAATTTCTTTCTTCCTTGAATTGACTTCTTAGACTTTGGGACACTATGTTTCTTTGTACAATTTTCTGAACTAGAAATAGTTTGATTTTAAAAACATTAAGACAAATTGATCCAAATAAATTCCAAACTTGAATATTGAATTACATTATTTCAAAGCAGGTAATGATTTATAATTCCAAACTAAAGTGATATGAAGTTATTACATGATATAGATTGAAGAGTTTTTAAAGTTATAATTTTACGTAGTTGGCCAAACCAAACTATATGTAAAGTGAACTTTTTTCTATGTAAAGTCCTTACCTTAATAACTAAACAAGTGTTTTAATGTTATGAACTGCATCTTCTTGGTAACGCTCATTTTTGAGAAAAACTAGAGTGTTCTTGGGTAGAAGAAATTTCATTACTTGTTAATTTTGCAAACTTAGAGTAAAAATGCAATGAATAAATAATAAGAGTCATCCATAAAATGAAAATCAAACAAACACAGTTACGGTAAACAGCCCAAAATAGAAGACACATGCTCAGGAATTAGTCCTGGTCCTACCACAGAGATGTGTCTTGGACAAGTTACTTATTAAGACTGAGTCTCAGTGTTCAATTTATAAAAGAAGATCACTAAACTAGATCTCTAACCTGGTCTGTTTCTTTCTAGTTTCTACCATTTGTAATAAGATACTTCTAATAGAATAAGTTTTATATATGATAATCTTACATAAAATTAGATGCTGGCTAGAATTTGATAATATTAATTGTTGGATTCTTCTCAACATTTATTAAATTTTGTGCTGCTTGATCTTTGGACTATAATATATGTGTGCTACACAGAAGAATATTCCTGTATTTTTTAAAAAATGTTTTTGCAACTAATTGCCATCAACTGAAGGCTTTCCACTATGACAGTGATTTGATTTTTAGATGAGCATTGTCTCTTTCTTGTTCTTTCTGTGAGCTCCAAATTGGTGGTGTATTGATTCTGGTCATGTTTAGAACTGAAATATTCTTTTAATCTCATTCTGTTGTTTAATCAGTTAGTGCCTGAGCCCTCATTTTTCTAAATTGTATTTTTATTGTGCTAATTTATATACAATAAGCAATTGTGAGAAATTTCTTTCTTCCTTGAATTGACTTCTTAGACTTTGGGACACTATGTTTCTTTGTACAATTTTTTTCTGTTTCAACATTTTTTTCATTTATTGGCATATGATATTTCCTTTACTGCATGCTATTATTTTTGTAGACTTTTATAATGTAGTTCTACCCAACACTGATATTTGCTTTCCTGACTGTGTGAGAACTCTTGTCATTCTTCCCATTATATGTGGGAACAGTTTGTTTTGTTCTCCCCTGTGAGCTCTAGTTTGAGGGGTGGGTTTGGCCTCGCATGGATGCTGAGAGGAGGGAGAAGTGGCTGCTGAAGAGAGAAAGCTGAAGTTATTTAAGAACAAACGCACTATGCTCTTCCTTCTGAGAGGTTTAAAAATAACTGAACTGAACTTCACTCCCCATCAGTGTCAGGAACAAAGAAGGGAAAATAATTTTTCTGTGATCCCAATTATTTAGTCAGTTTAAGAACAGCCCTGAAAGGTTTACTTTGTTCAGAGAGAGGCATCTCCGTCATGTGTTTTTCCCCAGTCTACCTACTTATTCCCAGCAGCTGTTTCCACTAATTCTCAAACAAAAAAGAAAAGCAAATGATGTGCTATTCAGTTTGCTTCTTCCCAGATTTGAGAGTATTTATAAGGATTTTTAGTGTACTGTGAACTCAACTCTGTGCTACCAAGAGGTACAGTACTGTAGTTGTCCTTGAAGAATCTTCTATTGCTTTGAATTCAGTGCCTAAAAGTAGGAGACTTGAAGCATTTTATTTAGTTTTGATTCTGTTTAATTTATTTTCACCAGGTTTTAGGAATGTAAAACTCTAAGACACAGTTTCAAGAACTTCCAAACACTTTCCTGATTTTAAAAGCAACTAATTGCCATCAACTGAAGGCTTTCCACTATGACAGTGATTTGATTTTTAGATGAGCATTGTCTCTTTCTTGTTCTTTCTGTGAGCTCCAAATTGGTGGTGTATTGATTCTGGTCATGTTTAGAACTGAAATATTCTTTTAATCTCATTCTGTTGTTTAATCAGTTAGTGCCTGAGCCCTCATTTTTCTAAATTGTATTTTTATTGTGCTAATTTATATACAATAAGCAATTGTGAGAAATTTCTTTCTTCCTTGAATTGACTTCTTAGACTTTGGGACACTATGTTTCTTTGTACAATTTTTTTCTGTTTCAACATTTTTCCATTTATTGGCATATGATATTTCCTTTACTGCATGCTATTATTTTTGTAGACTTTTATAATGTAGTTCTACCCAACACTGATATTTGCTTTCCTGACTGTGTGAGAACTCTTGTCATTCTTCCCATTATATGTGGGAACAGTTTGTTTTGTTCTCCCCTGTGAGCTCTAGTTTGAGGGGTGGGTTTGGCCTCGCATGGATGCTGAGAGGAGGGAGAAGTGGCTGCTGAAGAGAGAAAGCTGAAGTTATTTAAGAACAAACGCACTATGCTCTTCCTTCTGAGAGGTTTAAAAATAACTGAACTGAACTTCACTCCCCATCAGTGTCAGGAACAAAGAAGGGAAAATAATTTTTCTGTGATCCCAATTATTTAGTCAGTTTAAGAACAGCCCTGAAAGGTTTACTTTGTTCAGAGAGAGGCATCTCCGTCATGTGTTTTTCCCCAGTCTACCTACTTATTCCCAGCAGCTGTTTCCACTAATTCTCAAACAAAAAAGAAAAGCAAATGATGTGCTATTCAGTTTGCTTCTTCCCAGATTTGAGAGTATTTATAAGGATTTTTAGTGTACTGTGAACTCAACTCTGTGCTACCAAGAGGTACAGTACTGTAGTTGTCCTTGAAGAATCTTCTATTGCTTTGAATTCAGTGCCTAAAAGTAGGAGACTTGAAGCATTTTATTTAGTTTTGATTCTGTTTAATTTATTTTCACCAGGTTTTAGGAATGTAAAACTCTAAGACACAGTTTCAAGTAACCTTCCCAAACAGCTTGAATTTCCAAACTTTTATTATCACTATTTATTCCAAACCTATTTTTTCATTTGTTGTATACCTAATCTGAGGGTACCAAGATCTTTCCGGTCACAAAATGTTAAAACTCTGCAGTTTATTTTGACTTCTTTTCTCAGAAGTTTTCTGCAACATGTTAAAATGATCAGTCATCCAGGCACATCAGTGCTATGCCTGAAATTATCTTGGTGACTTTTTTATCTCTGAATGACATGCCTTAGTTCTGTCTCACATTCCTTCTATAATAGACTATTAGGCAAACCACTTAATTAGAATTTTAGCCACTTCTCACCATAACTTTTTTAGGCAGTTAGAGTAGGGAGAAGGGGGTCCAAAACGGTGGTTAGAGGAAGTGGTCACTAGAAGAACCAAGTAGAGGACAAACCCCACAAAAAACGGAAACCAGGGACCAGAGTGTGGACTCCCAGTCGGGAGACACACACCCTTCCCTGATTGTTCTCAGACTCATGTCTTATTTGCAGGGACCAGCCAGGAGAGGGAACAAAGGATTAAACAAGGGAAGCCAAGAAATGAGAGGGGATCACTCCTGCAGGGGTTGGTCTGCTCTCCCATCTTGAGACCTGTACTGTTTGTTGCCTGCTTAATAAATCCTGCCTGCATGAGCTGTCCTGGTCCATCATTTCAATTCTTTGCCATGATGAGACAAGAACAAAGGGTGAAGAACTGATCCAACACTTTGAAAATAGCAGAAAAATGAGTTTTAACTGATGCTAACTCTCCAGAATATGTTACTAATCTCACTTGCCCTCAAATACCTCGAGGTTTTCAGGTTGTTAAAAACATCTGAAAGACACAGCTAGCTTATCAGGGACAGAAGCAAAATTAAATCCACATCTGAGGGCTTCCCTGGTGGTCCAGTGGGTAAAGAGTCTGCCTTGCAGTGCAAGAGGCACCAGTTTGATGCCTGGCCCAGGAAGATTAGACATGCCACAGAGTGGCTAGACCAGTTTGTCCAATTGCGAGCTAACACTTTGGACCGCACACACCCAGAGCCAGTGCTTTTCAACATGAGAGGACACTGCAATGGGAGGCCTACACAGACCAAAGAAAACAATAAAAAGAGGGTGAAATTAAAAAAATAAATAAATAAAAGTGTCTGCCTCTTTGTGATTCCATGGACTTGCCAGGCTCCTCTGCCCATGGAATTCTCCAAGCAAGAATACTGGAATGGGTAGCCATTTCCTTCTCCAAGGGATCTTGGCTCAAACCTGGGTATGATGCATGGCAGGCAGATTCTTTACCATCTAAGTCACCAGGGAAGCCCGTTCTACTACTCTAAATATTCTTCTATTTCTTCATGTAACTTCTAAGCTAATATATGTAGTGTATGCTTTCCACTTTCAGAGAGTTCAGATAACAACAAATTCATCACAAAAATATATACCTAAAAGGGCATAATTGATACATTTTTAGAAACAAACAAACAAAAACAGCCTTGTCTATTAGATGAAATCCCAACTACAAAAACAATCATCTGGCTATAGGTGCTTCCTTTCTTTAATTATTATCAAAACCTACTGATAATAAATTGCACTAGAATATGAATAAGGAATAACAATATTTGCCTAGCAGAAAATATTAATATTGAGAAGACCTAAGTGATCAGGAATATAAATAAAATACTCTTTTTTCTACAACTAAACACTTCCATTGAAAATCAAATTAAGGAGGCCTCTAAGTGTAATAGCCCAAGAACACTTCCATTGACCTGTTTCTTTCACTCTCCTTCCAGTGAAAATAATTTGAGGAACCAATAAAATTGGGCCCTTTTCATTACTGTTTTCTAAATATGGATGAAGGATTTCAGTATTTTTCATCTAATATCATTTTATTTTGCCTTATTTTTCCCTATAAGTAAAGATTTTAAAATTCCATGCTTTAGAGTTGTATTTTCCAATTGCACAACAGAATTTGAACTTATGTGCATCTTAATTTTTTTAACTGAAGTATGGTTGGCTTAAAGTATTGTGTTAGTTTCAGGTGTAAATATAGTGATTTCTGTTTTTTTTTTTTCATATTATATCACATTATACATCATTATAGGATATTAGTGTGATTTCCTACGCTATAAATATCTTTACTGCTTACCTATACTACATAGAGTAGCATTAATTCCATACTCCTATTTATTCCCCCTTCCCCTATTAGTAAAGGAGAAGTTTGTTTACTATGTCTGTGAGGTCTATTTTGAATGTAGATTTATTTGTATTATAGTTTTAGATTCTACATGTAAGTTATATCATATAGTATTTGTCCTTCTCTGTCTGATTTATTTCACTAAATTTTGTATTCTCTAGGTCAATCCCTAGTGCTGCAAATGACAATATTTAATTCTTTTTATTATATATTGTATGTGAGTAAGTGTGTATGTGTATGTGTGTGTGTATATATATGTATATTCTTACATTAACTGCCTATTGATGGGCATTGAGATAGCTCCCATATATTGGCTATTATACATAGTGCTGCTGTGAACACTGAGGTGCATATATCTTTCAAATGAAGGTTTTTCTTTTTTTTTCCAGCTATAACCAGGAGTGGAACTGTTGGATCATATGGTAGTTTTACTTTTAGTTTTGCAAAAGAGTATCTTTACTGTTTTCCATAGTGGCTGCACCAATTCACATTTCTACCAGCAGAGGATGAGGCTTCTGCTTTCTTTACATTCTTGCCAGCATTTATTATCTGCAGACTTCTTTGGATAATAGCCATTCTGTGTGAAGTGATACCTCACTGAGATTTTGATTTGCTCTTCTCTAATAATTAGTGATGTTGAGCATATTTTAATGTGCTTATACTCTATGTGTTTTTTTGGAAAAAAAATGTCCATTCAGGTCTTCTGCTCATTTTTAATTGGTTTGTTTTATTGATATTGAGTTGTATGATCTGCTTTTTTTTTTTAAATTTATTTATTTATTTATTTATTTTGGGCAGGGGTCGTGTTGGGGAGGGAGGGGAGCGGGCGGACCACTTCTATTGGTCCTTCATTTCTCTATTTTCATCCATCTTTGTTCTTTGGCTCCTGTGGGCCTTCCATCGCGGTGGCGTCTGTCGTTGCAGAGCACCGGCTCTGGGCGCATGCGCTCCAGAGCTCCAGCGCTCCGGCTCAGTAATTGGACACATTGGTCCAGCCGCGCCACGGCATGTGGGATCTTCCCAGGCCAGGGATCGAACAGGCACCCCTTGCACTGCAAGGCGGTGTCCTTACCCACTGCGCCACCAGGGGAAGCCCTATGATCTGCTTTTTATATTTTGGATATTAACCCCCTTTCAGTCACATGGTTTGCAGATAATTTCTCCCATTCAATTGGTTGTTTTTTCATTTAGTAGATGGTTTTCTTTGCTGTGCAAAAGCTTTTACATTTGATTAGGTCTCATTTGTTTATTTTTGCTTTGATTTCTTTTGCCTTGGAAGACTAATCTAAGAAAAGATTTCTGTGATTTATATCAAAGACCATTTTGCCTATATGCTCTTCTATGAGTTTTATAGTATCATGTCTTACATTAATATTTTAAATCATTTTGAGTTTATTTTTGTATATGGTATGAGGGAATGTTCTAATTTCATTGATTTACATGTGGTTGTTCAGCTTTTCCAACACCACTTGTTGAAGAGACTCTTTTCTCCATTGTATATTTTTGCCTTGCTTGTGTTAGATTAATTGGCCATAAGTACATGAGCTTATTTCTGGGCTCTCTATTCTGTTCCACTGATCTATGTGTCTGTTTTTCTGCCAGTACCATTCTGTTTTGATTACGGTAGCTTTCTAATCATATTGAGCTTGATTTTATTGTACATCCTAATGTCAAATTTTCTTTCTTTGGAAATATAAAGCTGCATGTCAACCAGAACTAGATGCCATATATGCATTAGCAAAGTGTTCCACCACTTATTAGGTATACTAAATCATTTTTTGCTTTTTAACAAAGCAAAAAGCTTCTTGCCTTTTGAAGAGCTATAGCTCTCTCAGAAGGCAAGTATTATGATAAACTTCTAAATAATAAATAACTTTGCCATAAATACTAACTTTTAAATAGTAAATATTTACCACTGAAATATAAACTGACCATTACCAGACAGTAGGAAAAGAAAAATAAGAAATAAGAAATAAGCTTTACCTAGTATATGAGCCATTTTACAAACTCTTTTAATCCTAAAAATTAAAAATCAGTCCTGTAGAGTCATACAGTATTGCAGCATTAAAGCTGTGGCTATCTGCTGTAGCTCTCAGAGAGTATCAGAAAATAAGACAGCTATTACATGCTGGGGCAAGTACTGTAACTCAGCCCTAAAAGGCTTCAAGTACATTTCATCTCCATTACTCGTTTCCACATTAATGTGTTACAAACAAACCTTTGTCTCCCCACTAGATGGTCATCAGCCACCATGTATACAAGAACTTTACTGCACTCTTGAATTTAGCAAAAGCACACAGAAAAAGCACAACATGACACAAAGACAGAAAAGCACTCTTCTTTTGCCTTGGAAGACTAATCTAAGAAAAGATTTCTGTGATTTATATCAAAGACCATTTTGCCTATATGCTCTTCTATGAGTTTTATAGTATCATGTCTTACATTAATATTTTAAATCATTTTGAGTTTATTTTTGTATATGGTATGAGGGAATGTTCTAATTTCATTGATTTACATGTGGTTGTTCAGCTTTTCCAACACCACTTGTTGAAGAGACTCTTTTCTCCATTGTATATTTTTGCCTTGCTTGTGTTAGATTAATTGGCCATAAGTACATGAGCTTATTTCTGGGCTCTCTATTCTGTTCCACTGATCTATGTGTCTGTTTTTCTGCCAGTACCATTCTGTTTTGATTACGGTAGCTTTCTAATCATATTGAGCTTGATTTTATTGTACATCCTAATGTCAAATTTTCTTTCTTTGGAAATATAAAGCTGCATGTCAACCAGAACTAGATGCCATATATGCATTAGCAAAGTGTTCCACCACTTATTAGGTATACTAAATCATTTTTTGCTTTTTAACAAAGCAAAAAGCTTCTTGCCTTTTGAAGAGCTATAGCTCTCTCAGAAGGCAAGTATTATGATAAACTTCTAAATAATAAATAACTTTGCCATAAATACTAACTTTTAAATAGTAAATATTTACCACTGAAATATAAACTGACCATTACCAGACAGTAGGAAAAGAAAAATAAGAAATAAGAAATAAGCTTTACCTAGTATATGAGCCATTTTACAAACTCTTTTAATCCTAAAAATTAAAAATCAGTCCTGTAGAGTCATACAGTATTGCAGCATTAAAGCTGTGGCTATCTGCTGTAGCTCTCAGAGAGTATCAGAAAATAAGACAGCTATTACATGCTGGGGCAAGTACTGTAACTCAGCCCTAAAAGGCTTCAAGTACATTTCATCTCCATTACTCGTTTCCACATTAATGTGTTACAAACAAACCTTTGTCTCCCCACTAGATGGTCATCAGCCACCATGTATACAAGAACTTTACTGCACTCTTGAATTTAGCAAAAGCACACAGAAAAAGCACAACATGACACAAAGACAGAAAAGCACTCTTCTCAGAATGTTTTATCCATTCAAGAAAAGTTTTCTAATTGTGACATTTAGTTGTGAAATGATGGACAATTGTTCCTTATTTTAAAACAGTGCTAGTCCCCTCACCTTGGAACCTACAGCACTGCATCTCAGATACACTAAGACAATGGGTGACTTGTGATAAAAAAGAATTTCCAAGCAGCTTCTGTATGGTGGGCAGAAGAAATCAAATAAATGTACACTGATTCATGACATGAAGCAATGAGGCATTGCTGCTGACTGCTAGGAATTGACAATAATCAATCAATATGACAAGCAGCAATTAAAAACAAGGTAGCTGTAACTGAGGAAATGTGTCAACCAGCTTATAAGTGAAGGGGCAGAGGCACAAATAGTAACAAGATCTAAAAACACTAGGTCTTTTCATTAATTAAAGGGTAAGCCTCATAACCATACTCTGTAATGACCCTTCCACATAATGTCTTTTTTTATTGTTCAAGTGGCATCCAAGTAAAAAATATGGATATATGTAGAGTTATACATAGAGTGCAAAGCTACGCTTTACAAGTAATGTCCTGTGGGTTTATGCTTCATTCTTTTTTTTTTTTTTAAAGATTTATTTATTTATTTATTTGGGGCAGGGGTTGGGTTGGGGAAGGAGGGGAGCGGTGGGCCACTTCTATTGGTCTTTCATTTCTCCATTTTCATCCATCTTTGTTCTTTAGCTCCTGTGGGCCTCCCATCGCGGTGGTGTCTGTCTGTCGTTGCAGAGAGCTGGCTCTGGGCGCATGCGCTCCAGAGCTCCAGCCCGGTGATTGGACACATCGGTCCAGCCGCTCTGCGGCACGTGGGATCTTCCCAGGCCAGGGCTTGAACCGGCGCCCCTTGCACTGCAAGGTGATGTCCTTACCCACTGGACCACCAGGGGAAGCCCTATGCTTCATTCTTTTAAAGCAACAGTAAAAGCAAGGCTGTTTTGGTCTGAAAAAATTCAAGCAATCTCATATAGCATTTGTACAGCTTGATCAATTGGATCTCTCAAGAATTCAGGATGCTTCTAATAAAGCACAGTGCAATTTCAGTCATGGTAAGGGAATCTGTCAATTGTATATGGTGATACATTTGAAAATAGAGTCAGTAACGTGTTTTTTACATTGTGTCAATTTTATTCTTTGGTTTATAGGAAAGTTAAGAGAGGTTAAGATAATTTCAGTAGCCAAAGTAATTATAGGTTATGTTTCTGTTTTTTTTTTTTTTTCCTAAAATTTACAGTATCTTTGGAAACAGTAGTTCGTGGTGAAATTAAATTATTCATATATTAAGGAATCAATTTTATGTGACATTGTTCCTCTTTTACCATTATACACAGGTAAAACGGTGATGCAAAGCATGTTATAATGACTTTCAGCCACCTTGACATTATGTTTTTATGAACTGGAATATATAATGATGAAAGCAAGAGATAATATTCATCACAGTTTATTATATACATACAGGTAGCTGTAACTGAGGAAATGTGTCAACCAGCTTATAAGTGAAGGGGCAGAGGCACAAATAGTAACAAGATCTAAAAACACTAGGTCTTTTCATTAATTAAAGGGTAAGCCTCATAACCATACTCTGTAATGACCCTTCCACATAATGTCTTTTTTTATTGTTCAAGTGGCATCCAAGTAAAAAATATGGATATATGTAGAGTTATACATAGAGTGCAAAGCTACGCTTTACAAGTAATGTCCTGTGGGTTTATGCTTCATTCTTTTTTTTTTTTTTAAAGATTTATTTATTTATTTATTTGGGGCAGGGGTTGGGTTGGGGAAGGAGGGGAGCGGTGGGCCACTTCTATTGGTCTTTCATTTCTCCATTTTCATCCATCTTTGTTCTTTAGCTCCTGTGGGCCTCCCATCGCGGTGGTGTCTGTCTGTCGTTGCAGAGAGCTGGCTCTGGGCGCATGCGCTCCAGAGCTCCAGCCCGGTGATTGGACACATCGGTCCAGCCGCTCTGCGGCACGTGGGATCTTCCCAGGCCAGGGCTTGAACCGGCGTCCCTTGCACTGCAAGGTGATGTCCTTACCCACTGGACCACCAGGGGAAGCCCTATGCTTCATTCTTTTAAAGCAACAGTAAAAGCAAGGCTGTTTTGGTCTGAAAAAATTCAAGCAATCTCATATAGCATTTGTACAGCTTGATCAATTGGATCTCTCAAGAATTCAGGATGCTTCTAATAAAGCACAGTGCAATTTCAGTCATGGTAAGGGAATCTGTCAATTGTATATGGTGATACATTTGAAAATAGAGTCAGTAACGTGTTTTTTACATTGTGTCAATTTTATTCTTTGGTTTATAGGAAAGTTAAGAGAGGTTAAGATAATTTCAGTAGCCAAAGTAATTATAGGTTATGTTTCTGTTTTTTTTTTTTTTTCCTAAAATTTACAGTATCTTTGGAAACAGTAGTTCGTGGTGAAATTAAATTATTCATATATTAAGGAATCAATTTTATGTGACATTGTTCCTCTTTTACCATTATACACAGGTAAAACGGTGATGCAAAGCATGTTATAATGACTTTCAGCCACCTTGACATTATGTTTTTATGAACTGGAATATATAATGATGAAAGCAAGAGATAATATTCATCACAGTTAATAGGTGCTTTATATAAGAGCAGATACATACAGGAATTTTTAATAAAATTGAGTATTTTCAAACCCCCATATAGACCGTAGATATATCATTTAGTATATGTGCTGCTGAAGCGAGCACTACACTGTTGATATATCAGTTAGAAGGTCAAAACACTAATGGGACCTATGAACTTCTATTTACTTGCAAAGATAAATCTGTGGAGATTCAATATGCATATGTTTGGAGTAGTATGATTGTGTCAAGCATCATTTTAAACAATGAAATGCATTTGCCAGTCAACTGAATAGCATTAGTGCATGATCCATGGCCAATTATCACTAAAAATAAAATACACTCTTAGAAAGAATTAGGTTAAGCCAGGATGTTACCTAGATTTACTATATCTGATTCAGAACTTCCTGTCCATTCCACTTCACTATATAATTGGCTCCTTCATAAATATCTGAAAAACTTTTATATACTGAAATAAATAAGCATAGATTAGAAGTTAGGAGGTGTGGATTTGATTCTTTAAGAAGAGAATTAGAAGGAAGCCATGAACTTCATCATGGAAGAAGGACACACGCCAACGGAAACCACATTGTAAAATGAGTACACAGTAATCTTTTGAGTTATACAATTTTCCTGAAAATGAAAGCTATGAAATCATTCAGACTGTGATACCCCAAGATATGAAGCTCCCCCACCAAATTAGAACCCCTAAATCATAGGCAGAGGATACAAATGATTTCTTATAGTGTTTTTGAACTGTTGTTGCTTGAAAACAGAGATGGTAAGCAAAATGTATTCTCAGCAATAAAATGACCAAAAACTGAGAAGCTGAACCAAAAAATTCCTATGATTTTATTGTCTTCTACCTGATTGGAAATAACTTTCCAAGATTGGGGAAAAAAAAAAAAAAAACTATATATACATTTTTCCAACTTGCCACTCGTCCATAAGAAAAAATATTTGAAAAAGTTATTTCATTAATCAAGTAAAAGGCAAAGATGTTACATCTTGCCTGATCAATATACCCTAAGGCAGCTGAGTTTGAAATACCTGATGAATTTGGACGTGAGTAATTTGCATGACTCAAATGATTATTGATAAATTACTGTTATATTTTTATAAGCTTTCCAATCAATGTTCAGGCTCTGACTGAAAACAGTTAAGCCTTAATGCATCTTCCTCTTCCTAAGTTCACAGCACACATGCTCAATTTTCCCTTTTATTTTTCCTATATTTCTCTGTTTTTATAAATATCGGCCACTGGGGTGATGGAGAGGTTGTGAACCTTTACTTTAAAGGATGTATAGGCCATGTCAGAAGGTCATCAGAAATGAGAAATAGAGGCGCATTCTGAAATATTGAACCCTGTATTGCTAACCTGCTCTGATAGACACATCAGAAAGTATCTTATAAATGCAAATGGCATTCTAGAACAAAAGGCTGTCACTTCTTTTTTTGTGTGGAAAAGAGCTGTCTGGCCTATCTGTCTTCCCTTACCCTCACAATTACCTGCATAACAGCAGAAGATGCACAATATGGATTGAAAGGCCTATTTCATGTTTATGCAAGAGAAAAAGCGAATTTATAAAAATGAATATAGTGATGTAAATGAAGAGAATTAGAAGGAAGCCATGAACTTCATCATGGAAGAAGGACACGCCAACGGCAACCACATTGTAAAATGAGTACACAGTAATCTTTTGAGATATACAACTTTCCTGAAAATGAAAGCTATGAAATCATTCAGACTGTGATACCCCAAGATATGAAGCTCCCCCACCAAATTAGAACCCCTAAATCATAGGCAGAGGATACAAATGATTTCTTATAGTGTTTTTGAACTGTTGTTGCTTGAAAACAGAGATGGTAAGCAAAATGTATTCTCAGCAATAAAATGACCAAAAACTGAGAAGCTGAACCAAAAAATTCCTATGATTTTATTGTCTTCTACCTGATTGGAAATAACTTTCCAAGCTTGGGGAAAAAAAAAAAAAAAACTATATATACATTTTTCCAACTTGCCACTCGTCCATAAGAAAAAATATTTGAAAAAGTTATTTCATTAATCAAGTAAAAGGCAAAGATGTTACATCTTGCCTGATCAATATACCCTAAGGCAGCTGAGTTTGAAATACCTGATGAATTTGGACGTGAGTAATTTGCATGACTCAAATGATTATTGATAAATTACTGTTATATTTTTATAAGCTTTCCAATCAATGTTCAGGCTCTGACTGAAAACAGTTAACCTTAATGCATCTTCCTCTTCCTAAGTTCACAGCACACATGCTCAATTTTCCCTTTTATTTTTCCTATATTTCTCTGTTTTTATAAATATCGGCCACTGGGGTGATGGAGAGGTTGTGAACCTTTACTTTAAAGGATGTATAGGCCATGTCAGAAGGTCATCAGAAATGAGAAATAGAGGCGCATTCTGAAATATTGAACCCTGTATTGCTAACCTGCTCTGATAGACACATCAGAAAGTATCTTATAAATGCAAATGGCATTCTAGAACAAAAGGCTGTCACTTCTTTTTTTGTGTGGAAAAGAGCTGTCTGGCCTATCTGTCTTCCCTTACCCTCACAATTACCTGCATAACAGCAGAAGATGCACAATATGGATTGAAAGGCCTATTTCATGTTTATGCAAGAGAAAAAGCGAATTTATAAAAATGAATATAGTGATGTAAATGAGTCAAAAATGCCTATATGCAACATGAAGCTCTCAGAAATATCAAGTGAACTAAGTAGTGCCAAATTTTTCAAAGATGTGTAGCTCTTATCCAGAAGCTAAAACAGATCATATATTTTGGAAATACTATATACTTTAATAAAAGTAACAGCTGAAAACCAAGATAAATCTTTCAAAAAATCTCTTTTGGCTAGTCATCTGCAGGGGTGAAAATGTAAGAAATAAGGACTGTCATCCCACATGAGGTAATGAAAGGAGAAGGCACTCATTTTGTCTAGGGAAGAGATGTCTAACCTTCACAATCCATGGGAACAGTACAAAAATCATTCTTAAAAATATCAGTTATGTTGTTGATATTTAAAGAATACCAACTATTTGGTTAAACATGATTCTGTGGGGGTTCTTTAGAAAAGATTAATTTTTAAAGAGGTAAATTAAATAAAGCATATTGGCCTCCCAAATGTAGGTGGGCCTTATCCTATCAGTTGAAGACCCTCCAATAGGTGATAGAAAACTCCTATCTGACTGCCTTGAGCTAAGTACTTTTGTTGTTTTTGTTGTTTGTTTATTTCCCTGCTTGTGTCTCAAACTATACCAGCTCTTGAGTTTCAAGCTTGCCACACTGTAAATGAGAACCTACACAGCTGCATAAGTCAATTCCTCTTGCACATGTATGTGGCATATACATTAAGAAAGAGAGATGGAGACATATATATATAGAGACAACTATTGATACATAGAGAGATCACTGATCACAAATGAACATTGGTATGACTGATAAACATATAAACTGCCAAGGTACTTTAAAAAGGAAGTGAGTTAATCTCCTTAATATGGACATTTAAATATACCTCTTATTGCATCATCAAGAATTCCTTCAGCAGGAAGTTTTGATGCAGACCTGGAAAACTCACCAATGAAGAGAAAATGATATATTGTAAAAAAGAATGGCAACTTAGCAGAGAATAGTTCTTCTCTTATCACATTTATTTATAGCTAGTTCAGCTTCTCTTATAGCCTTGCGGAACCTTGGGTGTAGTGCTTTGTCTATTCTCGTCAATGACTCTCTATTCACAAGTCTAGAAAATTTTTATTGGTGCAGCTTATTGATTTCTTCACACTGAACAGAAGGTAAGCTAACCATAAAAGACCACAAATATCCTGATATTTCAAAACTACAGAAAGAAATGAATGAGATTAATGACGTTTATTTCTTCCAAAAGAAAAACTATAAAAATTTGGATTTGTATGACAAGTAATATTGCATAAAGCATATATGGCATTGAGACTACAATTCTCTTATATAAACTGAAAATACTAAAATTTATCTCATGGAAATCCAAAGAATAAGAATAAATATCAAAATGTTTAAAAATACTGACAGACCTACCATAGAAAATACACTGGAGAATAATAATACTTGATCCTTCTATATTTAAGAAACAAAACTTAATTTTATGAATATTGACATACTGTTCTAAAGCTTATATGGGGAGGCACAAGACCCAGAGTATTCAATGTAATACTGAAGGAGAAGAATGAAGTTGGAGGATTGATGCCACCCAACTTTAAGACATACGATAAAGATACAGTAATTAAGGTGGTATAGTATAGGCAAAGGAATAGGCAATCAGAACAATGGAATAGAATATGGAGACCAGAAACAGATTCATATAAATATATTCAACTGACCTTTGACACAATAACACAGACCATACAACGGAGCAAAGACAAATGATATCTTCAACAAATGATATTGAAATAGACACTCAAATGCAAGGAAAACAAATGACTGATAAACCTATAAACGGCCAAGGTACTTTAAAAAGGAAGTGAGTTAATCTCCTTAATATGGACATTTAAATATACCTCTTATTGCATCATCAAGAATTCCTTCAGCAGGAAGTTTTGATGCAGACCTGGAAAACTCACCAATGAAGAGAAAATGATATATTGTAAAAAAGAATGGCAACTTAGCAGAGAATAGTTCTTCTCTTATCACATTTATTTATAGCTAGTTCAGCTTCTCTTATAGCCTTGCGGAACCTTGGGTGTAGTGCTTTGTCTATTCTCGTCAATGACTCTCTATTCACAAGTCTAGAAAATTTTTATTGGTGCAGCTTATTGATTTCTTCACACTGAACAGAAGGTAAGCTAACCATAAAAGACCACAAATATCCTGATATTTCAAAAACTACAGAAAGAAATGAATGAGATTAATGACGTTTATTTCTTCCAAAAGAAAAACTATAAAAATTTGGATTTGTATGACAAGTAATATTGCATAAAGCATATATGGCATTGAGACTACAATTCTCTTATATAAACTGAAAATACTAAAATTTATCTCATGGAAATCCAAAGAATAAGAATAAATATCAAAATGTTTAAAAATACTGACAGACCTACCATAGAAAATACACTGGAGAATAATAATACTTGATCCTTCTATATTTAAGAAACAAAACTTAATTTTATGAATATTGACATACTGTTCTAAAGCTTATATGGGGAGGCACAAGACCCAGAGTATTCAATGTAATACTGAAGGAGAAGAATGAAGTTGGAGGATTGATGCCACCCAACTTTAAGACATACGATAAAGATACAGTAATTAAGGTGGTATAGTATAGGCAAAGGAATAGGCAATCAGAACAATGGAATAGAATATGGAGACCAGAAACAGATTCATATAAATATATTCAACTGACCTTTGACACAATAACACAGACCATACAACGGAGCAAAGACAAATGATATCTTCAACAAATGATATTGAAATAGACACTCAAATGCAAGGAAAACAAATGACTCCCAACACAGACATAACTAACACCAGAAACAAAAATTAATTCAAAATGGAACATAACTTATATTTAAAATGAAAATCTACAAACCCCTAGAAGATATCACAGGAGAAAACTTAAATGGCCTTAGGTATAGTAATGACTTCTTAGATGCAACATCAAAACATATTCCATGAAGGAAATAACTGATGAACTAGACTTCCCTAAAATTAGAAACTTCTGCTCTATGAAGGATAATGTTAAGAAAATAAATACAAGTGCCAGACTGGGGGAAAGTATTTGTGAAAGATGATGAATTATTATCCAAAATACACAAAGAACTCTTAAAACTCAACCTTTAGAAAACAAACAACCTAACTTTAAAATGAGTCAAAAACTTTAGTGGACATTTCATCAAAGAAGATAAATAAGTACATGAAAAGATGCTCTGTATTATGTATCATCAGGGAAATGCAAATCAAAATAACAATGGGATGCTGCTATATACCAATTAGAATGGCCAATTGTAGAACACAGACAATACCAACTTCTGTGATGAGGTGAATCAGCATCATACATGATACGCTGCAGGTGGGAAAGTACTGTGGTACAGTCACAGTGTAAGATAGCTTTTCAGTTTCTTACAAAAGTAAATGTACTCTTACTGTGCAATCTAGTAATCACACTCCTTGAGTGTGACTCCTTTTAAATGTCCACACAAAAACCTGCACATGGACATTATAGCAGCTTTATTCACAATGACTAAAACTTAAAATAGAAAAAAAAAAAACAACAAAAAAAAAACAATCAGGATACCCTTCAGTAAGGGAATGAATAAACAGGTAGATCCAGACAATGGGATATTATTGAGCACTAAAAAGCAATAAGCCCTCAGGCCATTGGAAGACATGCTGGAATCTTTAATGCATATTACTAAGTGAAAGAAGCTCATCTGAATAGGCAACATATTGTATGAGGGCTTCCCTGGTGGTCCAGTGGGTAAGGATACTGCCTTGCAGTGCAAGGGGCACTGGTTCGATGCCACGGAGCAGCTGGACCGATGTGTCCAATTGCCGAGCAGGAGCTCTGGAGCGCGTGTGCCCAGAGCCAGTGCTCTGCGACAACAGAGGCCACTGCAATGGGAGGCCCACACGGGCCAAAAGAACAAAGATGGATCAAAATAGATAAATGAAAAGACCAAGAGAAGTAGCCCACCTGCCCCCGTCCCTACCCAACCTCCCCCTCCCCCCAAAAAACAAACATATTTATGATTCCAACTACGCGGCATTCTGAAAAAGGCAAAACTTTGGAGACAATAAAAATATCTGGGAGAGGCGGGACAAAATGGGCAGAGCACAGGTGACTCAGGGCTGTGAAAATACTCTAAAAGACATTACAAAGATGGACACATGTCATCATACATTTTCCAACCCATAGAATGCACAACACCAAGAGTGACCCCTAAAATAATCTATGAACGTTGAGTGATAATGCTGTGTTAATGTAGGTTCATTGTTGATAAACTTTTTATCCCACAATATATGTACAAAGAAAAAATTATATGTATATAAATTAATATATATATACTCTTTGTTGATGATGTTGATTATGGGGGAGGCTATGCCTATGGGGGTTTGGGTCGGGAATACCTAAGAAATCTTTTTGTTTTCTTCTTAATTTTGTTGTAAAAGTAAAACTGCACCAAAAAATAAAGTTAAAAAGATAAATAACTTTTAAATTTTTCTAAATAATGACAATAAAATCTGATTACTTTATCACTGGTAGTATTTGAAAATAATTGCTTATTAAACAAAAATAAATTTAAATGAAAATACAATGTGAAGATGACCTTTACACATATTCTTAAGTCTATACAAACACGGTAAATTGGCAGACCTTGAATAGAATTACTAAAATATTTTCACTCATTCTCTATCCCATTATAATACTCTTCCTGAAACATCTCAAAGGACTAAACATTTAATCTGTAACAAAGGAAAGACAATCATTTTCTTAGTGTTGGCTTTTTCGTATGTCCTGATTTTGTTTGTCATCTGTTGTATGTATTGGAAAGCCCAAGGGATCTTATCACCTGGAAAAAAACTGGGTTTTCTCCAAGATTTAAAGAATTATGAGTAGGTTAGCTTCAAAATGAGAACTAAGTTGGAAATATTTTCCTAAGATCTATGATGTACAAAGAGTAGTGCTAAACATGTTACATTCATCTTGCCCCTTAGATAAGACTACATATAAACCTATTCCAAAACCCTTATTTGACTGATGTGCAAAATTTGCTGAGTATAGTATTATGCTTATCGATTTACAGAACACGTTTTTTTTTTCCTTCTAGGTGCTGGACATTGCTCTCAGTATGGAGTTTTCTTTCTTGAAAAAAAGGTGGAAAATAAACAGATAAGTATGTATCATACTGTTAGGTATGGCAGACTGGGAAGAGAGAGACATCAGGTAAAGGGATGGGGAGAGACAGTAGGTGTCTTTTAGACTGTAATCAGAGAAAGTCATCTTCAGTAGTGACATTGAAAGGTACTGAGAGAGTAAGTGAAAACAGAATTTCAAACAAATGCCTTGAGGTAAAAACAAGTTGTTGCTCTGAGGCTCACAGGTTTTTTACAAGTTTTCTTTAAACAAGAGGCAAGGAAATTCAACTTATTAAACAGAAGCAGTGCTATGATGCAGCAAAAGTATACACTGATACCTCTCACACAACTCTCCATTATATACACTGCCACCCAGTCCAGTGGCCATCCTTCAGTGTCTTGAATATCTTAAGCATAAGAACTGAAATTCTTCTTCCTTTCTAAACTTCAGTTTTTAACTCCAGGTGTCTCCCTATTTGTGAGACACAAGACTGAATTACGATAAGGCCCTACGATAGGACCCTACCATCTGGCTTCCCTCGTGGCTCAGATGGTAAAGAATCTGCCTACAGTGCAGGAGACCTGTGCTGGATCCCTAAGCTGGGGAAATTCCCTTGAGAAGGGAATGGGTACCCACTCCAGTATTCTTCCGTGGAGAATTCCATGAACTGAAGGGGGCACACTACCGTCCACGGGGTCGCAGAAGAGTTGGGCATGTCTGTAGGCTAACACCCACCCTGGCGTTAACCAAACTGTGAAGTAAAGGGCACAGCCCTCTAGGCTGCAAGGTCTGCCTAAGACTAGTGGCACCAGCTGTAAGTAAGGGTTCAACTTCAAAGTTAAAAGAAAGTCCCTATGATATTGCACTAATTTCCGATGACAATTTCAAGTTTTGGAATTTCCCCAAATCACCTTCAGTTTTACTAGTTTGCTAATAAGTCTTACAAAATCCAACTCATGGAAAACTATATACCCACATTACAGTCATAGGGAAAGGGAAAGATCACATTAAAACTAGCATGGAAAGACACATGGGAAGAATCCAGGAGGGTTTCAAATGGAAGTTTTTATTGAGCTAAAGATCCATTACATTGCAATGAACATGGGGGAATGCATGTATCTTTTTCAACTAGTATTTTTCATTTTCTTTGGATAAATTCCCAGGAGTGGAATTCCTAGATCATATGGTAGTTATATTTTTAATTTTTTTGAGGAAGTATTATACTGCTTTTTTTAGTGGTTGTATGCAATTTGCATTTCCCCTAAGACTGGACAGTGTTCCTGTTCTCCACATCCTTTAACACTTGTTATTTCTTATCTTCTAAAATGTGTAAGGTGATTTACTATAGGAATTTAAATTTGTCCATCCCTGATTTTGAGCCAATTTTCCCTAAACAGGCAAATTCACACTTTATAAACAGAAGCAGTGCTATGATGCAGCAAAAGTATACACTGATACCTCTCACACAACTCTCCATTATATACACTGCCACCCAGTCCAGTGGCCATCCTTCAGTGTCTTGAATATCTTAAGCATAAGAACTGAAATTCTTCTTCCTTTCTAAACTTCAGTTTTTAACTCCAGGTGTCTCCCTATTTGTGAGACACAAGACTGAATTACGATAAGGCCCTACGATAGGACCCTACCATCTGGCTTCCCTCGTGGCTCAGATGGTAAAGAATCTGCCTACAGTGCAGGAGACCTGTGCTGGATCCTAAGCTGGGAAATTCCCTTGAGAAGGAATGGGTACCCACTCCAGTATTCTTCCGTGGAGAATTCCATGAACTGAAGGGGCACACTACCGTCCCACGGGTCGCAGAAGAGTTGGGCATGTCTGTAGGCTAACACCCACCCTGGCGTTAACCAAACTGTGAAGTAAAGGGCACAGCCCTCTAGGCTGCAAGGTCTGCCTAAGACTAGTGGCACCAGCTGTAAGTAAGGGTTCAACTTCAAAGTTAAAAGAAAGTCCCTATGATATTGCACTAATTTCCGATGACAATTTCAAGTTTTGGAATTTCCCCAAATCACCTTCAGTTTTACTAGTTTGCTAATAAGTCTTACAAAATCCAACTCATGGAAAACTATATACCCACATTACAGTCATAGGGAAAGGGAAAGATCACATTAAAACTAGCATGGAAAGACACATGGGAAGAATCCAGGAGGGTTTCAAATGGAAGTTTTTATTGAGCTAAAGATCCATTACATTGCAATGAACATGGGGGAATGCATGTATCTTTTTCAACTAGTATTTTTCATTTTCTTTGGATAAATTCCCAGGAGTGGAATTCCTAGATCATATGGTAGTTATATTTTTAATTTTTTTGAGGAAGTATTATACTGCTTTTTTTAGTGGTTGTATGCAATTTGCATTTCCCCTAAGACTGGACAGTGTTCCTGTTCTCCACATCCTTTTTAACACTTGTTATTTCTTATCTTCTAAAATGTGTAAGGTGATTTACTATAGGAATTTAAATTTGGCCATCCCTGATTTTGAGTATCACTTCATATACCTGTTGGTTGTCTGTATCATTTTTGGAAAAATGTCTATTCTGGTTCTCTGCCTATTTTTTCTGGATTATTTGTTTGCAATTGGATTTATGAATTCTTCATATTTTTGACATTAAATCATTACCAGATATAGAATATGATTTGGAAATATTTTGCCCCATTGGCAGGTGGATTCCTTACCACTGAGCCACTTGGGAAGCCCATTAAGATCTTTAATAAGTCTTTAATATATGGTGAGTTTAATTTTTCAATCTGGCATAAGATAGTGGTCTAGTTTCTTTCTTTTGTGTATGACTGTCCGGTTTTTCCAACACCAGTTATTGAAAAGTCCTCTCCTCATTGCATACTCTGTTTATCTATTAAAAGTTAACTGAACATATATGTACGGGTTTATTTCCATAAACTTGATTCTGTTTTACTGATCTATGTGTCTATGTATTTGTTATTATGAAATGCTTATTTTTTCTCTAGCCAAAGTTATATTGAGATATATGGTTTTGCTATCATTTTATACATTGTTGTTATTTATTTAGAGTACCATGCTATAAACTGTTTCTCAGTTTGTTGTCTTTAATATTTATATACATTTCAGTACCATAATTTAAAATTTAAAAACTTCAGGTATATGAATTACTACCATTTCCAACTTAAAGTTTCTTTTGCTGATACTTATAAAAGTTTTTAAAAGAATTCTCAGGTATTCACTTGCATTGTCTTCTAGTTTTATATCTCTGTATTTTCTATTTAATTCAACTCCTCTGGAGTTTATTTTTATAATTATGCAACATAAAATTTTTTTTTTTAAACCTTTATTTTACTTTTAACTTTTACAGAGTTTTGTTGTTCACAGACATGCATGTTCTCAGATTAGTCACATGTATATCCCCCCCTTCCCTCCCCTCCCGACCATCACACAGCACCCCTGAAGGATCCCCTTTTCTCACAGAGCAATGACTAGAGCTATTTTCTTCACTTATGATAGTACAGGCCTTCATGCTACTTCCTTTACGCCTCTCACCCACTGTTCCTTCCCCACAATGTCCATATGTCCACTGTCCATGTCTGTCTTTCTGTCGCTTCACTGCATGTGCCATCATCACCATCCGACTAGATTCCATATATATGTGTTAATATACTGTATTTGTCCTTCTCTTTCTGACTGACTTCACTTTTGATGATACGTTCTAGATCCAGCCACCTCATTAGGGTTGATTCTTCTGCATTTCTCTTTACAGCTGTGTAGTATTCCATTGTATATATGTACCAGAGCTTAAAGCTGAACAGACAGCCCACAGAGTGGGAGAAAATCATAGCAAATGAAACAACAGACAAAGAATTAATCTCCAAAATCTACAAGCAACTGAGACAACTCAGCACTGGAAAAACGAACAACCCAATCAAAAAATGGGAAAAGGACCTAAACAGACACCTCTCCAACGATGACATACAGATGGCCCAAAAACACATGAAACGATGCTCAACTTCACTAATAATTAGAGAAATGCAAATCAAAACTACAATGAGATATCACCTCACACCCGTCAGAATGGCCATCATCCACAAATCGACAGACAATAAATGCTGGAGAGGCTGTGGAGAAAAGGGAACACTTCTGCATTGCTGGTGGGAGTGTAAATTGATACAGCCTCTATGGAAGACAGTCTGGAGATTTCTTAAAAAACTAAAAATAGAAGCACCATATGACCCAGCAATCCCACTCTTAGGCTTATACCCTGACGAAATTTAAACCATAATTTAAAATTTAAACTTCAGGTATATGAATTACTACCATTTCCAACTTAAAGTTTCTTTTGCTGATACTTATAAAAGTTTTTAAAAGAATTCTCAGGTATTCACTTGCATTGTCTTCTAGTTTTATATCTCTGTATTTTCTATTTAATTCAACTCCTCTGGAGTTTATTTTTATAATTATGCAACATAAAATTTTTTTTTTTAAACCTTTATTTTACTTTTAACTTTTACAGAGTTTTGTTGTTCACAGACATGCATGTTCTCAGATTAGTCACATGTATATCCCCCCCTTCCCTCCCCTCCCGACCATCACACAGCACCCCTGAAGGATCCCCTTTTCTCACAGAGCAATGACTAGAGCTATTTTCTTCACTTATGATAGTACAGGCCTTCATGCTACTTCCTTTACGCCTCTCACCCACTGTTCCTTCCCCACAATGTCCATATGTCCACTGTCCATGTCTGTCTTTCTGTCGCTTCACTGCATGTGCCATCATCACCATCCGACTAGATTCCATATATATGTGTTAATATACTGTATTTGTCCTTCTCTTTCTGACTGACTTCACTTTTGATGATACGTTCTAGATCCAGCCACCTCATTAGGGTTGATTCTTCTGCATTTCTCTTTACAGCTGTGTAGTATTCCATTGTATATATGTACCAGAGCTTAAAGCTGAACAGACAGCCCACAGAGTGGGAGAAAATCATAGCAAATGAAACAACAGACAAAGAATTAATCTCCAAAATCTACAAGCAACTGAGACAACTCAGCACTGGAAAAACGAACAACCCAATCAAAAAATGGGAAAAGGACCTAAACAGACACCTCTCCAACGATGACATACAGATGGCCCAAAAACACATGAAACGATGCTCAACTTCACTAATAATTAGAGAAATGCAAATCAAAACTACAATGAGATATCACCTCACACCCGTCAGAATGGCCATCATCCACAAATCGACAGACAATAAATGCTGGAGAGGCTGTGGAGAAAAGGGAACACTTCTGCATTGCTGGTGGGAGTGTAAATTGATACAGCCTCTATGGAAGACAGTCTGGAGATTTCTTAAAAAACTAAAAATAGAAGCACCATATGACCCAGCAATCCCACTCTTAGGCTTATACCCTGACGAAATCAAAACTGAAAGAAGCACCTGTACCCCAATGTTCATTGCAGCTCTCTATACAATAGCTAGAACATGGAAGGAACCTAGATGCCCATCGACGAACGAATGGATGCAACATAAAATTTAAATGTTTTTTCAAAATTAACTCAGTTTCTTAAATCACCTGAAGAACAGTTAATTTTATGTAATTTCTGGCAAATCACTTTTATTAATAATGAAATTTTAAATGCATTTGGTACAAGTAAATCTTGGGCTCCTCATAAAATAGTCTGTTTTCCAAGATACCACCATTAAAAACAGTAACCTTTTGAGTAATATAGAGCTTTACTCTAAATTTCAAAGAGATTTTTCCCATGTAGTCTCATATTTATTTAGTTCTCGCATTATCTTCTTTCCCTTCAATGTAGAAACTTAAATTTCTCTTTGATATTGTCCCATCATCCTCTATTCTCCACTCCTAATGTTCAATATTGTACTTCTTTTCAGAATATCATTCATCTATCTAAAGAAAGTTTTGGGGCAATCAATCTCTCTTTTTATCTGTCAAAGATGCATATAGGACCTACCAGAAAAAGTAAATTGTCATTTTTTTCCTAACAAATTCCTTTTTGAAATATCATAGATAATAAATGCTTTTCTTTGTTGCATATAATTGCTAACATTGTTTTCTGAGGTGGTTCTGTTTTCTGAGGTGGTTCTTTGCTTCCATTGATCTATTTATTCTGTACACGTAGCATGTCATAATTATTAAAGCTTTACAATTATTTGGTGAGTCACCCTGTGCTGGTTCTCTCATTATTCTACTGCTTAAATTATTTTATAATTGTCACTTGTTTGTTGTTCCAAATGGGTTTCAGAATATCTTTGAGGTTAATTAAGATCCATTTGGAGCTTCAGAGAAATCATATTATATTGATATACAAAGTTAAGATAAAGGTGTATCTTTTAATACTTTTGTTCAGATACAGAACCATGCAATAGCTTACTATTGAGCTTAACTCTGGTGTGCTACAGTCCATAGGGTGCTGCAGTTCACGGGATTGCAGAGTAGGACATTACTGAGCAACTGCACTGAACTGAGCCTAACATTATTTAAAAATAATACATAAAATGGAAATAAAATTGATGAAAAAGATAAAAATTGGCAAAGATAAAAAGTTGATAACCCTGAGCATTTTGCATTGCCATTTCTAGTCTGAAGCAGAATGTGATGTGATAGTTATGTTCACAGCCTGATAAGAGAACCCATTTTCTTTATTCAGTCCATGTACACTGCTATCAATCTATTTAGAATAACAAGTTATCAGTTTTAAATTGCCTTGGCCCAGTAACACCATAATTAACCTCTCCCAAAATAATTCTCACCAAAATTTTGTAGAAATAATTTTAGTTCTCTTTCCACAGAAAATACCAGAAAGAAACTGGAAAAACAGAAAGAAACAGGAAATAGGAAAGACTCTGAGAGGAAAATGTGATTATTTTACACATAAATTTTTAATAGAAATACTCGAATGCACTCTACTTGAAGGACAGGTAGCTTGAAGGAGGGGAGGAAGCTGGTATATTTGAAAAGACTTTATATCAGATAAATGTAAACTACCTCTTTGCCAGTGATTAGTGCAAGCCACATATTAATTATCTTTGAACCCCTTGGTTTTCTATAAAAGTTATGTCATTTTTGTTAGTTCTAATGGTTGTATCATCTTTAGGGCTTTCTAATAAAAACAATCATGTAATCTGTGAATAGATATATTTTATTCCTTTATTTCAAACTTAGATGACTTTTATTTCCTTTTCTTAACTATTTGCTCTGGACAGGATGTCCAATACTGTGTTAAATGGAAAGGCAAAATCAGGCATCCTTTTCTTGTCTCTTATCTTAGAGGAAAAGCTTTAGTCTTTACTTTACTGTTGGGTATGATGGTAGGTGTGGGGTGTCCCAGGTGATATAGTGATAAAGAATATGCCTGTCAATGGAGGAGACACAAGAGACATGGATTCAATCACTGGGTCGGGAAGATCCCCTGGATGGGAAATGGCAACCCACTCCAGTATTCTTGCCTGGAAAATGCCATGGACAAAGGAGCCTAGCGGACTACAGTCCACAGGTTCGGAAAAAGTCCCACATGAGTAGGGAACTGAATATGCACACTCACATGATGGCAGCTAAGGGTTTGCCATATATGGCTTTTCTCATGTTGAGGTATTAATATTTCCTTCTACTTTTATTCTGTTCAGCTCTTTTTGTCATAAAAGGATATTAAATTTTGTCAAATGTTTACTATGTACCAACTGAGATGACCTTGTAATTGTTTTCCTTTTCTTTCTGGTAGTGAGATGTATGGCACTCTTGATTTTTATATTGAATCAGCATTCCATTCTTAGGACAAATCCCACTTGATCATGGTGTAGATACACTATTGAGTTTGGTTTCCTAGTATTTTGTTGAGAGTTTTTATCTCAATATTCATCAGATATATTGCTTTTTGGTTTTCTTTTCTTGTAGTGTCTTTGTCTGACTTTGGTGAAACTTACCTCATACAATGAATTAGTGCTTCCTCCTCTACAGTTTTTCAGAATAGTTAAAGAATTGGTGCTAATTAAATTTTATATGTTTGGTAGAATGTACCAGTATCTAGTCCTGGGCTTTTCTTTTTTCAAAAGTTTTTATTGCTCCAATCTCCTTGATTTTCTATTTCTTCATGACTGTTTCTATTTCTTTCATGATTCAGCTTTGGTAGTTTGCTTCTAGGAATTTGGTCACTTCTGTTATTCAATTTGCTGGCATTACAACTATTCTTAGTACTCTCTTACAGTTCTTTATACTTCTGTAAAATCAGTAATACTACTTCCACTTTTGTTACTGATTTTAGCTATTTTTGTCTTCTCCCTATTTTTCTTAGCCAATCTTGCCAAAGGTTTGCCAATTTTGTTGGCCTCTTCAGAGAAAAATGTCTTTACTGATTTTCTTTGCCATTTTTCTGTTCACTTCCTTATTTCCTCTAATCTAATCTTTATTATTTTCTTCCTTTGAAAATTTGATTTATTCTTTTGTACTTCCTTAAGGTGTAAACTTTAAGTTGGTGAGTTATCTTTCTTCTTTCCTAATGCAAATGTTAACAGGTATAAAGTTTTCCCTTAACATCCTTTTCACTGTATTTCATAAATGGTGGATTGTCATTTCATTTTCTCAATATACTTTCCAGTTCCCCTGGTACTTTCTTCTTGGATTCACTGGTTGTTTAAGAATGTATTGTTTAATATCCACGTATATGTGAATTGCCCAGTGTTTTTCTGCTGTCTAACCTCCAGTTCCATTCCATTGTGATCTTAATCTCTTCAAATTTATCAAGATTTATTTTGTGGCCTAAGATGCTTTATCTGGAAAATATACCATGTGCTTTTTTCCTTTTTTCCTAACCCCTATATACACCTTTCTTTTATTACTTTAGTAAGTTATAATCAAAGTTATAATCTTTTTATTTATTGCATTTCTTATTTTAAAAGGAAAAAGAAAGAACATAGCTATATATTATTTTTCAAGTACATTTTCTAGACTGTATTTTTCAAAAATATTCTTAAAAGTATGACCAAAATTTTGTATGCATTCTCCTTCCTTTGTTGGTCTGACTTTGGTGAAACTTACCTCATACAATGAATTAGTGCTTCCTCCTCTACAGTTTTTCAGAATAGTTAAAGAATTGGTGCTAATTAAATTTTATATGTTTGGTAGAATGTACCAGTATCTAGTCCTGGGCTTTTCTTTTTTCAAAAGTTTTTATTGCTCCAATCTCCTTGATTTTCTATTTCTTCATGACTGTTTCTATTTCTTTCATGATTCAGCTTTGGTAGTTTGCTTCTAGGAATTTGGTCACTTCTGTTATTCAATTTGCTGGCATTACAACTATTCTTAGTACTCTCTTACAGTTCTTTATACTTCTGTAAAATCAGTAATACTACTTCCACTTTTGTTACTGATTTTAGCTATTTTTGTCTTCTCCCTATTTTTCTTAGCCAATCTTGCCAAAGGTTTGCCAATTTTGTTGGCCTCTTCAGAGAAAAATGTCTTTACTGATTTTCTTTGCCATTTTTCTGTTCACTTCCTTATTTCCTCTAATCTAATCTTTATTATTTTCTTCCTTTGAAAATTTGATTTATTCTTTTGTACTTCCTTAAGGTGTAAACTTTAAGTTGGTGAGTTATCTTTCTTCTTTCCTAATGCAAATGTTAACAGGTATAAAGTTTTCCCTTAACATCCTTTTCACTGTATTTCATAAATGGTGGATTGTCATTTCATTTTCTCAATATACTTTCCAGTTCCCCTGGTACTTTCTTCTTGGATTCACTGGTTGTTTAAGAATGTATTGTTTAATATCCACGTATATGTGAATTGCCCAGTGTTTTTCTGCTGTCTAACCTCCAGTTCCATTCCATTGTGATCTTAATCTCTTCAAATTTATCAAGATTTATTTTGTGGCCTAAGATGCTTTATCTGGAAAATATACCATGTGCTTTTTTCCTTTTTTCCTAACCCCTATATACACCTTTCTTTTATTACTTTAGTAAGTTATAATCAAAGTTATAATCTTTTTATTTATTGCATTTCTTATTTTAAAAGGAAAAAGAAAGAACATAGCTATATATTATTTTCCAAGTACATTTTTCTAGACTGTATTTTTCAAAAAATATTCTTAAAAGTATGACCAAAATATATTTTTAGTGATGCATTCTCCTTCCTGACTTGTTTTTAAATTGTTTTTAAGGAAATACTGATTTTTTTTTTTTTTTTGGCCACTTCTATTGATTTTCATTCATTTATCTTTGTTCTCTGACCTGCGTGGACCTCCCATTGCAGTGTCCTCTCGTTGCAGAGCACTGACTCTGGGTGCATGTGCTTCAGAGCTCCTGCTCCATGATTGGACATGTAGGTAAAGCAGCTCCGCGGCACATGGGATCTTTCCAGGCTAGGGATCGAACTGGTGCCCCTTGCATTGCAAGGTGGTGTCCTTACCCACTGGACCACCAGGGAAGCACTACTGAACTGTTTTTAAATAAATACTGAACTGGTAGTAATGACTAGGTCCACTTGAAAAATAAATAATCTTAATTTTGAAGTTTACTTATTATGTTTTTGTTGCAAACAAATACATCCCCAGGCATAATTTCATTGTTTCTCTATTATTTCAAGTGAGGTAAAAGAAAATAAACTGTCAGATAACGAAAAAGTAGCACCATGACTCAGTCTGGAATCAATTAGAGTTCATAAATAAATTATAAAGATATATTAATCAACTAAATATAAGGGAAATGTCAAATGTTTTACATTTTCAATCATGATAATTAAACAAATAAAACATTTTTTCCCCCAAACTGCCTTTAGTTGCTTTTCTGCTATTTTACACACATGGCAAAAATTTCTTTTCAGTAGCCATTTACATTATCTACCACTAGGCATGTAGGTAGTCTTGGGATTTTCATGTCTCCAGTTTTATTATTTATACGTTGCACCTGCATATTTTACTCATGAATACTGAAGTGTTCAAAAAGAAGTATGCATACTAGATCTTCTGATAACCACTGATTTTGTTTGAAAAGTTCATATGTCATAATCCCTTAGGTAACTTCCTAGGCAGAGGCCAAAACAATACAAGATTAGGATGCTGAGTTGTACCAGAATTCAACACTTACTGTTAAAACAGTTATGTTACATAATTTTTTTGTGGCATTCAAAATAGGTGTAAATTCCCCTGCAAGTATTTATAAAAATACTTGATCATCAGAATTCAGTTCACACAGAAACAACTTTGTAAAAGAAAGTGATAGAAAATTGGGTTCAATTGAAGACTTGTAGTGGGCAGAATAGTAACCATCTCACTACCCCTATGTTTCCCCATATTTTTAGCACATAAAATATAATCTTTACTTGGATTTTCCATAGGTAGACACAGCTACTAAATATTCTCTATGCATTTATCAATGTATATCCAATTGGTTATACAAATTATACTTTATAAGACACAAATTTATGTGTAATAAATTTCATAAATCATCATATTTTTAATTAAATTGTCATCCAACTGAGGCAGAGACATAGAAAAATGAAACAGCTTAATAAGCTTTCTCTAAGTCATTGCCCATCAGCTTAAAAAGCAGTTCAGTCTTGTTTACATGAAAGAAATGTTTCTTTAGGCCCATTATAAACTATGGATTTATAGTTGTAATTATTTTTCTCATTGACTTTTCTATTGTACTAATGACCCTGCTGTGATTCAGGATCTGCTTTTAGATGTGCATCGATTCAAGTAATTTTTTTAAACCTTCTGCTGCAATCAAAAAAAAACTGTCAGATAACGAAAAAGTAGCACCATGACTCAGTCTGGAATCAATTAGAGTTCATAAATAAATTATAAAGATATATTAATCAACTAAATATAAGGGAAATGTCAAATGTTTTACATTTTCAATCATGATAATTAAACAAATAAAACATTTTTTCCCCCAAACTGCCTTTAGTTGCTTTTCTGCTATTTTACACACATGGCAAAAATTTCTTTTCAGTAGCCATTTACATTATCTACCACTAGGCATGTAGGTAGTCTTGGGATTTTCATGTCTCCAGTTTTATTATTTATACGTTGCACCTGCATATTTTACTCATGAATACTGAAGTGTTCAAAAAGAAGTATGCATACTAGATCTTCTGATAACCACTGATTTTGTTTGAAAAGTTCATATGTCATAATCCCTTAGGTAACTTCCTAGGCAGAGGCCAAAACAATACAAGATTAGGATGCTGAGTTGTACCAGAATTCAACACTTACTGTTAAAACAGTTATGTTACATAATTTTTTTGTGGCATTCAAAATAGGTGTAAATTCCCCTGCAAGTATTTATAAAAATACTTGATCATCAGAATTCAGTTCACACAGAAACAACTTTGTAAAAGAAAGTGATAGAAAATTGGGTTCAATTGAAGACTTGTAGTGGGCAGAATAGTAACCATCTCACTACCCCTATGTTTCCCCATATTTTTAGCACATAAAATATAATCTTTACTTGGATTTTCCATAGGTAGACACAGCTACTAAATATTCTCTATGCATTTATCAATGTATATCCAATTGGTTATACAAATTATACTTTATAAGACACAAATTTATGTGTAATAAATTTCATAAATCATCATATTTTTAATTAAATTGTCATCCAACTGAGGCAGAGACATAGAAAAAAAATGAAACAGCTTAATAAGCTTTCTCTAAGTCATTGCCCATCAGCTTAAAAAGCAGTTCAGTCTTGTTTACATGAAAGAAATGTTTCTTTAGGCCCATTATAAACTATGGATTTATAGTTGTAATTATTTTTCTCATTGACTTTTCTATTGTACTAATGACCCTGCTGTGATTCAGGATCTGCTTTTAGATGTGCTTTCATCAGACAGTTTTCAAAGTATATTTGCATATCTTAATTCAATTACATTAAAATCATTTTATATGTAAACTGCAACTTTTGGCTCTTTCTTTCCCTTCTAATCTGAATCACTCCGCCCTTGCTTGTGTAAAAACTCATGCTGACATTTTCAGTTTTTCCTTGTCTATGATTTAAGAACCAACTTTGATACCCCTAATTAAAACCTCTGCGAAAGACAAAACAGAAAACGACTGCCACGAGGTAGTCTGAAGTTATTTGAAATGATATGAACATCAGTGCTCTAACTTTCCACAACACCCCTCGAGTGTTTCCAGACTCAACTAAACAAATTGCATGATCTTTCCCAAGTATAATTAGTATTCATTCACAGCATACTCTGGTGACTTGATGAACGTGTCTGAAACACTGCCATTCTAAAATGTTAGCAGAAATTATTCAATGGCAGGCTGTTTTTAGGTAGATATTGTTAAGATGGGTTACTGTTGTTATGACAAATAAAAAAAAGGACTTTATAAGAAAGTAAACAAGATAAAGGGCTTCCCTGGTGGCTCAACAGTAAGAATCCACCTACAATGCAGGATATTCTGGAGATGCAGTTCAGTCCTTGGGTCAGGAAGATCCCCTGAAAGACAGCATAGCAACCCACTCCAGTGTCCCTGCCTGGAGAACTCCATGGACAGAGAACCCTGGAGGGCTACAATCCGTGGAATCTCAAAGAGCAGGTGTGACTGAAGCAACTGTACACAGCACAGCACAAACAAAAGAGACCGCAGGCTTTACTACTATTTAAGAAAGAGGGGAATAAAAATCAGAGGAGAAACGTAGGCAAACATAAACAATAAAGAAATAGAGTTAAGTCCCAGATGAATGTTGACAGGAATGAAAATAGAGACATTAAAAAAAATGTAAATCTCAAGCTATTGCTTAATTTTCCTGTCCATATACAGCTTGTTTCCTTCTGTGAAACAAGGTCTTCAGCACTGCTGAGTGAGTAAATCAAATGTAAATGAGGCTACTGCAGCACAGGCAGAGTCCTAAGAGGTAAGAAAATGTTATGCTAATAATCAAAGAGGTCTCTGAAGGTCATGGGGAAAAAGTACCTATGGCTAAGTCTCTTGGACTAGTTAAAGATTATACTAATATTTAAGAAGGCTAGATTTCTAATACTTTTTAAATGTCTGTTTATATAAAGTGAATAACGTTTTTCTAGGATAGCATTTCATGGATAGTATTAATTCCTTAGGACTATAATAAATATTCATTATATCTGTTATATCAAATAAGCGTATCCTTGTTATTAGACATTTAGAAACATCTGACTGGGGAGAATTTTTAATGTAAGAGTGAAGATATGATTGAAAATGTGGTTCTAAAGTAACTATTTCACTGTGTTAAAACCATGGCCAACCATGGCCTTGTTGCTGTAGCTCTTTAGTTGCTCAGTCCTGTCTGAATCTTTTGTGACCACATGGACTGTAGCCCATCAGGCTCTTCTGTCCGTGGAGCTTCTCCAGGCAAGAATACTGGAGTGGGTTGCCATGCCCTCGTCTAGGGGATCTTCCTGACCCAGGAATAAAACTCCTGCATCTCCCACTTGGCAGCAGATTCTTTACCTTTAAGCCATGAGGGCTAGTCAATATCTCCTTGATAAAGAATACAGCACAAACATTATCTTTAAAAACAATACATTTTTGTTCTATAAATAAGTTTCTGACATAACCAATTGTTTATTTTACTCATATTGTAACTATAAATTCTAGCTTATATCAGTTAGAAAACATGTCATAATTCTATATTCTTAAATTTCTTTTAACTGAATACCAACACACACAGTTCTGATCCTACATAATTGACTAAAGACATAATTACTTTGTGAATACTTATTTTTATTTATTTTTCTGGGGGGGGGTGGGGTAGGGAGGGAGGGAAGGCGGGCCACTTCTATTGGTCTTTCATTTCTCTATGTTCATCCGTCTTTGTTCTTTGGTTAAAAATGTAAATCTCAAGCTATTGCTTAATTTTCCTGTCCATATACAGCTTGTTTCCTTCTGTGAAACAAGGTCTTCAGCACTGCTGAGTGAGTAAATCAAATGTAAATGAGGCTACTGCAGCACAGGCAGAGTCCTAAGAGGTAAGAAAATGTTATGCTAATAATCAAAGAGGTCTCTGAAGGTCATGGGGAAAAGTACCTATGGCTAAGTCTCTTGGACTAGTTAAAGATTATACTAATATTTAAGAAGGCTAGATTTCTAATACTTTTTAAATGTCTGTTTATATAAAGTGAATAACGTTTTTCTAGGATAGCATTTCATGGATAGTATTAATTCCTTAGGACTATAATAAATATTCATTATATCTGTTATATCAAATAAGCGTATCCTTGTTATTAGACATTTAGAAACATCTGACTGGGGAGAATTTTTAATGTAAGAGTGAAGATATGATTGAAAATGTGGTTCTAAAGTAACTATTTCACTGTGTTAAAACCATGGCCAACCATGGCCTTGTTGCTGTAGCTCTTTAGTTGCTCAGTCCTGTCTGAATCTTTTGTGACCACATGGACTGTAGCCCATCAGGCTCTTCTGTCCGTGGAGCTTCTCCAGGCAAGAATACTGGAGTGGGTTGCCATGCCCTCGTCTAGGGGATCTTCCTGACCCAGGAATAAAACTCCTGCATCTCCCACTTGGCAGCAGATTCTTTACCTTTAAGCCATGAGGGCTAGTCAATATCTCCTTGATAAAGAATACAGCACAAACATTATCTTTAAAAACAATACATTTTTGTTCTATAAATAAGTTTCTGACATAACCAATTGTTTATTTTACTCATATTGTAACTATAAATTCTAGCTTATATCAGTTAGAAAACATGTCATAATTCTATATTCTTAAATTTCTTTTAACTGAATACCAACACACACAGTTCTGATCCTACATAATTGACTAAAGACATAATTACTTTGTGAATACTTATTTTTATTTATTTTTCTGGGGGGGGGTGGGGTAGGGAGGGAGGGGAACGGGCGGGCCACTTCTATTGGTCTTTCATTTCTCTATGTTCATCCGTCTTTGTTCTTTGGCTCCTATGGGCCTCTCATCGCAGTGGCCTCTGCCATCACAGAGCACCAGCTCTGGGTGCATGTGCGCCAGAGCTCCGGCTCGGTAATTGGACACATCAGTCCAGCTGCTCCGCGGCATGTGGGATCTTCCCAGACTAGGGTTCGAACCAGCGCCCCTTGCACTGCAAGGCGGTGTCCTTACCCACTGGACCACCAGGGAAGCCCTGAATACTTATTTTTAAGGAATGAGATTTGAGAAATTTCTGAGCAACTAAAGGAAGTAATCAAGATAACCTTATCTTCCTAAAAGATATTCTTATTATATAAGAAATAATGTCTTTACAATTTAAACCCACATTCATTTTGCACATATATCATGAAGTAAAATAGGTAAGAACATTCAATTTGATCTAGAAATATCATTCTATCAGGATCTTTAAAATATTATATCAATGACTACCATTGTGTGTAACATGGTAATTTTAGAAATTATCCCCTTTTTACATAGTCACTGGTCAGAAGTCATATTGTGAATGTATGATTTTGTTTCTCTCCTAGAAGCAGATAGTACGATTAAAACACTTGAGAGCAAATGACTATTTTGGAGTACAAATGTCACTTGTGGAGATGTGAGAAAACCACAGGGAAGCAAAGGCAGCCATAAAACATGCATTTCTGTCAGCTATCATGGTGGGCTAATGGAATGTAATCCACTAGGGAAACTCTGAAAAGTGGCAGAAGATCACACTTTAAAATTCTCTCACTTGAGAGGCAAGGGGGTTGTATATTTAGCCATCAACTCCCAGAGTGATCTGGATCCCCTGATCATTCCCAGCACTAACGGTGCACAGAGAAGAGCCTTCTGTGCTTCCAGAAAGTGTCCTAAGGTCCCAGGAGGCAGATTCATGCTTGAAGACTTTGGGAACTAGCTGTGATTTATGGAACTACTCGCAGAATTGGGAAGGGCATGACAATAAATGTCTTCACTTTATGTGGTTCAGGTCTTTTTCAGGCCCTACATTAAATACACTGTTCTATTAATGTCACTGCTTCTTGGAGGTTGATCACAATTTAAAAACAAAACAAAACCCAACAAATTACAAGATGATGGTGAATAAGGAGTCCTACTACTATACTCTTGACATTCTTCTTCTACTTCTCATACTAGATTTCCTTCAATTTGAGTCAGGACTTCAGTGGGCTGAGAGTGCTTGTCCTGTGAAATAAATCATACTTTGATGCCTGAGAGTTTTGATCCTTTGGTTACCGTACCATCAGATTATGCTTTCTGCAATGGGCATGTAAGGTTTTGACTCAATAAAAGCGTCAAGAGGTACCCTAAGGAATCGCCCTAGCTCCAGACATATGTCTCCCTGTCCCAACACACAGCGACTGCCCAGCCTCCTCATGATAACTGTGGTCAGTTATCTCTGCCAGCAGAGTAACTCCCTTTCTATTCTTTGTATTGTTGGCATGAGGGACTAAATGTAAACGTAAAACTTGTTCATGTCATTATTTGCTACATCATGGCCATCTCTTTCATGATCCCATGGACTATACACTCCAGGTTCCTTTGTCCGTGCGATTTCCCATGCAAGAATACTGGAGTGGGTTGCCATTTCCTTTTCCACGGGATCTTCTAAACCCAGGGATAAAACTTGAGTCTCCTGTACTGTCAGGCAGGTTTTTTTTTTTTTTTTTTTTCTTTTTACCACAGAGACAGCAGGGAAGCCCCAATGTAACTTAGAGAGTCAATGATTTTAAGTTTAGTGAAATCCTTAATATGCTCTAGTATAAACATATGCATCCCCTCAGAACCAGGACCTGTAATGAAGAGGCCAAAAGGTGCTCAGTAAGGTAAAAATGAATCAATTGCATCACTAGGAGCAATGGTGAGAGGGCACTGAGACAAAGGCATTTTATCTATAGGGAATATTACGAGTATTAGATTCAAAGGCTTTCATGGATATTTTGCTAATCATTGCACCATTGCACAGTTTTGATTGCTTTTCTAAGGTACTATTCATAATCCTGTTACAACAAATCAGTTTGTTAGCCCATGAGGAGATTTGCTGGCTTGGGCACTGCAGACAGACAAGGAAAGCACTTAACCGCACCTTTGTCAAAGCAAAACTTGCTCACAGACAAAGTTAAACAGACCCCAGAGAACTTTTCCAAGACTACTACAATAGGGAAAAAGACTGTTCATCTCCCCTGAAATAAAAAAAAAATGGGAAGAATTATAAACATTGGCATAAGCTGGTAGAAATGAACTGGAGGACTTTGGGGGTGGTATGTGTCCAGCTCATTGAATTTTTCCTGAGTTTGCAAATCTTTTTCTCTTTAATCAGGTTATTTGTGTTTGTTAAATGTTGCCTCAAGAAGTGAGGCTCTGACCCTCCCTAAGAGACTATAAAATAGGGGTGTTATCTCCTTTGATGTTTACATTTCAAAGAGACAGTTTCCAGGTCCTTGAGAAAGACATTTCCTGAGCTATAAATCTGACAAGAAGTTAGAAGCAGATTTACATACATTTCAAAGGAATAGAACAAGAATTTACAGTTGAAAGTTTTTTGAAGTAAAGGCTCTAAGAAAAGGCAGGTCAGGGGTCTACAGTTAGTTCTGTAGCTAGAAGAAGCTTGTCTAAAGCTTAGTTAAGCTGAGGGAAAATTTAAAGTCTTCTTGGTCACCTGGAATATATATCAATCCAGCAAGAGGATAAATTATTTACCCTTCAAGGATAGAAAGAATCCAGTGTAATCAATCTATCCTCGGGTGGCTAACTGAGATGCTCAAAGGATGGTGCCTTACAAAGGGCTTCACTTTACTCTCAACTGCTAACCTGTTGAACATTCAGCAGTCACCATATCTACTATAGAGGGGGTTCTTGTTGGGACCAGGCATATTTACCCAAGCCCTCTACTACGTCTATCCATTTCATTACAGCAAAGGAGTTAACTATTAGAAGCCCCTGGAAGGATCAAGTGAAACCTTGAACTATCTGCACAAACATCAAAAGCAAGGTTCTAACCAGCTGCTCCCCTGTCCCAAGCTTACTTGGGTACCTGGTTTCTGAAGTTCTTGCTAGCATGTTTAGACTTGCTGCCCAGTTCTTCATCAGTTAGGAGTATCTGCTTGAACTTGGGCACTGCAGACAGAAAACTGCACCTTTGTCAAAGCAAAACTTGCTCACAGACAAAGTTCAACACACCCCAGAGAACCTTTCCAAGACTACTACAATAGGGAAAAAGACTGTTCATCTCCCCTGAAATAAAAAAAAAATGGGAAGAATTATAAACATTGGCATAAGCTGGTAGAAATGAACTGGAGGACTTTGGGGGTGGTATGTGTCCAGCTCATTGAATTTTTCCTGAGTTTGCAAATCTTTTTCTCTTTAATCAGGTTATTTGTGTTTGTTAAATGTTGCCTCAAGAAGTGAGGCTCTGACCCTCCCTAAGAGACTATAAAATAGGGGTGTTATCTCCTTTGATGTTTACATTTCAAAGAGACAGTTTCCAGGTCCTTGAGAAAGACATTTCCTGAGCTATAAATCTGACAAGAAGTTAGAAGCAGATTTACATACATTTCAAAGGAATAGAACAAGAATTTACAGTTGAAAGTTTTTTGAAGTAAAGGCTCTAAGAAAAGGCAGGTCAGGGGTCTACAGTTAGTTCTGTAGCTAGAAGAAGCTTGTCTAAAGCTTAGTTAAGCTGAGGGAAAATTTAAAGTCTTCTTGGTCACCTGGAATATATATCAATCCAGCAAGAGGATAAATTATTTACCCTTCAAGGATAGAAAGAATCCAGTGTAATCAATCTATCCTCGGGTGGCTAACTGAGATGCTCAAAGGATGGTGCCTTACAAAGGGCTTCACTTTACTCTCAACTGCTAACCTGTTGAACATTCAGCAGTCACCATATCTACTATAGAGGGGGTTCTTGTTGGGACCAGGCATATTTACCCAAGCCCTCTACTACGTCTATCCATTTCATTACAGCAAAGGAGTTAACTATTAGAAGCCCCTGGAAGGATCAAGTGAAACCTTGAACTATCTGCACAAACATCAAAAGCAAGGTTCTAACCAGCTGCTCCCCTGTCCCAAGCTTACTTGGGTACCTGGTTTCTGAAGTTCTTGCTAGCATGTTTAGACTTGCTGCCCAGTTCTTCATCAGTTAGGAGTATCTGCTTGAACTTGGGCAAGCACTAGAATAAGCAAGGTGTACCAGTCTTGAGCTTCCCAGTGCAGGTCTCTACTACCAGGTAGGCAATGAAGATATCCTCAATCTTCCCAGAGTTATGAGACACCATGATGCTCCCCTCACCATTGGACTGAGTCAGCTTGCATGCCCAAAGAGACTTGACTATGGAGCCTATCTGACTATGGAGCCTACACTTTGAGCAGGAGGTAGTTGCAGGATTTCTCACCCACAGCCTTGGAAATCTCCTTTAGGCTTGTTACTGAGAGATCAGCTGCCACCACCTGGATTCCTGTACTAGCAGTGAACTTCTACTAAGCTTCCTAGTCACCTTGGTCAAAAACGTCTTTGATGAACACCACTGGGATGAAGGATTTATACAAATCTGATAATTGGTCACGTAGGTGTACCTGCTGAGACCATTGACTTGACATCATGTCATACTTTTCTGACCTGAAGAACTGAGAGGTAGCCAAGTCCATACTAATGACAATCTTATGAGTGTAGCCAGATGTCCTGATCTCATTCTTCAGCAAGTCTAGGATTTTTATTCTTGAGGAACAAACTAGCCTACACCCTCCACACTGGTTTCCAACACTTCTTCTTTATGGTCAAGAAGGTTGTGGTAAATGTACTTAAATGTGCATGGCTTCCCTACAGTTTGTTCCATCAAAGGAGAGGATCAGAAACTCGTACATGGCCAGCGTGTTGCCAGCATGAGAACCACCACTGATCATATTGAAAGCTGGAACAGATAGGATGACTTCAGAACTGTGAGCCAAGTCACCAATGTTGAGGTACAGGGACACGCCTTCTCAAAACCCTGGTTGGGAAGGACAGCCAGGGTCCTTCCCCAAATTTAGTTAGCAATATATTTATTGTCCATTTCAATCTATCTCTATCATCCATTTGTCAATCTTTGGCTTGTTCTACATGCTCACTTTATATTATTCCTCTGATGTCACACTAATATACTACATTAACTCAAGACCTTTAACTGGCAATTGTAGTGGATTGAATATTGGCCTCCCAAGATTCATATCTAACCAGTACCCCAAATGTAACCTTATTTGGAAATAGGGTTTCAGCAGATGTAATTAATTAAAATGGAACTGTACTAGATTAGGATGGGGTCTAAATCCAGTGACTGATATCCTTATAAAAGAGAGGACACATCAAAAAGGGGGACATAAAGGCGAGTTATGAGACACCATGATGCTCCCCTCACCATTGGACTGAGTCAGCTTGCATGCCCAAAGAGACTTGACTATGGAGCCTATCTGACTATGGAGCCTACACTTTGAGCAGGAGGTAGTTGCAGGATTTCTCACCCACAGCCTTGGAAATCTCCTTTAGGCTTGTTACTGAGAGATCAGCTGCCACCACCTGGATTCCTGTACTAGCAGTGAACTTCTACTAAGCTTCCTAGTCACCTTGGTCAAAAACGTCTTTGATGAACACCACTGGGATGAAGGATTTATACAAATCTGATAATTGGTCACGTAGGTGTACCTGCTGAGACCATTGACTTGACATCATGTCATACTTTTCTGACCTGAAGAACTGAGAGGTAGCCAAGTCCATACTAATGACAATCTTATGAGTGTAGCCAGATGTCCTGATCTCATTCTTCAGCAAGTCTAGGATTTTTTTATTCTTGAGGAACAAACTAGCCTTCACCCTCCACACTGGTTTCCAACACTTCTTCTTTATGGTCAAGAAGGTTGTGGTAAATGTACTTAAATGTGCATGGCTTCCCTACAGTTTGTTCCATCAAAGGAGAGGATCAGAAACTCGTACATGGCCAGCGTGTTGCCAGCATGAGAACCACCACTGATCATATTGAAAGCTGGAACAGATAGGATGACTTCAGAACTGTGAGCCAAGTCACCAATGTTGAGGTACAGGGACACGCCTTCTCAAAACCCTGGTTGGGAAGGACAGCCAGGGTCCTTCCCCAAATTTAGTTAGCAATATATTTATTGTCCATTTCAATCTATCTCTATCATCCATTTGTCAATCTTTGGCTTGTTCTACATGCTCACTTTATATTATTCCTCTGATGTCACACTAATATACTACATTAACTCAAGACCTTTAACTGGCAATTGTAGTGGATTGAATATTGGCCTCCCAAGATTCATATCTAACCAGTACCCCAAATGTAACCTTATTTGGAAATAGGGTTTCAGCAGATGTAATTAATTAAAATGGAACTGTACTAGATTAGGATGGGGTCTAAATCCAGTGACTGATATCCTTATAAAAAGAGAGGACACATCAAAAGAGACATAGGGGGAAGAAGGCCATGTGACGACAGAGGCAGAGCTTGGAGTGATGCAGTTACAAGGTAAGGAATGCCAAGGGTTTCCAGGTCCATCAGAAGCTAGGAGGAGGCAAGGAAGGATTTTTTCCTAGAGCCTTCAGAGGAAATGTTGTCTTACTGACATCTTGATACTGGATTTCTAGCTTCCAGAACTATGAAAAAATAAATACCTGAGGTTTTAAGACACCAAATTTAAGGTCTTAGAGATTAATGCTTTCACAAAGGAATTTAGCAATAATTTTCTTAAAATCAAAAGTCGCAATTTTCATCTGACCATCCAGGATCCCACACACCACAACATGAATAAGCAGAAAAATTTATTATATTCTAAAATTAACCATCTTAATTTCAAAAGAGAGTTAAGTATCCTGATATGCTGGCAGAGCAAGAAAAAGTATATCTAGATTTTAAGACATGCTTTGTGACTTTAAACTTAAGTTTTTCTGTGTATTTACATATTAATCCACAGCATTCCCAAGAAAAAAATAATAAAACAAAACACTATGTTTTTCAGTATTCAAGTTAATTCAAATCATTCTCCAACTCAAGTTAAAGGATTCACATAATTATAGGACATTAGTTAAATTAATGCATGAAATACACATGCAGTGATGTGTAATTGAAGTTTTGTTTGTTGAAGTTTTTAATTCATTTGTTGGAAAGGATTAAAATGGTTACCTTTGGACCAAAGAAGTGCTAAATTCTTGGTCTGAAGAACAGCTTTGTTTTTCAATGATCTACAGATCAATGATCTATAGTTTATTTTGATCTACAGATGAATATGCAGGAAAACCAACTATCATTCCTCACTCTAACATAGTGAAATTGCTTCTAACTCATTCTGATGACAGCTTGCCTCCCATAATTCATTATTCCATTTTCAAAATCAAGAACAAATAACACATCAATAGCAATAAAAAAGAAAACTCACTCTCCTATCTTTCCAACTCCTTAGTACTTAAATATGCTGCATCATTACTTTTTATACTTGGAGACAATGTTCTGGGTTTCAGAATAGTCACATTTTTTTGAAATACACTCCACAGATAATTTCTTGAATAGTATAGGCCAAGAGTATTACCTAAAGAAGCTTTGATAAATTTAACAAATTATTATTGAGCTAGTCCAATAAGTAAGAAACAAATCACAATTTTGAGTACAACAAATGTTCAAAATTTTGTGTTCAAATTTAATTGCTCATGATAATATTTATTGAATGTGAATAAAAATCACCTTAATGAGTTGTTATATGTATTTATATTTTTCTAGAATCAATATCTAAATACAAACTTCTTTATCCTTAAAGAGTTTTTCAATATTTTGCATAGTGTAAAGCTATCAATGGTGAGATTAGTAGTAGATAAACTAAAAAGGAATCTAAAAATTTCAGCCTACTCCAAAGAGAAAAAACAAAGATGGTGAATTCTGTTTCATCTCAGAAAAATGAACGCCTCTGAGGGAACTAATTTGGAATCAAGGAAAAAGGAAACTCATACAACAAAGAGAATCCGTTTTAATGATCTATATGAAGGTAAAATTTATTTGTATAGGAACAGGGAACTCATAAGTTTGATTAACATATTATAATAAACATTATGGTGAACTCTAATTAAATATCACCCATATCCGTATTTATTTTCTTCTAAAATTTACCTTGCCTTTATTTATACCCAATATAATCTCTCTGTTATTCATGCTTGGCTTCTTGTTTTACTATAAAATAAAAAGAATGTGGTAGACAAAATATGGTAATGTAAGAGATGGGGCTCCTGATTGCTAACTCTATTCAAGAAATCTCTAATCATTTGATATCCAAAATTCTGAATGACATCATCAATCATATTCCCCCATGTTATACACAAACTACATTGCCAAACAGCATAAATGTCACATACAAGTTTTTTTTAATACGAGATATTTTATCAGACAAACTTCATGGTAAGGTATAAACTAATTTTGAAAGTTTTATTCTGTAAAAAATATACTCCATGGGCTTCCCTGGCAGTTCAGTGGGTAGAGTGTTTGCCTTACCGTGCAGGGAGCACTAGTTTGATCCCTGGCCCAGGAAGATTCCATGTGCCATGCTAGACTGGTGTGTTTAATTATGAGCAGTGCTCTGCAGTGCATGAGCCCAGAGCTGGTGCTCTGCAACTAGAGAGGACACTGCAATGGGAAGCTCACACAGGCCAAAGAATAAAGATGGATGAAAATAAATAAATGAAAAACCAACAAAAGAGGTCAAAATTAAAAATATATATATATATATATATATATATATATATATATATATATATTTATATATATATATATATATTTATATACATATGTGTATATACACTCCATGTTTCGATGTTTGGCATCAACTTGACAATTTTGAGATCAGTTCTTTTGCTATGAAACATGAAGAAATAATTGGCTTCTAAACATTATCTACTTATTGCTAATATTACAATTTACAAAGTTTACTCAAATAATCTTTGTTATAATATAGATGAGGTAATCAGTACGAACCACTGACTTTGAAAGGTTAGGGATTAAGACACAGCTACATAAAGAACACTTAAAATCTATAATTCTTTGGCAAACTAAAGAACATTAGAAAATAGTTGCAAATGATGTTACTGATAGGGGGTTAATATTCATAATGTACAAACAGCTAATAATTCAATTAAATATCACCCATATCCGTATTTATTTTCTTCTAAAATTTACCTTGCCTTTATTTATACCCAATATAATCTCTGTTATTCATGCTTGGCTTCTTGTTTTACTATAAAATAAAAAGAATGTGGTAGACAAAATATGGTAATGTAAGAGATGGGGCTCCTGATTGCTAACTCTATTCAAGAAATCTCTAATCATTTGATATCCAAAATTCTGAATGACATCATCAATCATATTCCCCCATGTTATACACAAACTACATTGCCAAACAGCATAAATGTCACATACAAGTTTTTTTTAATACGAGATATTTTATCAGACAAACTTCATGGTAAGGTATAAACTAATTTTGAAAGTTTTATTCTGTAAAAAATATACTCCATGGGCTTCCCTGGCAGTTCAGTGGGTAGAGTGTTTGCCTTACCGTGCAGGGAGCACTAGTTTGATCCCTGGCCCAGGAAGATTCCATGTGCCATGCTAGACTGGTGTGTTTAATTATGAGCAGTGCTCTGCAGTGCATGAGCCCAGAGCTGGTGCTCTGCAACTAGAGAGGACACTGCAATGGGAAGCTCACACAGGCCAAAGAATAAAGATGGATGAAAATAAATAAATGAAAAACCAACAAAAGAGGTCAAAATTTAAAATATATATATATATATATATATATATATATATATATATATATATTATATATATATATATATATTTATATATATATGTGTATATACACTCCATGTTTCGATGTTTGGCATCAACTTGACAATTTTGAGATCAGTTCTTTTGCTATGAAACATGAAGAAATAATTGGCTTCTAAACATTATCTACTTATTGCTAATATTACAATTTACAAAGTTTACTCAAATAATCTTTGTTATAATATAGATGAGGTAATCAGTACGAACCACTGACTTTGAAAGGTTAGGGATTAAGACACAGCTACATAAAGAACACTTAAAATCTATAATTCTTTGGCAAACTAAAGAACATTAGAAAATAGTTGCAAATGATGTTACTGATAGGGGGTTAATATTCATAATGTACAAACAGCTAATTCAATTCAATATCAAAAAACAAACAAAAAACAGGCAGAAGAACTAAATGGACATTTGTCCAAAAAAGACATACAGATGGCCAACAAGCACAAGAGATGCTCAACATTACTAATTATTTCAGAAATGCAAATCTAAACTGCAATGAGGTAGCACTTCATACCAGTCAGACTGACTATCATCAAAAAAGTCTACAAATAATAAATACTGGATAGAGTCTTGAGAAAAGAGAACTGTCTTACACTGTTGGTGGGAATGTAAGGAAAACAGTATGGAGATTATTTAACAAGCTGAAAATGAAGCCACCATAGGATCTACCAATCCCATTCCTGGTTATATATCCAGAATAAATAAAAGCCTAATTCAAAAAGATACATGTTTACCAATGCTTACTGCAGTACTATTTACAACTGCCAAGACATAGGAACAATCATGTAGCCTTCAGTAAATGAACAGCTCAAAAGGAGTGAAAGGGACTATTACTTAGCCATAAGATGAATGAAACATTGTCATCTGCACCAACATGGACAAACTTAGAGACTATAAACCTTAGTGAAATAAGTGAGACAGAGAAAGACAAATACTCTATGACATCACTTATATATGGAATCAAAGAAATAACAAATAAATCTACAGACAAGACAGAAACAGACTCACAGACATAGAAAACAAACTTATAGTTACCAAAAAAGAAGAGAGAGGGAGGGAGGAATGAATTAGGACTATGAGATTAACAGATACAAAGTACTATATATATATAGCTAAGCAATAAGAATTTATTACAAAATACAGGAGACTATATTCAATAATTATAATAATTGATAAAGGAATATAATCAAGAGAACACTGAATCACTTTGATGTATACATGAAACAATGCAATATCATAAATCAACTATGCTTCAATTTAAAAAAATATTTCTGTTGTAGAGAATACAATAATTTAATTATATTGTAGACATGTACAATTGACTTATTGAAGTGCACTTTGAATTTTTTATAGTTTCTGTTAGGAAAACATGAGCCTCAAATTAAGAATCTCAAATTAAGAAGCAACTTACTAAAAAACAATTTTGATAAAAGAAATCAGGTTCCCCCATTAATTACCTTTAAATCTTATAGGACGGTGATTAAGAAAATGACTATTTTAACAGATAATTAAAATGCTGAAGAAGCAAAGCATTTGCATATATATAGTGATTGTTGTATAAGGGTAAAGGATAATCAGATTATATTACTTTATCTATTATCTTTTATTAATCAAACATTAAACTAAATAGCTATTGGGCCCTTGTCTACAAATAATAAATACTGGATAGAGTCTTGAGAAAAGAGAACTGTCTTACACTGTTGGTGGGAATGTAAGGAAAACAGTATGGAGATTATTTAACAAGCTGAAAATGAAGCCACCATAGGATCTACCAATCCCATTCCTGGTTATATATCCAGAATAAATAAAAGCCTAATTCAAAAAGATACATGTTTACCAATGCTTACTGCAGTACTATTTACAACTGCCAAGACATAGGAACAATCATGTAGCCTTCAGTAAATGAACAGCTCAAAAGGAGTGAAAGGGACTATTACTTAGCCATAAGATGAATGAAACATTGTCATCTGCACCAACATGGACAAACTTAGAGACTATAAACCTTAGTGAAATAAGTGAGACAGAGAAAGACAAATACTCTATGACATCACTTATATATGGAATCAAAGAAATAACAAATAAATCTACAGACAAGACAGAAACAGACTCACAGACATAGAAAACAAACTTATAGTTACCAAAAAAGAAGAGAGAGGGAGGGAGGAATGAATTAGGACTATGAGATTAACAGATACAAAGTACTATATATATATAGCTAAGCAATAAGAATTTATTACAAAATACAGGAGACTATATTCAATAATTATAATAATTGATAAAGGAATATAATCAAGAGAACACTGAATCACTTTGATGTATACATGAAACAATGCAATATCATAAATCAACTATGCTTCAATTTAAAAAAATATTTCTGTTGTAGAGAATACAATAATTTAATTATATTGTAGACATGTACAATTGACTTATTGAAGTGCACTTTGAATTTTTTATAGTTTCTGTTAGGAAAACATGAGCCTCAAATTAAGAATCTCAAATTAAGAAGCAACTTACTAAAAAACAATTTTGATAAAAGAAATCAGGTTCCCCCATTAATTACCTTTAAATCTTATAGGACGGTGATTAAGAAAATGACTATTTTAACAGATAATTAAAATGCTGAAGAAGCAAAGCATTTGCATATATATAGTGATTGTTGTATAAGGGTAAAGGATAATCAGATTATATTATTTTATCTATTATCTCTTTATCTATTCTAAATGCTAATAGCTATTCAAAGCTTAAAATAGATTCTGCTATTGGGCTTCCCCTATGGCTCAATGAGTAAAGAATCTCTATGCAAGGCAGGAGACACAGGTGATGTGGGTTGGATCTCTGGGTCAGGAAGATCCTCTGTTAGAAGGAACGGCAACCAATTATACAATTCTTGATTGTAAAATCCCATTGACAGAGGAGCCTGGTGGGCTTCAGTCCATGGGTTTGCAAAGAATTGAATATGACTGAGCACGGACATAGCACAGCATAAATCAAGATGTCTAACATTATAACATCAATGTTGTAAAATGTTCATATGGGGGCTTCCCCTGGTGGTCCAGTGGGTAAGGACACCACCTTGCAGTGCAAGGGGCACCGGTTTGAGCCCTGGCCTGGGAAGATCCCACGTGCCGTGGAGCAGCTGGACTGATGTGTCCAATCACCGAGCCGGAGATCTGGAGCGCATGCGCCCAGAGCCGGTGCTCTGCAAGACAGACGCCACCGTGATGGGAGGCCCACAGGAGCCAAAGAACGAAGACAAATGAAAATAGAGAAATGAAAAAAAACAATAAAAGTGGCCCGCCCACTCCCCTCCTTCCCCAACCCGACCCCCGCCCAAAGTAAATAAATAAATAAAATCTTAAAAAAAAAAAAAAATGCTCATAAGGATCTCACTGGAGCAATATTTCCCAGTGTCTTCTGATAATCAGTAAGAACCCTCAGTATACCACTCACATTAGAATCACTTTTAAAAAATCTGTAACATTTAATGTGAGTCCATATGTTTTCTATAGGTTTATATGGAATCTCCCTCACTCAAAAGAGTATCACCCTCTCAACCCCTTTTAACTCATTTCAGTACCAAATACAAAAAAAGAGCATTAATGTAGTAGAAAAATGAAAAGGTAAATGAATGAATAAATGAATATCAAAAGTGGTTGTCAGAATAAAACTGCCTTTATGTAAGTCATATTTCAACAAATTGCTAGCTTTATCAACTTTGTTCCAAATATTTAGAGCTAAAAAATTTGCATATATATAGTGATTGTTGTATAAGGGTAAAGGATAATCAGATTATATTATTTTATCTATTATCTCTTTATCTATTCTAAATGCTAATAGCTATTCAAAGCTTAAAATAGATTCTGCTATTGGGTTTCCCCCTATGGCTCAATGAGTAAAGAATCTCTATGCAAGGCAGGAGACACAGGTGATGTGGGTTGGATCTCTGGGTCAGGAAGATCCTCTGTTAGAAGGAACGGCAACCAATTATACAATTCTTGATTGTAAAATCCCATTGACAGAGGAGCCTGGTGGGCTTCAGTCCATGGGTTTGCAAAGAATTGAATATGACTGAGCACGGACATAGCACAGCATAAATCAAGATGTCTAACATTATAACATCAATGTTGTAAAATGTTCATATGGGGGCTTCCCCTGGTGGTCCAGTGGCTAAGGACACCGCCTTGCAGTGCAAGGGGCGCCGGTTCGAGCCCTGGCCTGGGAAGATCCCACGTGCCGCCGAGCGGCTGGACTGATGTGTCCAATGACCGAGCCGGAGCTCTGGAGCGCATGCGCCCAGAGCCGGTGCTCTGCAACAACAGACGCCACCGCGATGGGAGGCCCACAGGAGCCAAAGAACGAAGACAAATGAAAATGGAGAAATGAAAGACCAATAAAAGTGGCCCGCCCACTCCCCTCCCTCCCCAACCCGACCCCCGCCCAAAGTAAATAAATAAATAAAATCTTAAAAAAAAAAAAAAATGCTCATAAGGATCTCACTGGAGCAATATTTCCCAGTGTCTTCTGATAATCAGTAAGAACCCTCAGTATACCACTCACATTAGAATCACTTTTAAAAAATCTGTAACATTTAATGTGAGTCCATATGTTTTCTATAGGTTTATATGGAATCTCCCTCACTCAAAAGAGTATCACCCTCTCAACCCCTTTTAACTCATTTCAGTACCAAATACAAAAAAAGAGCATTAATGTAGTAGAAAAATGAAAAGGTAAATGAATGAATAAATGAATATCAAAAAGTGGTTGTCAGAATAAAACTGCCTTTATGTAAGTCATATTTCAACAAATTGCTAGCTTTATCAACTTTGTTCCAAATATACTGGAGATTTTTAGGAAAGAAATTTCTAGAAAACGTTAGTGGCATATGAAGTGAAACACTTAAGAATTTTACATAAATATGGGCTTCCCCTGGTGGTCCAGTGGGTAAGGACACCGCCTTGCAGTGCAAGGGGCGCTGGTTCGATCCCTGGCCTGGGAAGATCCCACGTGCTGCGGAGCAGCTGGACCGATGTGTCCAATTACCGAGCCGGAGCTCTGGAGCGCATGCACCCAAAGCTCTGCCACGACAGACGCCACCGCGATGGGAGGCCCACAGGAGTCAAAGAACAAAGACAGATGAAGATAGAGAAATGAAAGACCAATAGAAGTGGCCCACCCGCTCCCCTCCCTCCTCAATCCAACCCCTGCCCAAAATAAATAAATAAATAAATCTTTAAAAAAAAAAAAAAAATTACATAAATGTGCTATCACATTACATGTTGCTCAGTCATTAAGTTGTGTCCAACTCATTCTGACCCTATGGACTGCAGCATGCCAGGCTTCCCTGTCATATTATATATTCCACATCACATTACATATCTATATATAATACATTATAATATGTACATATACTATATATTATAGTATGTATGTACGCATGTATTTTGTTCTTTTGTTATCTTCTGGCTTGCTTGGCTATGAAAATAATTAAGTCTGTTTAAAGTACATTTATCCTGGGCTTCCCCTGGTGTTCCAGTGGATAAGGACACCACCTTGCAATGCAAGGGGCGCCGGTTCGATCCCTGGCTTGGGAAGATCCCACGTGCCTGATGTGTCCAATCAACGAGCCGGAGCTCTGGAGCATACGCCCAGAGCCGGCGCTCTTCGATGACAGACGCCACCCCGATGGGAGGCCCACAAGAGCCAAAGAACAAAGGCGGATGAAAATAGAGAAACGAAAGACCAATAAAAGTGGCCCGCCCGCTCCCCTCCCTCCCCAACCCGACCCCCACCCAAAATAAATAAATAAATAAATCTAAAGTACATTTATCCAGTAAATGCTTATGGTAAAGAATAATGAAAAGAAAGAACAGTTTTAGAGACTTGATTGGATATGTTGGGTAGCAGAGGTAGAACTTAACCATGTGCTATCTACCTAACCATCATCCAACCTATTACCTTTAAATATAACCTACAGTCATCAGAAAGAAAACAAAGAGACAAACCTACGGTTGGCATTCTTCCAAAGAAACATGAATGCCTAATGGCAAACAAAATTCACCTCAGTTATCTATAAATAAGGACTGTCAACTGTAAATAAACAGATGTCAAAGGAAAAACAATTATCTAAAGTGAAATTTCAAGAAAAATAATTTAGAAAATTGTTACAAAGAAGTAGGCAAATTTAGTGAGAGAAGATATACTAAGAAGAGAATTTTAAAAGAGAAGAGAATAGCCTCTGAGATATTAAGGGGTTAATTTTTAAAAAATTAATTTTTAGTCAAAAAAAGGGCTAATATTTTTAAATTAAGCCAATAAGAAGGAATACTTAGATGTATTAGAACATTTTTTAGGCAGAAAACTAACTGGAAGAAAAAGTTAATAATAGTCCCCAAATATATGTAAATATAAAAAGAAAGTTGAGATATGGCCAATGAATATAGAGGTTCCAATTTTCATGTGAAAAGAGTTTGAAATTAACAGAGACAATGGAGAAGGGAAAGAAAAATCTCAGAGAAGGATTATCAAAGGCAAGTTTCATCAGTGGTCTTCCAACTGAAAGATAACAGTGGGTAGATGAACAAAAGCATTACATAAGTAGATGTTTATGAATAGGATTTGAGAAAGCGAAAGATTAAAAAATATGTTCACTAAAGCAACAAGCAAGAAAGACTGATTATTTAAAATGACTGAGAATGGAACTTGTATAGAATCTCCACAGGAACTCTGAGATGATGATACAAAATTATTAAGGAATGTATTTGTATACGAATTTCTAAGCATCTAAATACTAACAATATGAGGCAGAGAAATGATTTGAGACATGAAAATTTCAGTGTATTTATTGTCTCTAGATCTTTCCAAGGAAAATAATTCTATTATTTTTTTAATACAAGAAATAGGGACAACATGGCCTCTGTGAAAAAGAGAACATTACTGAAAAGGTACAATTTAAATATGAATCAAATTAAGAAAAAGAAATATTTTGAGCAAGTCATATAATAATTCTTGGAATATTACTAAGTACTACAGATTTGATTTCATAAAATAACATTTTCTCCTTTCTGTAAGCTCTTTCACAACGCTTGTTTCCACAATATCCAATAATAAACAAATCATGACATTAAAAACCTGAGCTTTTGGATTTTCATCTGTAACATCTTTCATCTTTACAGAATAGTAACAGCATTCTCACATTCAGGCTAGAGCAGAATACAGTGTTATAAATGTGGGACAACTAAAAAAAAAATGATATGGGTGTCAGTGATTGAGATATTTATAGAGTTAAAGGTTGTATCAAAAGAAACTTAATAAGTATATATCCTGTGTAATATGGAGTTAAGGGGAAAGCTCTACAATTTAAAATTATGAGGCTAACCAAAGAAGAACACCTTTCTGAAATATTTATAAGAGGAAAGAGGAAATCAGTTGGGAGATTGTATAAGTGTGCTAAAACCTTCATTTTCAGAGGAGGGTGTCAATGATCACTACCTAATTAGGTAATCAAGGAAGGAGGAACACGTTTATGTATTTGCAAATATCCTTACAGATTCCATTCCAGCTTACTCAAGCAGAGAGAGGTTTCTTAAAGAATTTTAGACATCGCAGAGCATTTTTAAGAGTGCTTGAGAGTCAATCCTGAATGCTTCACAGCTTGGCATGAATCAGTCAGATGCATGGAATCTAGCAAACAAATAACCACAGTCGTCCAGCTCAGACAATAATGTCTGTGTCATCCGTTTCTCTACACACATGACTCTCAGGACTTGTTGCCTCATGAAAGTGCCACACAGCTGCCTTTGAATAACAGAAAACCCTATGTGCTTCTTAAAACAAGTGTTTACCAGTCACTGGGTGTTGCTCGTTTCTGTATACAAGTTCAAAAAAGGGAAAACCCCTAATCAGTAAAAATTGTCAGTCATATGTTTGCATTCTGGAGACAACCAGAGCCTCAGAAATGCAGAATGCTAACTATTTAGATATGCTAGTATAATGCTTTCTTTTCTTTTTTTTTTTTGTTTGTTTAAAACACAAAATTAATTCTCATTGCTAGAGGCCAGAAGTCCAAAGTCAGGTATCAGAAGGACTATACTGCCCAGGAAGTCTCCAAAGGAGGATCCTTCTTTTTTCTAGTGACCCCACAGACTCCTGCAAACGCATCACACAAATCTCTGCCTGCGTCTTTTTCTTTTTCTTAAATTTTAAACCTTTGAAAAAACATTTCTAGAATTTATTATAGAGATAAACGGTACATAAAAGGTTGTACCCTAATTTTTTTCTGAACATAATGAGATCTATCACTGACACTTAACATATGTGCATTTGAGGTGCACAATATGATAATTTAATTCATTTACATAGTGCAAAAAATCACCACAATAAACTTCACTAAATCCTTTGAATATGAGTTATAGGGAAAGTACAATTTGAAAAGAGATTGTATAAGTGTGCTAAAACCAAAGAAGAACACCTTTCTGAAATATTTATAAGAGGAAAGAGGAAATCAGTTGGGAGATTGTATAAGTGTGCTAAAACCTTCATTTTCAGAGGAGGGTGTCAATGATCACTACCTAATTAGGTAATCAAGGAAGGAGGAACACGTTTATGTATTTGCAAATATCCTTACAGATTCCATTCCAGCTTACTCAAGCAGAGAGAGGTTTCTTAAAGAATTTTAGACATCGCAGAGCATTTTTAAGAGTGCTTGAGAGTCAATCCTGAATGCTTCACAGCTTGGCATGAATCAGTCAGATGCATGGAATCTAGCAAACAAATAACCACAGTCGTCCAGCTCAGACAATAATGTCTGTGTCATCCGTTTCTCTACACACATGACTCTCAGGACTTGTTGCCTCATGAAAGTGCCACACAGCTGCCTTTGAATAACAGAAAACCCTATGTGCTTCTTAAAACAAGTGTTTACCAGTCACTGGGTGTTGCTCGTTTCTGTATACAAGTTCAAAAAGGAAACCTCTAATCAGTAAAAATTGTCAGTCATATGTTTGCATTCTGGAGACAACCAGAGTCTCAGAAATGCAGAATGCTAACTATTTAGATATGCTAGTATAATTCTTTTTCTTTTCTTTTCTTTTTTTTTTTTGTTTGTTTAAAACACAAAATTAATTCTCATTGCTAGAGGCCAGAAGTCCAAAGTCAGGTATCAGAAGGACTATACTGCCCAGGAAGTCTCCAAAGGAGGATCCTTCTTTTTTCTAGTGACCCCACAGACTCCTGCAAACGCATCACACAAATCTCTGCCTGCGTCTTTTTCTTTTTCTTAAATTTTAAACCTTTGAAAAAACATTTCTAGAATTTATTATAGAGATAAACGGTACATAAAAGGTTGTACCCTAATTTTTTTCTGAACATAATGAGATCTATCACTGACACTTAACATATGTGCATTTGAGGTGCACAATATGATAATTTAATTCATTTACATAGTGCAAAAAATCACCACAATAAACTTAACACATTTTTTATCTTACATAATTTACCATTTTAGTATATTTTTAATAGATAAATTAATTTCCCAAATATTTATAATTTCACTTTGTTATTATATTTATATGAAAAAATACTTTCCTCACTAGAATTTTATGTTCATTATATTTTATTATACACATGTGCAGAACAAAATAAAGGAAATCTCACTTTAAACGGAGTCAGGAGGTCAGGAGGGGAAGCCCTCAAGCAGTATCATTCCATGTCAGTGACAGATCTCAACAGGAAGACTTTAATTATAGACACACACAAGAAGAATTCTCCTTGCCCTGCATCAAGCTCAACCCTGTGAACTCACTTTTACCAACCGGAGCTTGGTTCAAAACAACCCCTCCCAATTTCCTTTTTCCTTTATAGAAGCAGCATTCCTGTTCTTTGCCTGTTAGATTTGCCATTATCTTTCACTATGGCTTACTTGTCCTGAATTTCCATTCATTCCTCTGCTATTCCCCCCAAAACCCAGATAACTGGATGTTTTATTTTTAAGGCAATAGTAATACCACAGTGTTTTGGAGCAGACTTTCTAATGATAATAATATATATTCATCAACAACCTACTATTGACATTTCCTCAACTTAATAATAACAATAAGTAATTGACTTTTATCTTGCAAGTATTTTTTTGGTACATTCTCTTATGTAAGTCCCACAGCAGCTCTCTGATCAAGGTACAATTAGTATCACATTATAAAAACCATTCGAACTGAACAAAGCTTTCATAAGATAAACCCAGACAGAAAACGGCAAAATATGACTGGAACCTAGATACCAATACCTATGATAGCAAGTACAATCCTCCTAAATTCAAACACAAAGTCATGATGAGAATAATGAGCATCCAGCATGTATTAAGATATCTTATACAATTAAAAAAACATATTACTCTCATCAAAAAGGTCTAATTTAGGGCTTCCCTGGTGGCTCAGTGGTAAAGAATTCACCTGCCAATGTAGGAGACACAGGTCCAATCCCTGATCCAGGAAGATCCCACATGCTGCAGAGCAACCAAATCCTGTGAGTCACAACTATCGAGTCTGTGCTCCAGACCCTCGGAACCGCAACTATTGAGCCCATGTGCCACAACTACTGAAGCCCGTGTGCCCTAGAGCCTGAGGTTTACAACAAGAGAAGTCACTGCAACAAGAGACTGCTCACCTCACCTAGAGAGTAGCCCCAACCCCCTGCAAAGAGAGAAGACCCTGTGGCAGCAGGGAAAACCAGAATAGCCAAAAATAAATAAATAAATAAAATTTTAAAAATAAGTCCATGTTAGGGGAAAATTGTTAACATAATATACAAAAAGTTAAGTATATCCATATCTTTCATAGTAATCTTGCTACTCTACCTAGGAAATTTAATCTTTTCTTGGTTGTTAAATTTGACTTTTAATTAAGCATGAGCATATACTGATGACATGTTGATTACGTCCAGTGTTTCAGCTGGATAAATTAAGAGGGATTCAGCTATTATTCAGACATACTCCTTGCCCTGCATCAAGCTCAACCCTGTGAACTCACTTTTACCAACCGGAGCTTGGTTCAAAACAACCCCTCCCAATTTCCTTTTTCCTTTATAGAAGCAGCATTCCTGTTCTTTGCCTGTTAGATTTGCCATTATCTTTCACTATGGCTTACTTGTCCTGAATTTCCATTCATTCCTCTGCTATTCCCCCCAAAACCCAGATAACTGGATGTTTTATTTTTAAGGCAATAGTAATACCACAGTGTTTTGGAGCAGACTTTCTAATGATAATAATATATATTCATCAACAACCTACTATTGACATTTCCTCAACTTAATAATAACAATAAGTAATTGACTTTTATCTTGCAAGTATTTTTTTGGTACATTCTCTTATGTAAGTCCCACAGCAGCTCTCTGATCAAGGTACAATTAGTATCACATTATAAAAACCATTCGAACTGAACAAAGCTTTCATAAGATAAACCCAGACAGAAAACGGCAAAATATGACTGGAACCTAGATACCAATACCTATGATAGCAAGTACAATCCTCCTAAATTCAAACACAAAGTCATGATGAGAATAATGAGCATCCAGCATGTATTAAGATATCTTATACAATTAAAAAAACATATTACTCTCATCAAAAAGGTCTAATTTAGGGCTTCCCTGGTGGCTCAGTGGTAAAGAATTCACCTGCCAATGTAGGAGACACAGGTCCAATCCCTGATCCAGGAAGATCCCACATGCTGCAGAGCAACCAAATCCTGTGAGTCACAACTATCGAGTCTGTGCTCCAGACCCTCGGAACCGCAACTATTGAGCCCATGTGCCACAACTACTGAAGCCCGTGTGCCCTAGAGCCTGAGGTTTACAACAAGAGAAGTCACTGCAACAAGAGACTGCTCACCTCACCTAGAGAGTAGCCCCAACCCCCTGCAAAGAGAGAAGACCCTGTGGCAGCAGGGAAAACCAGAATAGCCAAAAATAAATAAATAAATAAAATTTTAAAAATAAGTCCATGTTAGGGGAAAATTGTTAACATAATATACAAAAAGTTAAGTATATCCATATCTTTCATAGTAATCTTGCTACTCTACCTAGGAAATTTAATCTTTTCTTGGTTGTTAAATTTGACTTTTAATTAAGCATGAGCATATACTGATGACATGTTGATTACGTCCAGTGTTTCAGCTGGATAAATTAAGAGGGATTCAGCTATTATTCAGACATATCTTGGCATGTTTGTTGAGCCACTGGAACGGGTTAACCAAGGGTATGCTTATATAAAGAATCTAGAAGTCTCCTTTAAGAGTGCTTATCTGAAGAACAATGAGAATCAAGGCACATAAATATTGCCTAAGAAAAGCAGTATTAGGTTAGACATATGATATTAAAATGTATGTTTACTATCAGATTTTTGCTTGCTCTTCATTTCCCTAAAAGATCTTGTGTGAAAATCTAGGAAAAAGAAACGATAAATGAGAAACTTTTCCTTGAATTGTCTGTAAGATATTGGCAACTGCAGTGTCTCAATGACTCTTCCAACACAAATATAAACAATTACTTGGGTGAGATAAATACAAAATGTATCCATTTCTGCAGTGCAGTCACTTGAGAAAACCAGAATCATGGGGTGAATATTTGTAAAGATAAGACTCAGTGATAGCAGAATGGACAGTCAAGCTGTGTCATCTTGTTTCAAGAACAGAGAACAGAATCCAGACTTACCACTTCTTAAGCAGAATAGGAAGCAATATTGCCATAGCCAGAGCAAAAATAACCCAAAAAACAAAGCATCAGTCACCACAGTTGTGATAAAAGAGTTGTGAGAAGACTTTTAATACTTGAAAACTCAGGTTCCATGTGACAGTCTTTAAAAAAATCATATTTATAAACATATACTGAGAGATTCCTGCAACAGGGAATTGATTTTGTTGGAGGCAAGAGTTCATGCAATTGTGTAGGTTAATAAGGAGTACACAAGATTCTTTTTCGTGTTGTTATGCCAATTATGACTATATACTTTCAACAGACAAACTTGCATATTCTGGAACAACACAAGTTGCACAATCAACATTAACTTTATATTGCTTTGGCAAATACACTGGACTTTTTATTTAAATATGACATTTCTGTTTCTTCCTTTAAACCACATGAAATAGAGACCTTTGTAAAAGGCAGGAATAAGTTAAAAGGAACTATAAAACTTTCTATGCAACTTATTTTTAACCAGTTCATTTACTGGTTTAAAGAGCTGATAACTAAAAAGTCAAAAGAAAAGACAATTATGGTTCAGAAAAACAAAGATGCCTTCATTTGAATGCAACTGTTTGAAACATGAATAATAACCCCACAGATGGTCCTCAAATTGAGCACATTTGTGGTATTTAAAACCAACTAATGTTGATAAATAAAGAAAATGGAATTACTCCATATTAAGAAAATAAAAATTTTATTGTCAAGTCTTTAATCTTGTTAACCTCTTATTAAGTTCTGCAGGACCTTTCATTTATATCATTTATTTTTTCACACCACTCACATTTTATACATGTTTATTTACTTCTTATACATGCATAAGTATCATGCTAGGTGATACTTTTGAAAAGAGAAGACACAAGCTAATTGCAAATTACTTATCTTATTTGGGTGCTTCAGTGTCAGCTAAGTACCCACAATAACTACATTCTCCAGCAGTATTTTTTTTTTTTACTTTTTGAAGCAATTTTTTAAAAATTTAATTGCTAGCTAATTGCTTTACAATATTGGTTTCTACCACACAACAACAGAGAATCAGTCATAACTATATACATATGTGTGCGTGTGTGTGTGTGTGTGTGTATGTGTGTGTGTGAGCCTTTCTACAATATTGGTTTCTGCCACACAACAATGGAGAATTAGTCATAACTATATACATACGTGTGTGTGTGTGTGTGTGTGTGTGTGCCTTTCTTCTTGAACCTCCCTCTCATCCACCCCTTTCTCACCACTCTAGATCATCACAGAGTACCAGGCTAGGCCTCCTGTGCTATATAACCACTTCTACTACCTATTAATTTTAAACATCATAGTACAAATATGTCAATGCCAATTTCTCAGTTTATCCCACCCTCTTCTTCCCTCACTGTAGACACAAGTCTCTTCTCTATATCTGTATCTCCTTTCCTTCCCTGAAGATAGCTTTATGAGTAGCATTTTTTCTAGATTTCACATATATACATTACTAGGATATTTGTTTTTCTCTTTCTGACTGACATCACTCTGTATAACAGGCTCTAGGTTCATTCAGCTTAGTACAGATGACTTAAAGCCATTCCTTTTGATGGCTGAGTAATGTTCCACTGTATATATGTACTACTAATTTTTTATCCAATTTATCTACCACTGGATATCTAGGCTGCTTCCATGTTATGGCTATTGTAAACAGTCAGCAATAAGTATATTCCTCTTTTCATTAATGAAAAGAATTTTAATTTAGAAAATGTGTGCCCATATTAAGAAGTTTGTTGATGCTTTAAAGAGATAAGCATATTGTCCTTTTGTCCTCTTTTTTTTCCCTCCTCCATCCAAACTAATATGGAGGTAGAATGATAAAAGCTGGAATAACAAGGCATTGTAAGCCATGTTGAAAAGAGTAAACAGAAAAAAAAAAAAAAAAGGAAAAAGGCAGTGGAACAATATAAAAGGATTTCAGATGCCATGCCCAATGAAGCGGCTATATTGGCCCAAACTCTACATGAAAGGAACTATGATTTCATTTTATAGTTTTCATTCCTTCTTATATTTGAGACTTGTGAAAAACTGACTTGTATTTTAACACATGTAGAGATAAGTCAATAATTCTTAACTTTATAAGGCTTAAACATGATTATAATCAAATGTAATTTCCACTTATTCTGAAACTAAGTTCATTGATAATAAATGTATGACCACTTAATTTAAAAATATATTTTATGTCAGATTATAATGTAAGGATAATAGCAAGAAAGGTGATTTATTTATTAAAAATGCATTTCAAAATATAAGATGTGAGCAAACCTACATTAGAAGAAAAGATGCAGTGGTTCAATGCTTGGTCATACACACAGTAATTTAAGACTAATAGAGCTGCTCCATATAAGAAGCAAAGAAAGGAAAGTAGGAAGGAAGAAAGGAAGGAAGGAAGGAAGGAAGGAAAAAGGAAGGGAGGGCGTGAGAGGTGAGCAAAAATCAACTAAAAACAACAAAACCTGTAGGAAAGCTGTGAGCCATGCATCTCTATCTGTATCAAATACTGCAAAAGCAAGGAAACTGAAAAGTAATAATTTCAATATATAATTTATATAACATGGAAACAAAGACACATGTAGAGGAAAGTGGTATTAAATATTTTAAAACAAATTCATTTAATGAATTTCACTATAATTTCAATTTTCCATGAGTCACTGAAAATTTAATATTATTTAAATTTTCTTAAAAAATAATTTTGTTGACAACCATCTCAAATCTACTGTTGTATATCTGCACTTTGTGCAGATAATAAGTATACTATAGTACCTTAGTATTAACAGTAAGTATACTATCAATAGAAATTTATTTGCAAATAAACATGCAGCTGCAAATGAACATGTAATTTATAGGTATATGTTGTTTCTTCCAAAGAAATGAGTATGAAAGTTTTAACTGGCCCCCAAAGATTTTATACCTCAACTCACTATACCATTCTTATGCCATAAAGTCATCTTCTACATCAACTAATTCTTCCTCCAAATTTTTGGTTAATGCATGGGGGCGGGTGACAGGATGGCTCAAAAGGGAAGGGATATATAGATATAGATATATACACACCACACACATACACACAAGTATATTCAATATTTCAATTTCAAGCTGACTTTGAATCATAATTCATTTTTGACAGCAACCGAGTAATAGCAGTGATTTATTCAACAGGGTAGATTTCATTTTATAGTTTTCATTCCTTCTTATATTTGAGACTTGTGAAACTGACTTGTATTTTAACACATGTAGAGATAAGTCAATAATTCTTAACTTTATAAGGCTTAAACATGATTATAATCAAATGTAATTTCCACTTATTCTGAAACTAAGTTCATTGATAATAAATGTATGACCACTTAATTTAAAAATATATTTTATGTCAGATTATAATGTAAGGATAATAGCAAGAAAGGTGATTTATTTATTAAAAATGCATTTCAAAATATAAGATGTGAGCAAACCTACATTAGAAGAAAAGATGCAGTGGTTCAATGCTTGGTCATACACACAGTAATTTAAGACTAATAGAGCTGCTCCATATAAGAAGCAAAGAAAGGAAAGTAGGAAGGAAGAAAGGAAGGAAGGAAGGAAGGAAGGAAAAAGGAAGGGAGGGCGTGAGAGGTGAGCAAAAATCAACTAAAAACAACAAAACCTGTAGGAAAGCTGTGAGCCATGCATCTCTATCTGTATCAAATACTGCAAAAGCAAGGAAACTGAAAAGTAATAATTTCAATATATAATTTATATAACATGGAAACAAAGACACATGTAGAGGAAAGTGGTATTAAATATTTTAAAACAAATTCATTTAATGAATTTCACTATAATTTCAATTTTCCATGAGTCACTGAAAATTTAATATTATTTAAATTTTCTTAAAAAATAATTTTGTTGACAACCATCTCAAATCTACTGTTGTATATCTGCACTTTGTGCAGATAATAAGTATACTATAGTACCTTAGTATTAACAGTAAGTATACTATCAATAGAAATTTATTTGCAAATAAACATGCAGCTGCAAATGAACATGTAATTTATAGGTATATGTTGTTTCTTCCAAAGAAATGAGTATGAAAGTTTTAACTGGCCCCCAAAGATTTTATACCTCAACTCACTATACCATTCTTATGCCATAAAGTCATCTTCTACATCAACTAATTCTTCCTCCAAATTTTTGGTTAATGCATGGGGGCGGGTGACAGGATGGCTCAAAAGGGAAGGGATATATAGATATAGATATATACACACCACACACATACACACAAGTATATTCAATATTTCAATTTCAAGCTGACTTTGAATCATAATTCATTTTTGACAGCAACCGAGTAATAGCAGTATGTCTCCAAATCATTTTGTTTAAATATAGCCTCATCAAATTTCAGCCAGTATGGGAAACTAAAAATTCTCACGAGTAAGGCTATTTTTACATCATGTACAGTTTTCGGTAATTCACTGATCATTCCCTATACTTTGGTGAGATATACCTCATTTCCATGTAGCCCAAGATAGACTTCTTTTAACTCTACACATATATCTGAAAAATTTATCATACCATTTGCTGTATTTTAGTTTCAAGTTTTAATTTTTCACCGAATAAAAACGTAACAAGAAAATTGTGAATATATTTTTAAAAATTTTAAAGCTCAAAATAGAAGCAAAGAGTTACTAAATAATCAATCATTCCAGAAACTACTATACATTTTACATCAATTATTATTATACATTATATATTAATAGCTCACAGACTTCATTGATTTTTGAAGTCTTTTTCAAAGTTCTTGGCAAATAAGTACTGTTGATGAATAATGCAATAAATTTCTAAAACACCTGGTGTTTCTTTTTTAAGTTGGCTGTAAACCTGTGTTACCCACTAAGCCATGTTACTGTTCCATCTGTTGTACAGGTAGTGTCATTGGAAAAGGGATTTTTTTTTTCTGTGAACTGATTTTAAAGGTTTCAAATGTTGACAAACTCTGTGTATTATAGTTTGTTATTATAAATGACATCTCCTCTATTATTTTTTCAGTCCTTTTGAACTGTACATATGGTAGCCTCAGCTTATTATATACTTCATTTACTATTAATTTCTTTTTGATTTAAATAAAAATACATTCTATTCAATGAAAATAAATTATTACATTTAAATTATTATCAAAATACATGTAACTTCACATATAGTTGGTCAGATAAATTTTTCTCTAATGTTGCATTTGTGGGTGCTCAGTCACTCCAGTTGTGTCTGATTCTTTGCAACCCTATGGACTGTAGCCCGCAAGACTGTTCTGTCCGTGGGATTCTCCAGGCAAGAATACTGGAGTGAGTTGCCTCCTCTAGGGGAGCTTGCTTACCTAGGCATTGAATCCACATCTCTTGAGTCTCCTGCATTGCAGGCAGATTCTCTGCCAACTGAACCACCTGGGAAGCCCTAAAACTTCATAGTTAAGCATGTTTTATATTATTTGTATCTATATAAGCAAGAACAGAAGCCTTGATCATTCCTTGATTTAAGATTTTTTTGAACATCCCAATGACAGTTCAATACTTTCCAAAATGTCTTCAAATTTCAGAACTGAGTGATTAGTGTCTTTTTTTAAAATGTGCATTTACTCTCGATATTTTTGCTTCTTGATTAGAAAAAATGTCAGTATCTTAAATATATTAAAGATTTTCATTTTGCAATGAAGTTGAATAAAAGCCAACAACAAAATTCGACCAAATAATTAATACTGGCAATTTTTCTTTATATTTATCATTTTAAGATAAGATCTAAAAATCACCATTATTTTACCAATCCAATCACAGACTGATACAAGTCTGTCACTGTAGGGGCTGTATTGATGACTCATATATCATAAATTATATTGCCAAAGATGAAACTATTTTTCAAAATGTTAAAAGTTTCTGGTTAACTTCCAAACAAAGCAAAATTCAGTCTTCCCAAAATTTACACAGCACTTAACTCTGATGTACAGAAAAAAATTTTTTTACAATTTGCTGTGTTACCCACTAAGCCATGTTACTGTTCCATCTGTTGTACAGGTAGTGTCATTGGAAAAGGGATTTTTTTTTTCTGTGAACTGATTTTAAAGGTTTCAAATGTTGACAAACTCTGTGTATTATAGTTTGTTATTATAAATGACATCTCCTCTATTATTTTTTCAGTCCTTTTGAACTGTACATATGGTAGCCTCAGCTTATTATATACTTCATTTACTATTAATTTCTTTTTGATTTAAATAAAAATACATTCTATTCAATGAAAATAAATTATTACATTTAAATTATTATCAAAATACATGTAACTTCACATATAGTTGGTCAGATAAATTTTTCTCTAATGTTGCATTTGTGGGTGCTCAGTCACTCCAGTTGTGTCTGATTCTTTGCAACCCTATGGACTGTAGCCCGCAAGACTGTTCTGTCCGTGGGATTCTCCAGGCAAGAATACTGGAGTGAGTTGCCTCCTCTAGGGGAGCTTGCTTACCTAGGCATTGAATCCACATCTCTTGAGTCTCCTGCATTGCAGGCAGATTCTCTGCCAACTGAACCACCTGGGAAGCCCTAAAACTTCATAGTTAAGCATGTTTTATATTATTTGTATCTATATAAGCAAGAACAGAAGCCTTGATCATTCCTTGATTTAAGATTTTTTTGAACATCCCAATGACAGTTCAATACTTTCCAAAATGTCTTCAAATTTCAGAACTGAGTGATTAGTGTCTTTTTAAAATGTGCATTTACTCTCGATATTTTTGCTTCTTGATTAGAAAAAATGTCAGTATCTTAAATATATTAAAGATTTTCATTTTGCAATGAAGTTGAATAAAAGCCAACAACAAAATTCGACCAAATAATTAATACTGGCAATTTTTCTTTATATTTATCATTTTAAGATAAGATCTAAAAATCACCATTATTTTACCAATCCAATCACAGACTGATACAAGTCTGTCACTGTAGGGGCTGTATTGATGACTCATATATCATAAATTATATTGCCAAAGATGAAACTATTTTTCAAAATGTTAAAAAGTTTCTGGTTAACTTCCAAACAAAGCAAAATTCAGTCTTCCCAAAATTTACACAGCACTTAACTCTGATGTACATTTGACTGTATAAAATCTATTTTGAATATATATGTGTAAGTAGGAAGGCAATTCTAGGCCTTATTTAACACTGACCAACACTTCATTCCAGTCAGTCTCTCAAATATCCCTTTCTATTTTTCCTGCCTCACTTTACAAACTGTGATCATCTACTATTTTGTCCATTATCTATTTTTCCCACCCCTCCACACACATACATACACTTCCACACACATAACATGCACCTGTGTATACATACCAATCTGAATGTGACCTTTCTTAAAGCAGGAAAACCTTGTCTGCCTTACTCATGGATCCATCCCCAAGACAAACTGACACATGGTAGGTACTCAGTAAATATCTGTTAAGCAAATGCATGTTTTATATTTTGATCTTTTTTATTCTATTGTATATATTACTCTTTTCAGGTCTTAATTGCTCAGCCATGTCTGACTCTTTGCGACCCTTTGGACTGTAGCCCGCCAGGCTCCTCCGTTCATGGGATTTTCCAGGCAAGAATACCTCAGTGGGTTACCATTTCCTTCTACAGGGATCCTCCCAACTCAGGGATGGAAGCTAGGTCTCCCACACAGCAGACAGACTTTCCTAAGCCACCAGGAATCCCTTATCGCTCTTTTAAGTGAATTCCATTTCATAGCTTATGAAATAAAGTAACTGCGACAATGTTAGAACAACTCAAGAAGAACACTATCAAAGTGGGGAGTGATGAGTAACAGCCATGTCTTACATTGTCTATTTTAATGGTAAAGACCAAAAAAGCTTTTACATCAGAAGAGAAATAGTCTTTCAATTTTAATTCCCAGAATAAAACTGAAATAGGCTGATCCTAATAGTTGGATAATATGTTCTTCACTTCTTTAAAAAAAAATGACATTTTTAATCTTGTGACAGAAACGAGAAACAGGAACACTGCATTTAGAATGAGTCAAGGTAGCTTTTTGGAGGAATGCTGAATGATTGTTTGCCCAAGGAATGCCAAGATTACTCATGTTTGCATATTTAGATTAATAGTATACTTCTACAAGGTTTGTGCTGTAATTGGAACTTAAGTAACATTTGTAAAGTATTATCTGTCAGAGCCTGAAGAGACCCAAAGAGAATGTATATCATTATGCAAAATTACTAATTAAGTACAAGTAATTTAGCAGATAATTTACATGTTCATTTTATAATAGAAATTATTTAGTTTTAGGTTTCTCTTTGTATTTCTAAAGTAATCTTGACCCAAGGGACCACAGACTGTTAAGAAGAAGTATAAATTATAGAATGAGACATATGTTTAACTGACTCACAGAGCTTTTGTTGTAGCTAATGATTCCTCTAACAGTAATTCCATAAGGGAAAACATTTTCTTTTTAAGTAAATAATGTTCATTACCTCTTAAATCTACTGTCACTTGACAACATTAATGTGGAAAAATTTCTACCTTCTTGATTAGCTCTCCAAGGATATCCAGCAGCTTTAAATTAATATTGATCAAACAGAAACCATCATATCCATCAAACTGTTCTTACAAATATTTGATGCACAGGAAAATAGTATTTCAATAGATCCTAGGAAAACACTTACTCTCCTGAAATAAACAGTAAATACATTTCAAATTATTAATATGAGGAAATTGTGTTGGAATGGGGGGTTCATTTGTGGCTATTGTTAAGCATTATTTTTATTATAAATCTCAGATAATAAAATATTAAATGTTTGTATGTATAGTAAAATTGTGTCCATAACGTGTAAGTAATTTTTATCTGAACACTTCAACTTTGGTGAAAAAAAAAATCTGCCTTCCTAAACTGACCTTTTTATCCATTTTATTCATATAATTTAATTCTATAAATTTACTCTGATAACTATTTCAGTTGTATCTCTGATATGTTCTGCTAAAATTTTTAGACATGTTGAAGTTTGATGTCTGGTATGTTCTGGTAAAATTCTGAGACTTGCTGGAGTTTGATGTCTATTTCTAGTTTCATTCAAGAGTTAATACTGTACATTAATTTCCAGGTAGAAGAAATGCATGTTTGTTTTTCAATTCTGTTATGTATTTCTAATTATATTGATAAGTGTTCAGAAAATATTCTATATTTTATTTTTGTTTGGGTGAATGTATTAAGATTTCCTCTGTGGCATAAAAATTGTCAGTTTTCATGAACATTTTCTTTCCACTTAAAGAAGTACAGCAAATCTAGGTTAAGATTTAAATACATAAAGTCTAAGTTATTGATGATAAGTTTTCATAAAATATTTATATTCAATGTCTTCATAAAATTTGCTCACTTGATCTGCTCTGGATCAAGACAGATGCATTCAATTACATTGTATTTGCTTATTTCTTATTGTCATGGTGATAAGAATGGTTTAATTGCATAAAAACTAGTGATACAATTTCACTGAGAAATACTGTTTTTAACTTTAAAAAATTGTAATTTCATTATCTTATACTTTTTTTGTCCATGTTTATTTTTTTCAGATATCAAGATTTTACCCTCTGTTTTCTTTTAGTTGTGCTGGAGAAATGTGTATCAGCATACCCTTATATTTTTATCTCTTTTGAAAATATCTCTCTTAGATATGTGTCTCCTATAGAGCATAATTTTTACCTAATAAAAATATTTCCTTTTTTATGATGATTTAAGCTTATCTATCTATTGCTACAATTAATACAGAATCTAGTCTCCTATTTTAAAGTTTTCTTCGCATATACGTATGTCAATATATGGTCATTTATACCCTCATCCTATATTTTAATATTTAGAAAGGCTTAGAATTTTAGACTAATGGTTACATTTACTAATAATTTTTAGAAGGTTCTTACTCTTCTCACTTAAAAAAGCTTTAGTTCATTGTTTCCCTTTACAAGAAATATTAAATTAACTAGCAACCTTTTCTTCCTTCTCCTCTCCCACTCCCTCCGTGTCTAATCTGAAGTAATGTCCTTTACTCCCAGTTAATACAGGTAATTAGTGAATTGACTCTGCTTTCATATATTCTCTCAATTTTCTAAATCACTCTTGCTTTATCTAAAATGTCAGAGCATTTAAGCAACATGCACTTTCTCATCTTCCTTATACCTATCACAATAGTCTTTTCCATATATATATAGATATATATATATATCTATATATATATGAAAAATGTATTTTTTTCTATTGTTTTCACCAGTTTCAAGTTGGTATTTTCATTTTTGAAAGACAACTTTTTATTCTTCCTAAGAATGAACTTTCAGAAACGGTACTTTGTATGGCAGTTATAGCAAAATAATACATTTTTTTCCCTTTATTTTCCCTAAGAAAGTCATTGTATGGGACTAAATCTGACTCTTTAAATTATCATGGGAGATGAGTCTTTCTGATTCTTATGCTTTTCTTTCCTTTGCCCTAGGGTCCTTATCTTACCCTATCTAGAGTCTACTCACAAGATTTACTCCTCAGTGCATGGCTTTGGTCAGAAAAGATTTTATTACCGATTTCAGGAGTCATAGGGTCTAGACTGCCTTAGAACTGCCTCCTTTTCAGTAGTCTTCTCCAGTCAACTATAAACTGAAAATGATGCTACTTCCCTGTCCAAAAGACTCAATTATCTGTCTTTTTGATTTCAAAAGAGAAATGTCATGTGAAGTACAAACATAAATATGTTCACTTTCCCCTATCCAAGGCTATCAGAATGTCCTTTAGTGTCTTTTAAAGTTTGCTACATAGCTGGTGATACCCAAAGTGCCTAATTACTACATATTTGTTGGCTATTAGAGATTGAAAAACTATGTTGCAACTTCCACCTTGCTGTCAGGCTGAAGTATGTCTGTTTGGTTACTTTAATTAATGTTTCCAAACCCAGTGAAGAATAAGGATTCAATAGTGGATTTCTCTCAAATATATGCAATATTATAATGGAAGGGGCTATACTTATCAGTACCTTGAAAATATACTTGCTTCTCATTTCTATCCTTGGTGGCTCAGCAGTAAAGAATTTGCCTACAGTGCAGGAGACATGGGTTTAGTCCCTGGTTCAGGAAGATCTCCTAGAGAAGGAAATGGCAACCCATTCCAGTATCCTTGCCTGGAAAATCCCAAGGACAGAGAAGCTTGGGGGATATATCCATGGGTCAGAAAAAGCTGGACACAACAAGAACTTTTCTACATTATACTAATTTCCTACTTCTATTCATTGAGTTTACTGCATTCAAATATAATTGATGCACCTTTCCACAGCTGTACTTTTTTGCACTCCTAGCAGGATGCTGTTCTTGTTCAGTCACTAAGTCATATCTGACTCTTTGCGACCCCATGGACTATGGACTCCCCATGGAAAAGTACTTCTTTTTCCTCCACTATCTCCCAGAGTTTGCTCAAATTAATGTGCATTGAGTCACTGATGCTATCTAAGTATATCATCCTCTGCTGCTTCCTTCTGCTTTGCCTTCAATTCTTCCCAGCACCAGGGGCTTTTCCAATGAGTCAGCTCTTCACATCAGCTGGCCAAAGTATTGCAGCTTCAGTAATAGACATTCCAATGAATACTCAGGGTTGATTTCCTTTACAATAGACTGGTTTGATCTCCTTACTGTCCAAGGGACTCTCAAGAGTATTCTCCAGCTCCATAGCTTGAAAGCATCAATTCTTTGGTGCTCAGCCTTCTTTATAGTCCGGCTTTCACATATGTACACAATTGCTAGAAGATCAATAGCTTTGACGATACAGAACTTTGTTGGCAAAGTGATATCTCTGCTTTTTAATACACCATCAAGATCTGTCCTAGCTTTCCTTTCACGGAGCAACCGTCTTTTAAATGCATGGCTGCAGTGACCGTCTTCAGTGCTTTTGTAGCCCAAGAAAACATAACGTCTCTCTACTTCCACATTTTCCCCTTTCATTTGCCATGCAGTGATGGGACCAAGTGCCATCATCTTAGTTTCTTTAATGCTGAGTTTCAAGCCAGCTTTCTCACTCTCTTCTTTCACTCTCATCAAGAGGCTCTTTAGTTGTTCTTCACTTTCTACTATTAAAATGGCATCATTTGGATATGAGATTGTTGATATTTCTCTTAGCAATTATGATTCCACCTTGTGATTCACACAGCTCAGCATTTTGCATGATATACTCTGCATGTAAGCTAAATAAATGGGTGACAATGTACAGCCTTGACATACTCCTTTCTCAATTTTGAGCCAGTCAGCTGTTCCATATAAGATTCTGTTCCTTTTTGACTCACATATAGGTTACTCAGAAGACAGGTAAGGTGATCTGGTATTTACATCTCTTCAAGAATTTTCCACAGTTTGCTGTAATTCACACAAAGGCTTTAGCAAAGTCAATGAAACACAAGTAGATATGTTTTGGGCACTCCGTTGATTTTCCAACATTCAACAGATGTCAGCAATTTGATGTCTGGTTCCTCTGCCTCTCTGAAACCTAGCCTGTACATTTGGAAGTTCTCAGTTCACATATTGCTGAAACCTAGCTTGAATGATTTTTTGAGCATATCCTTGCTAGTGTATGAAATTAACAAAACTGCATGGTAATTTGAACATTCTTTGGCATTACCTTTCTTTGAGATGGGAATGAAAATTCACTTTTTCCAGTTATGTGGCCATTGTTGAATTTTTTAGATTTATTGGCACATTGAGTACAGCACAGTAGCACTGTCTTTTAGGATTTGAAATGGCTCACCTGGAATTCCATCATCTTCACTAGCTTTGTTTGTATTAGTGGTTCCTAAGGCCCATTTGACTACATGCTCCTGGATGTCTGGCTCTAGGTGAATGTTCATACCATCATGGTTACTTGGGTCTTCAGGATCTTTTTGTATAGTTCTTCTGTGTATTCCTGCTACTTCTTCTTAATCTCTTCTGCTTCCGTTAGGTCCTTCCTGTTTCTGTCCTTTATCATGCCCATCCTTACATGATATGTTCCACTGGTGTCTCTAACTCTCTTGATGAAATCTCTAGTCTCCCCTATTATATTGTTTTTCTCTATTTCCTTGCATTGTCCATTTAAGAATTATTATTTCTACTTACCATTCCTTAGAACTCTCCATTCAGTTGGGTATATCTTTTTCTTCCTCCGTTGTCTTTTGCTTTGCTTCTTTCCTCAGCCATTTGTAAAGTCTCCTCAGACAACCACTTTGCCTTCTTGCATTTATTCTTCTTCTTCTTTTTTTTTCTTTTTGATTTTTGGCCACTTTGATTGGTCTTTCATTTATTTATTTTCACCCATCTTTGCTCTTTGGCCTGTGTGGGCCTCCCATTGCAGTGACCTCTCCAATAGTGGAGCACTGGCTCTGGGCACACATGCTCCAGAGCACTGAATCATAATTTAACATACCAGTCCGGCCACTCCACGGCATGTGGGATCTTCCATACCAGGGATCAAACTGGTGCCCCTTGCAGTGTAAGACGGACTCTTTACCCACTGGACCATCAGGGAAGCCCCATTTCTTTTTCTTTAAGATGGTTTTGGTCATCACCTCCTGTATAATGTTATGAACCTCTGTCCATAGTTCTTAAGCACTCTCTCTACTGGATCTAATCCCTTGAATGTATTGGTCACTTCCACTGTATAAGGGACTCGATTTAGGTCATGCCTGAATGGCCTAGTGTTTTCTTCTACTTCAACATAAGCCTGAATTTTGCAATAAGGAGCTCATAATCTGAGTTACAATCAGTGCCAGATCTTGTTTTTGCTGACTGTGTATAACTTCTTCATGTTTGCCTGCAAAGAACATTATCAGTCTGATTTCAGTACTGAACATCTGGTGACATCCATATGTAGAGTTGTCTATTGACTGTTGGAGAAGAGTGCTTACTATGACCAGTGTGTTCTCTTAACAAAATTCTGTTAGCCTTTGCCATGCTTCACTTTGTACTCCAAACCAACTCTGCCTATTATTCTGGATATCTTTAAACTACCTTTGATGCTTGCACTAGGGTTAATCATGTTCTCTTCTGCCCATTCCTTACCCAGGTCCTTCCTGTTTCTGTCCTTTATCATGCCCATCCTTACATGATATGTTCCACTGGTGTCTCTAACTCTCTTGATGAAATCTCTAGTCTCCCCTATTATATTGTTTTTCTCTATTTCCTTGCATTGTCCATTTAAGAATTATTATTTCTACTTACCATTCCTTAGAACTCTCCATTCAGTTGGGTATATCTTTTTCTTCCTCCGTTGTCTTTTGCTTTGCTTCTTTCCTCAGCCATTTGTAAAGTCTCCTCAGACAACCACTTTGCCTTCTTGCATTTATTCTTCTTCTTCTTGTTTTTTCTTTTTGATTTTTGGCCACTTTGATTGGTCTTTCATTTATTTATTTTCACCCATCTTTGCTCTTTGGACTGTGTGGGCCTCCCATTGCAGTGACCTCTCCAATAGTGGAGCACTGGCTCTGGGCACACATGCTCCAGAGCACTGAATCATAATTTAACATACCAGTCCGGCCACTCCACGGCATGTGGGATCTTCCATACCAGGGATCAAACTGGTGCCCCTTGCAGTGTAAGACGGACTCTTTACCCACTGGACCATCAGGGAAGCCCCATTTCTTTTTCTTTAAGATGGTTTTGGTCATCACCTCCTGTATAATGTTATGAACCTCTGTCCATAGTTCTTAAGCACTCTCTCTACTGGATCTAATCCCTTGAATGTATTGGTCACTTCCACTGTATAAGGGACTCGATTTAGGTCATGCCTGAATGGCCTAGTGTTTTCTTCTACTTCAACATAAGCCTGAATTTTGCAATAAGGAGCTCATAATCTGAGTTACAATCAGTGCCAGATCTTGTTTTTGCTGACTGTGTATAACTTCTTCATGTTTGCCTGCAAAGAACATTATCAGTCTGATTTCAGTACTGAACATCTGGTGACATCCATATGTAGAGTTGTCTATTGACTGTTGGAGAAGAGTGCTTACTATGACCAGTGTGTTCTCTTAACAAAATTCTGTTAGCCTTTGCCATGCTTCACTTTGTACTCCAAACCAACTCTGCCTATTATTCTGGATATCTCTTGACTTCCTACTTTTCCATTCCAATACCCTATGATAAAAAGGATATACCTTTTTTGGTGTTAGTTCTAGAAGGTCTTTCTGGTCTTCACAGAACCAGTGAACTTCAGCTTCTTCAGCATCAGTGGTTGGAACAAAGACTAGGGTTAATGCGATGCTGAATGGTTTCTGTTGGAAATGAACTAAAATCATTCTGCCGGTTTTGAGACTGCACCCCAGCAGGTACCACAATACTAAAGGCTAATTGATTATGGAACATGCACTGGAATTAGTAAATCCTAAGAACAAATTATTACTCCACAGTATTTCAGTCATGTGAACTTGTTTTTCAGTGAAAATACCAATATGCTTACTTTGAGTTTAATTTGTTTTGCAAATTCTCTACTTTGACTTCTGTACATATTTTTTCTCTTTTGTTTCTGAGGATTTGCATCTCATTACATTACCACCTGTATGTTCTGAATGCATATAGTGATTCACCAAGATATGATTGGCTCAAGCAGTTATCACCTGAATAACAGATATACTAGGATAGATCTCTTCTGTTTGCCTTTTGCTGATTTTCAATAGTTAGCATAAAGACAGGTCTTTTTGGACTGTTCCTCATCATTGTTTTAGTTAGCTGTGGCAAACATAATCTGGCCATGTGTTTAATGTTTGGTCACATACAGGAAACTGCTCATTGCTTTGTTCAGAAGAGAGTCAAGGGCACATAAAATGCTTATTTTAAACAATGATCCTAAGAGTATACTAAAGTTAGAGTGATAGTTTGTGTAGTTCCTGCATTCACATGTTCTTTCTAGGATAAGTTTGTGAGCTTGTGGACTTACTAAAGAAATAAGGTTCAATAAGTAAAAGTTAAATATGTGCAGTGCCAGCCTTAGCACTCTCAAGTCGTTATTGCTTTGCTTTGTTTGGCTGGGATGTCATGCAAAGGACTTGGGCATTTTTGTGAGAACGAATTAATAAAATGAGTAATTTGGAAGAAGATGATGGTAATTCTAGGCTTTAGAGTTCTATGTAATATATATAATATAAATATAAATATATATATATATATATATATATATATATATATACACACACACATACACACACACCTTAAGAGCATATATCAAACAAAAGAAAAAAATCAAGTAGGAGACTATAAATGTAAAATAGTCTTAACAGCAATCTCTTTAAAAATTAACTCAGATTCCTAAAGAATACAAAAAAGCTATTTGCAAAGCTGTTAAAGCTAAGGGGAAATTTCTGTTACTGGTGCCTTTTGGAATGAAACATGTGAGAACAGTTACCTAGAATCCTCAGGTAATCTCATGGTCACAACTTGAAGAGGGAAATCAGAGAAAGAATATAGCTTGTTTAAATAGTGCTTTAATACTAACTTTAAAATTTAGATACTTAAATATACTACATGTTAAATGTTGGCACATTAAAAACTGCAAATGCATTAACTTGCATTTTTTTCAACTGACATAACTATGTGGCGAAAAACTCAATATCCCGTAGATAACTGATTAGAATCAATTAATTTATTGTGATTCATATAAATAAGTAAATAATCCTTAATGTATGGTGAGGATATTGGGCAGCCAGTCATTATGTTAAAAGCAATATACTTCTATTTTTCCAGAATAGCAAAAATATTTTACTGTAACAGAGTAAAACTAAGAAATAACATCAAAACATTTTATAGTACCAAAAGTATCATACAGCTAGGAATAAGACTAAAAATATGCAAGACTTCTAAACATGAACCACATAATATTGTTGAAAATATTAAGAAGCAGAAATAAAACGCTAAGCATTTTCATGACGCAGAAGACTATACAGTAAGGATTTCAACTCAGAATCAATATTATCACAATAAATTCCCAAAAGAAATACGTATGTTAATACACATGCATACATGTGCACAAATAGAGGCGTGGATTTTTACAAGCTGCTTTTTTCATTTCTGAATAATCAGATAGCTAAGAATAACCGTAAGAATCTTTAGTAAAAATAACAATATGAAAACATTTGTTTTATCTGATATAAAGATTATCACGGAATAAAGACTACATGACACTGGCAAAAGATAAACAACTACACTAATGGAAAAAAATACCAGAGACTGACTTGGTAAAACACATATGGGCAGTTGGTTTATGACAATAGAGCAGTTTAAAGTTATGTGGGGAAAAGGCTATACCTTTCAGTAAATAGCAGTACTGAATCTCCTAGATGTCTAAATGGAAAAAAAAAAATCACTTCTAAACTCACATTAAAATGAAAAATAAATTCCAGGTAGATTATAGATCTAAATGTGAAATTTATGCTTTTAGATATCAACAAGAAGACAAGCCATAATCTGGGCTCTCACCCATCCAAACCCATCATTTGTTAATGTGCTGGTGGTGGTGGTGCGGTCACTAAGTCATTTCTGACTCTCAGCAACTCCATGGACTATAGCCCACTGGGCTCCTCTGTCCATGGGACTGCCCAGATAAAAGGACTGGAGTGGGCTGATATGTCCTTCTCCAGGGGATTGAACCCTCATTTCCTGTACTGTAGGTGGATTCTTTACTCCTGTACCCTGAGGGAAGCCTAAAAGAAGGTGGTATATCCATACAAATAGATCTTATTCAGGCATAAAACAAAATTAAGTACTGATATAAGCTGCAAAGGAACCTAGACACAAAAGGTAACACACTGTATGATAGCATTTATATCATGTCCAAAATACACAAATGCCTAGAGACACAAATTTGATTGTGTTTGCTAGTTTTTAGGAGGAGGACAAAACAGGAGTAACTTCTTCTGGATGTATGGAGCTTCTTTTTGATGTGATAAAATCATTCTGGAATTAGATAAAGATGATATCACACAACCTTTGAATGTACTACTAACCAATTATCATACACTTGAAAAGGGTTACTTTTACAATATGTGATTTATAACTCAATCTAAAAGGACATCTATGATCATCTTCATAGTTGTTTTAGCCCATCATTCAACTTTCTAAATTGATTCCTAATAATAAGTTTGATTTAGATGCAATGATTTGCTACTGAATACTATTTCTCTACCAAATACAAGGACTTAAAACTTGGTTTACTTTTTCTCTTACAAAGGCAGGACAGTTTCCATCACATGTTCCTGCTAAAATAATATCAGATATCCCACTGAGAAATATATCCAATCTATTTCCTAAAAGGTGAAAAAATGGGTAGGAAGAAAAATAAGCTGCTAATTAAAATAATAATAATAATGAAATAATTCAAAATAGCATTCTAAATGTTTGAAGATGGCCATCCCTGACCTTTCATAAATGCTTACTTTTTTTCTCTCTACACCACCATGCCATAGGGTCTCATTTCAAAAAGAGTACTGCTGCCTCTTCAGTGTAACGGCCTATAGAAAGCCTTTCTTAACTCTTGTTAAGAAAAATAAATAAATTAAAAAAAAAAAAAGAAAACAATACTTCATGTTGAAATGAAGGTCGCTTACTTATTTGGATCTGTCAATAAAGCCCTCTCTCATTTTTCTTTATTAACCAGCTGGAAGACCTCTTTTCTTCTGTGCCCCAGACAACAGACTACCTGAGAAAACGTTAAAGCTTTAAGTGAGTCAGAGCTTAGGTTGACACTTTAAAGGAGCTGAAATAAGAACAGTGTATTTCTAGAGCACTGACCAAGGGAAGTCACAATATAAGAACAGGATGAAAAGATACACAAGGACCAAAGGGCAGGTCTCTTAGACATGGTGAATATTTACACATGACTTCAAAAGCAATGGATGGCTATGAGAGCCTGCAATATATTTTGGTTAGAATAAAAATAAATATTAAGATAGAAATGAGATAACCATACAATCCCAGTAGCATGCATGAATAAGTGAAAAGAGTAGCGGATAATACTAAATCATTATTTCTAACACCTCCTTCAGTAATTCGGTAAAATAATGATGTGTCCAAAAAATCTTAATATCTCACTTACACTCAAATTGAGGTACTTTTCTGATTAACAAAGATTTGCTGGAATCATTATAGTCTTATTTTAATTTCAAGGAAGTAGAGTTGGCAATATGTCAAAATTGTGGTGCATTGGTATGCCACTGGCATGGGTACAAAGATGAAATGGAATGCAAATCAAAGCTGTGATTCACTATACACTGTCACATATGGTTTTTTAAGAATTTTCTACTGGAAACACTGATTAAAAATTCACCCACAACACAACCAATATTCATTCTATGCAAAACATTTATAACAACATTCTCTATGTCAGTGACATTACCTTTGGAACTCAAATGGGCTATTAGTATTTGGAACTGCTAATTAAAATAATAATAATAATGAAATAATTCAAAATAGCATTCTAAATGTTTGAAGATGGCCATCCCTGACCTTTCATAAATGCTTACTTTTTTTCTCTCTACACCACCATGCCATAGGGTCTCATTTCAAAAAGAGTACTGCTGCCTCTTCAGTGTAACGGCCTATAGAAAGCCTTTCTTAACTCTTGTTAAGAAAAATAAATAAATTAAAAAAAAAAAAAGAAAACAATACTTCATGTTGAAATGAAGGTCGCTTACTTATTTGGATCTGTCAATAAAGCCCTCTCTCATTTTTCTTTATTAACCAGCTGGAAGACCTCTTTTCTTCTGTGCCCCAGACAACAGACTACCTGAGAAAACGTTAAAGCTTTAAGTGAGTCAGAGCTTAGGTTGACACTTTAAAGGAGCTGAAATAAGAACAGTGTATTTCTAGAGCACTGACCAAGGGAAGTCACAATATAAGAACAGGATGAAAAGATACACAAGGACCAAAGGGCAGGTCTCTTAGACATGGTGAATATTTACACATGACTTCAAAAGCAATGGATGGCTATGAGAGCCTGCAATATATTTTGGTTAGAATAAAAATAAATATTAAGATAGAAATGAGATAACCATACAATCCCAGTAGCATGCATGAATAAGTGAAAAGAGTAGCGGATAATACTAAATCATTATTTCTAACACCTCCCTTCGTAATTCGGTAAAATAATGATGTGTCCAAAAAATCTTAATATCTCACTTACACTCAAATTGAGGTACTTTTCTGATTAACAAAGATTTGCTGGAATCATTATAGTCTTATTTTAATTTCAAGGAAGTAGAGTTGGCAATATGTCAAAATTGTGGTGCATTGGTATGCCACTGGCATGGGTACAAAGATGAAATGGAATGCAAATCAAAGCTGTGATTCACTATACACTGTCACATATGGTTTTTTAAGAATTTTCTACTGGAAACACTGATTAAAAAAATTCACCCACAACACAACCAATATTCATTCTATGCAAAACATTTATAACAACATTCTCTATGTCAGTGACATTACCTTTGGAACTCAAATGGGCTATTAGTATTTGGCAGAACTTAACTGGGGGTATTTTTAATACCTAAGGTGATATAAATAAAAATAGGTTAACAACCTATGATGTGACATCATTGTATAAACTGCCAATATCTCTCAGAAGTTAACTCTACCATGAAAAAGAATGCCACTAACAGGATACTTTTTCTTTTCTTACTTGATGGATTCAATTGTGTCATTCAGGGGAACTTCAATATAGTTAAAAAACATTTTACAAACTGTTAGACTTGACCATGGGACAAAAACAACAAGTAGTTATAAATATTTCCTCTGAATAAACTTACAAAATAATCTGATCTTAACTCAAAATACTGAGTGTATTTTAACTCAGAATTTAGTACCTCTGTTTTTTGTTTGTTTTACATTGCATGGTTAAAATGTATGGTTACATCAAATTTATGTAATACAGAAAAATAAAACTGAAAAGTTTAGATAAGTCCAGTTTTGTTCATTCTGACAAATTTAATGTACTAAAGGACTTAATATGAGTTCTTTGTAAAGAAAATGAGCACCAATTAATTTAGCTTTGCAGTTACATTCATTTCATACATTGGCACTATTTTGTAGGCACCTAACTTTTTAGATTCTCTCTCAAGAGTTCAAGAAAACCAACATCATATTAAATGTGGAGTTATTTTGAAACATTCTTGATCCTTTGTAATCTGTTGATAATTAGTTCTGGTGGAAACCCACTATGAGTGCTCAGTTGTGTAACTCTTTTGAGACCCCATGGACTGAAGCCCACCAGGCTACTCTGTCCATAGAATTTTCAGACAATACTAGAGTTAGTTGCTGTATCTTATAACTCCAGGGGATCTTAGTGACCCAGAGATTGAACCTACATCTCCTGCTTTTGCAGGTGGATTCTTACCAGTGGGCCACCCAGGAAACCTGAAAACCCACTGGGGTGACTAAATGGCATTTGAATTTTTCAGTAAAATTTCTAGTATGCCTAACTTAGATCTAATAAAGCATGACATGTAAAAACATGATTCTCAAAAATTTACTGGGCATGGTATGCCACTGGCATGGGTACAAAGATGAAATGGAATGCAAATCAAAGCTGTGATTCACTATACACTGTCACATATGGTTTTTTAAGAATTTTCTACTGGAAACACTGATTAAAAAAATTCACCCACAACACAACCAATATTCATTCTATGCAAAACATTTATAACAACATTCTCTATGTCAGTGACATTACCTTTGGAACTCAAATGGGCTATTAGTATTTGGCAGAACTTAACTGGGGGTATTTTTAATACCTAAGGTGATATAAATAAAAATAGGTTAACAACCTATGATGTGACATCATTGTATAAACTGCCAATATCTCTCAGAAGTTAACTCTACCATGAAAAAGAATGCCACTAACAGGATACTTTTTCTTTTCTTACTTGATGGATTCAATTGTGTCATTCAGGGGAACTTCAATATAGTTAAAAAACATTTTACAAACTGTTAGACTTGACCATGGGACAAAAACAACAAGTAGTTATAAATATTTCCTCTGAATAAACTTACAAAATAATCTGATCTTAACTCAAAATACTGAGTGTATTTTAACTCAGAATTTAGTACCTCTGTTTTTTGTTTGTTTTACATTGCATGGTTAAAATGTATGGTTACATCAAATTTATGTAATACAGAAAAATAAAACTGAAAAGTTTAGATAAGTCCAGTTTTGTTCATTCTGACAAATTTAATGTACTAAAGGACTTAATATGAGTTCTTTGTAAAGAAAATGAGCACCAATTAATTTAGCTTTGCAGTTACATTCATTTCATACATTGGCACTATTTTGTAGGCACCTAACTTTTAGATTCTCTCTCAAGAGTTCAAGAAAACCAACATCATATTAAATGTGGAGTTATTTTGAAACATTCTTGATCCTTTGTAATCTGTTGATAATTAGTTCTGGTGGAAACCCACTATGAGTGCTCAGTTGTGTAACTCTTTTGAGACCCCATGGACTGAAGCCCACCAGGCTACTCTGTCCATAGAATTTTCAGACAATACTAGAGTTAGTTGCTGTATCTTATAACTCCAGGGGATCTTAGTGACCCAGAGATTGAACCTACATCTCCTGCTTTTGCAGGTGGATTCTTTACCAGTGGGCCACCCAGGAAACCTGAAAACCCACTGGGGTGACTAAATGGCATTTGAATTTTTCAGTAAAATTTCTAGTATGCCTAACTTAGATCTAATAAAGCATGACATGTAAAAACATGATTCTCATTACTAAACAAAAATGAATTCAATTTCATACAGAATATATTGCACAATTTATTCCCTATGATTCCCTTGAGGGAAAGGAAACTGGTGAGTGTGACTGGTGAGTGTGACTCAAGTACTGAAAATGATTTGTAGGGAGAAATTTTAAGAACTGTTTGTAAGTTAATGTTAAAAGAAGAAAATACCCAGTAAGTACTGAAATTAAGGATTAGATATAAATAACAAAAATATATCCAGGTTTTAGTGGATGCATACTCTTTATTAATACCTCCATTCCTACTAGAAGTAGGAATTCCAATCACTAGCTCATTCTGTATAGAGAGTTTACTCTTTTCTCAATTCTAGTAGCAGATCTTATGGAATATACCTATCAATAATGGACAATGAGAACTGTGGAGGTGGGGAAAGTTGTTAAAAGGTTTCTAGGAAAGGTACGACACTCTGAATGTTACTGTGCCTCAGTGTGATAACAGAAATACTTATAATTATCTTGAAAATCTGCCTGATGAAGCTGAGATGCAGATGAAGACCCAAAGACTCTAGGAGAATCAATGTAGAAGTTCTGATAATACCTTGCCTGAAGAGACCGTGTCTGAATATTTGGCTTAGTAGAATCTCCTTTTCTAGTGTTAAGTTGGACTTTCTATCACTTGACACCAAAGAGATTCTAAGGATATTTAATTTGTTTGACCTTTTAACATGCATATTTAAAAATTATATTTTTGATGAACTATAGCTTTACTTAAAAATTACACTATGATGCACTTTACAAATATAATATAAATAAGCACATTCTAAATCCTCAAAATGCTGGCTGAATTTTACTTCAACAATTAAATTTGAAACTGTCTTTAAAATAGTCCCTCAGGAAAACTTGGTCTAGATTAGAGATTCTTCTCAATCATGATCCATAATTAGGAATAACTTAAAAAGGAAATACCAGTCAATATAGGAATTGGTCTTCTAAAACATGATACATGAGTATCTTCATTTAAAAATTCAAGTTATTTTCAATTTACTCTTATGAGAAACTGATTGTTGTTAGAAAATCTGAAATACTTAAAAATAAACAAATAAAAATAATATATGGACGTGAAAATTTTGTACACCACTGAAAGATTTAGACTTTATTTGATCTTTTTTGCAATGGATTTATACAAATGCTAAGAACATGAAAATATCAATCCTAAACCACTTTTAAAAGTTTATTTTTACCAATTATAAATCCACTTAAATTTTTAAAGATAAAATTTCAAAAGGCACAGATTTATTCAATTGGCTGTACAAGCAGGCACCTATACAACAACTTGGCAACATGTGTGGGAAGAGAGAAGAGAGAGCAGAAGCAGTGGCTTAAGGCATCTCTATGGAAATTAGCTTTTACAGGAATGCTTATTAGAAAGTGAAGATTCTTTCTATCTATCAAGGCACTTGGACTTAAAGAGAATACAGTTTCTTGAATGTCTGAACCTCTGCTACCAAGATAATAGTATCAAAGATATACAAAATTTAAAATAAGTAAAATTTAAATAATGAAAAAGTCTATAGGATCATATTTTTTTGTAAACTGACAATCCTTTCTTAAGGTAAATATTAAAAATAAACAATTTTTACTAAAATGGCGTATAACTGTGACATGACGTTATAGCTACAATTCACCTAAATATCTGATATTATGTCCTGTTAAATCCTAGTACATGTGAGAAGAGAACTCGATTCTCCAATATTATCTTGATAATCCATTTATGAGCACAGTGAACTATTGTTCAACTACTTGAACATTTTGATAGAATGGATTTTCCAGAAAGAGATGTCAAAGCTTGATATACCTACTACACTTTCCAGTCTTGTTGCCTGGCACCCTTTCTTAAAAGCTCTCTGCTATGGAGATAAATATTTCTCAACACAGTAACTGAAAGAGCTAAAGAATTTTACTTCAACAATTAAATTTGAAACTGTCTTTAAAATAGTCCCTCAGGAAAACTTGGTCTAGATTAGAGATTCTTCTCAATCATGATCCATAATTAGGAATAACTTAAAAAGGAAATACCAGTCAATATAGGAATTGGTCTTCTAAAACATGATACATGAGTATCTTCATTTAAAAATTCAAGTTATTTTCAATTTACTCTTATGAGAAACTGATTGTTGTTAGAAAATCTGAAATACTTAAAAATAAACAAATAAAAATAATATATGGACGTGAAAATTTTGTACACCACTGAAAGATTTAGACTTTATTTGATCTTTTGCAATGGATTTATACAAATGCTAAGAACATGAAAATATCAATCCTAAACCACTTTTAAAAGTTTATTTTTACCAATTATAAATCCACTTAAATTTTTAAAGATAAAATTTCAAAAGGCACAGATTTATTCAATTGGCTGTACAAGCAGGCACCTATACAACAACTTGGCAACATGTGTGGGAAGAGAGAAGAGAGAGCAGAAGCAGTGGCTTAAGGCATCTCTATGGAAATTAGCTTTTACAGGAATGTTTATTAGAAAGTGAAGATTCTTTCTATCTATCAAGGCACTTGGACTTAAAGAGAATACAGTTTCTTGAATGTCTGAACCTCTGCTACCAAGATAATAGTATCAAAGATATACAAAATTTAAAATAAGTAAAATTTAAATAATGAAAAAGTCTATAGGATCATATTTTTTTGTAAACTGACAATCCTTTCTTAAGGTAAATATTAAAAATAAACAATTTTTACTAAAATGGAGTATAACTGTGACATGACGTTATAGCTACAATTCACCTAAATATCTGATATTATGTCCTGTTAAATCCTAGTACATGTGAGAAGAGAACTCGATTCTCCAATATTATCTTGATAATCCATTTATGAGCACAGTGAACTATTGTTCAACTACTTGAACATTTTGATAGAATGGATTTTCCAGAAAGAGATGTCAAAGCTTGATATACCTACTACACTTTCCAGTCTTGTTGCCTGGCACCCTTTCTTAAAAGCTCTCTGCTATGGAGATAAATATTTCTCAACACAGTAACTGAAAGAGCTAAAGAATTATAGTAGGCATATGGATTTCACATAGAATCTTACAGTAGATCAGAATTTACCAAAACATGTTAATGGAATTGAATAGCAAGACATTTTAAAAACATTTATTACAGGCTGTGAATAAGATACTGAATATACAAAAGTTTTTTTTATAAAGTATTGAGACTATGAAACTTGAAAATCATAGAAGACAATACAGATGAAGTGTATGTGTGTATGGGCGGTTTGTATATTCGAGGTATTTAAAGTGTTTCGAAATACAATATTAAAGTCAACAAACTATAAGTGATTGAAATTTTTCAGCTTAAAAATTCAATTTTGAAATGGCCCTCAAAACTACAAGCAAGATGGGAGTATCAGGGGGAAAAAAAATCTAACACCTCCATATAAATAAAGAATACTCCCACAGAAAATAGAATAAGATCAAAAGAACAGACTAAGATCGTTTTTAAAAATATGGACATACAAATGTCCAGTAATTGCAAGAAATGCTGATTAACTTTTGAGGTAATAAAGAAGTAAAATAAATAATCATGAAATATTTTGTTTCTACATATTATGTTGAATCAGACAACAACTTAAGCAAAATCTCTTATTCTTAGAATATATGGAAAGGAGCAGTCCTCCACACTCATAATTGAAATGTGAAGCAGCATAAGTTTCTGAATAGCATTTGGGTAATATTTACCAAAACTAGTTTTTATATTGCTGTCCTTTTAAACATTAATTCCAGTGAACCATATTTTCTTAAGAAACTAATATATAAATCAACATATATGAGTTTGTAAGGGCGTTTATCTCCAAGTTATTTATGACAGAGAAAAATAGAAAATGGAAGAAACAATCCAGTAACCTATATGCTTCTCAAGGAAAAAAAATGTTACATTATGGTACAAACATTAAAGGAAAGATAAAAGTCATTAAATTTATAGTGCAAATAATTACTGGTGGTCATGGAAGTTGACTATGGCATACTGTCCAATTAGGAAAATTGTTTCAAGATGGTTTATAATATGATTCTATTTTAGCTAAAATATCTGCATAAGGATAGAAAAACTTGGGGAGGAGATGCAACATATTTTAATAAAATATCTGTCTGACAGTAAAATTATGTGTTGCTGTATTTTTTTTCAGTGTCCATTAGATTTTCATTGTCTAAAAGATACTTTTAATTTAGAAAATGTGTAATGAATATTCATATAGTTCATAGAAAAATAAACAGAAATAGATTTTCTCATTCTTCATAGCTAAAGTATTGCCAAAGTAAAATATTTTAATATTTATTTTGTACTGGTAAAATATGAAACAGAAAATGTGAATATATGGTTACAGGGAGCAACTAAGCAGAGGGGGAAAAAGATAAAACAACAGCAACAAAATTATTTTCTAGACACCTTTGGTATGAGAGAATAAGAATTTTAAAAGTAATTACTTAAATGTGTAACTCGCATCTATTTCTAAATTGGATTTCAAAGAGCACTCATAAAAGTCACTATAATAAAACCCTTTTCAAAGACTACAGAGGAGCTAAGTAATATAGAAGAATGGCAGAAGAGAAAAGGTCTGGGAAATCAAAATTATGCTGGACAACAGGCTAAATGATGTAACTTCAATTTATCAGAAAGTCAATTAGTGAGTTTCTGATCAATCAAAGCTAAAAGTGAGCCTTAATGGGTTACATAGCTCTTAAGGTATAATAAAAGAGACATGGATTTCATAAAAATAAGGAAACTTTTACTTTTCTGAACCCTGAGATAATACTGCTACAAGGAACAACATATAACAGAGATGAGAAAGCACAGTTGTTAAACAGAACTTCTATGTTCTCTGTATATGACTTTCATAATATTGGTACCTAATTCAAAACTTAAGGCATAATTTTGTGCTGTATACACAGGCTAACTTTTTGACCTGAATTGACACAGGTTTATAACTTAAGGAATGTAGAAGTTAAGGTTTTACTATTCAAGTTAGGAATCCAATAACCAGCAAGAACGTGGACTATGCCAACCAATGGAAAGAACAGTAAAATATACAGTAAAACAGATTTGAAACTAATACTGTCCAATTAGGAAAATTGTTTCAAGATGGTTTATAATATGATTCTATTTTAGCTAAAATATCTGCATAAGGATAGAAAAACTTGGGGAGGAGATGCAACATATTTTAATAAAATATCTGTCTGACAGTAAAATTATGTGTTGCTGTATTTTTTCAGTGTCCATTAGATTTTCATTGTCTAAAAGATACTTTTAATTTAGAAAATGTGTAATGAATATTCATATAGTTCATAGAAAAATAAACAGAAATAGATTTTCTCATTCTTCATAGCTAAAGTATTGCCAAAGTAAAATATTTTAATATTTATTTTGTACTGGTAAAATATGAAACAGAAAATGTGAATATATGGTTACAGGGAGCAACTAAGCAGAGGGGGAAAAAAAGATAAAACAACAGCAACAAAATTATTTTCTAGACACCTTTGGTATGAGAGAATAAGAATTTTAAAAGTAATTACTTAAATGTGTAACTCGCATCTATTTCTAAATTGGATTTCAAAGAGCACTCATAAAAGTCACTATAATAAAACCCTTTTCAAAGACTACAGAGGAGCTAAGTAATATAGAAGAATGGCAGAAGAGAAAAGGTCTGGGAAATCAAAATTATGCTGGACAACAGGCTAAATGATGTAACTTCAATTTATCAGAAAGTCAATTAGTGAGTTTCTGATCAATCAAAGCTAAAAGTGAGCCTTAATGGGTTACATAGCTCTTAAGGTATAATAAAAGAGACATGGATTTCATAAAAATAAGGAAACTTTTACTTTTCTGAACCCTGAGATAATACTGCTACAAGGAACAACATATAACAGAGATGAGAAAGCACAGTTGTTAAACAGAACTTCTATGTTCTCTGTATATGACTTTCATAATATTGGTACCTAATTCAAAACTTAAGGCATAATTTTGTGCTGTATACACAGGCTAACTTTTTGACCTGAATTGACACAGGTTTATAATTTAAGGAATGTAGAAGTTAAGGTTTTACTATTCAAGTTAGGAATCCAATAACCAGCAAGAACGTGGACTATGCCAACCAATGGAAAGAACAGTAAAATATACAGTAAAACAGATTTGAAGGCAATACTAAAAAAAATTCCATCATTAATTTCAGCCATCAATAAAACAATAATTTCAGGATATAAACTGAAAGAAAATTCAATTATTTCCTACTATTTTAAACATTAATTAAAAATGAAAATAGATACTGAGATTGTAGGAGCAATTTTAAGCTTTGGTTTCTTTTTAAAAATATTAGGTGAAAAGTTGCAAAGTTTCTGTTTGTAAACATAAATTACTTTGCAAAGCTTAGGTATAAGAACTATTCTGGGCATACTTTCATAGATGAAATTAAAGCTATCAATATTATTAAAATACAAAAAGTATGTAATAAATGCAAATATCATACTTCAGTTGGCTCAAAATGCCGTAAATACGTATCTAACTATACCTATTACAATCAACGATGAACGCTACACCAAAATCAGAAAAATATACCATAATTAGATGCTGTGCCTCTGTAAAAAGAACTAAGGTTCCAAGATTCACTTATTTTTTTCCTCCATAGAAAAGTACATAGCTCTGTATACAAAACTTTTGATCACAACCTTTACTAAACTAACCAGCCATCAGCTGGAATTTAAAATTTACTGAGGGGAATTCAGGCAGAGATCACTAACATTCCTCAGTCTGCTGCACACACTGGTTGATACACTCAGGTTTCCTCTCCTAGGGCCTCTGGGCCAGGGCGATATTGAGTGGCTTGGAGCCCAAGATGTGGCCATTCATCTCAGTCATGGCCTTAGCGGCCTCCTCCTCAGAGGAGAAACAAACTAAGCCAAACCCTTTGCTTCGCCCTTCTTCCTGCATTACCTTAACTCTACTAATTGATCCAAATGAAGAAAATTCTCTCCGCAGTTTTTCATCATCGATGGTCTCATCCAGGTTCTTAATATAGAGCTTCGCACCCCGGCACCGCCGAAATCGTTCATGTTTCAGCTGCTCAAACATTTGTTTTAACTCAGCCTGTCGCTCTGCTTTCTTTTGTGCGCGGCCTACAAAAAGCTGCTGTCCATTTACGTCCTTTCCATTCATGTCTTCAACAGCCCTTTTGGCGGCCTCGTGGCTATCAAAACTCACAAAGCCGAAGCCTTTGGATTTTCCACTGGAATCTGTCATCACCTTAACACTCAGGGTTTTGCCATATTTGCTGAAAACTTCCTTCAGTCTCTCATCATCCATGTCGTCTCCGAAGTTTTTGATGTAAACATTGGTGAACTCATGGGCTTTGTTCTGAAACTCGGCTTCTCGATCCTTGCGGCTTTTGAATCTGCCCACAAACAGCCTGCAGTCCTTCAACAGCGCCCCGTTCATCTCCTCGATGGCCCTGTCGGCGGCAATCTGGTTCTGAAAGTGCACGAACGCATAGCCCCGGGAGCCCTGATCATCGCTCATTACCTTGGAAGACAGGATCTTCCCAAAAGTGGAGAAGTGTTCATAAAGGGTTTTGTTATCAATAGATTTGTCCAGATTCTTGATGAACACGTTCCCAATTCCAGATTTCCTTAAGTAGGCGTCACGTTGAGACCACATGAGACGGATGGATTTGCCCTTTATCAGGTCAAAGTTCATGGTGTTTTTTCCTCCATAGAAAAGTACATAGCTCTGTATACAAAACTTTTGATCACAACCTTTACTAAACTAACCAGCCATCAGCTGGAATTTAAAATTTACTGAGGGGAATTCAGGCAGAGATCACTAACATTCCTCAGTCTGCTGCACACACTGGTTGATACACTCAGGTTTCCTCTCCTAGGGCCTCTGGGCCAGGGCGATATTGAGTGGCTTGGAGCCCAAGATGTGGCCATTCATCTCAGTCATGGCCTTAGCGGCCTCCTCCTCAGAGGAGAAACAAACTAAGCCAAACCCTTTGCTTCGCCCTTCTTCCTGCATTACCTTAACTCTACTAATTGATCCAAATGAAGAAAATTCTCTCCGCAGTTTTTCATCATCGATGGTCTCATCCAGGTTCTTAATATAGAGCTTCGCACCCCGGCACCGCCGAAATCGTTCATGTTTCAGCTGCTCAAACATTTGTTTTAACTCAGCCTGTCGCTCTGCTTTCTTTTGTGCGCGGCCTACAAAAAGCTGCTGTCCATTTACGTCCTTTCCATTCATGTCTTCAACAGCCCTTTTGGCGGCCTCGTGGCTATCAAAACTCACAAAGCCGAAGCCTTTGGATTTTCCACTGGAATCTGTCATCACCTTAACACTCAGGGTTTTGCCATATTTGCTGAAAACTTCCTTCAGTCTCTCATCATCCATGTCGTCTCCGAAGTTTTTGATGTAAACATTGGTGAACTCATGGGCTTTGTTCTGAAACTCGGCTTCTCGATCCTTGCGGCTTTTGAATCTGCCCACAAACAGCCTGCAGTCCTTCAACAGCGCCCCGTTCATCTCCTCGATGGCCCTGTCGGCGGCAATCTGGTTCTGAAAGTGCACGAACGCATAGCCCCGGGAGCCCTGATCATCGCTCATTACCTTGGAAGACAGGATCTTCCCAAAAGTGGAGAAGTGTTCATAAAGGGTTTTGTTATCAATAGATTTGTCCAGATTCTTGATGAACACGTTCCCAATTCCAGATTTCCTTAAGTAGGCGTCACGTTGAGACCACATGAGACGGATGGATTTGCCCTTTATCAGGTCAAAGTTCATGGTGTCCAGGGCCTTCTGGGCATCCGCCAGCTGCAGAAAGTTCACATAGGCGTAGCCCAGGGAGCGGCGGGTAACCAGGTCCCTGCAGATGCGGATGGAGAGCACCGGCCCCACGGCGCTGAACTTCTTGAATAGCAGGTCCTCGGTGACCTCCTCATGGAGGTCACCCACATACAAGGAGGCCTGGCGGTACTTGGCTGCTATATTCATCTTGCTCCTCAGCACCACAAGCAGATCCCTAAACAGCTCCTGGGGTGATTTCTGCTGGAGGGTGGCCCGGGCTCATGCGTGGTGGCCTTAGAGTCACTGCTTTGAGGCTCAGTGCTAGGGTTCATGCACAGCTGCCCAGGCCCGGGGCACCCTTATTCCAAAGCCCCCCAGCAACCAGCCTGGCCCATCCTGGAACAGAGGCGGCAAAACTTTGAAACAAGCCTGTCCTTCCTCTCCAGCCAGTTGGTGAGGAATCTCCGGGTGGCGGGCTGGCCTTTCCTCTGAGTGTTCTCCAGGGGCCCTCTGGTCACTGGTTTCCAAATAAAAATAGGCCTCGCTCAGGCCGGTTTAAAGTTACAGCCTCCGGAGGAAGAACTCCACAAGTGTCCGCTTTGGCGACGACCCGGGACCCGGGACTCAGCGCGCGGGCGGCGGGAGCGGGGCTCCGGAGACCCAAGCCGCGCGGTCCCAGGACGTGCAGGCGCCGCCGCCCGGGCGCGGCTAGGGGTCTGCGGGCTGCTCGCGCCCTTACCAACCCCGGCCCTTCACCTCCCCGCAGACCCCGCGCGGCGCCCTGGGAAGGACGGGTTGGGGATAGGAGGCGGACGGACCGATGGATGCACGGACAGCCGGCCGCGGCCCGGTGGGCGGTGGCCGAGAAGGGGCTAGGGGCTCACCCGGGCTGCGGCCGGAGCGGGGCGGACGGGAAGCCCGGAACTCGCGCGCTCAACTTCCCGCGCACTCGCTGCCAAGGGGGATGTTTTCTTTTAAATAATTTTTGAGAATGTTTTTCTTCCCCCGCCCCCTCTCGCTCACTTCCCAGCCCCCTCCGACGGCTCGGCCGAGGAGCCGGAGGCGGTGAAGGGGTGGAGAAAGGCAGCTGGGGGAGTGGCCCTAAGAAACCCACCCGCCCGCCGGCCCTGGAGTAAGTCTGACTGCGGGAGCTTGGCCAAGTGTGGAGCTGGCTTGTCACTTCCTAGCTTCAAGCCCTCCGGGGGCTTTCTTTGACTCCTGGATAAGATCTAACAACCGCACCTTGTTCTCCAAAGTTCTGCGGGATCCCTGCCATGTTCAGCCTCAACTGCTCCTTGCAGCTCCTTAATAAATTACTTGACATGTTCGCCTTTTGTTTAGGGCCAATGTGACAAAACTGTGTTCCTCAACAATCAGCTTAGAAACTCCAGTTCTCCCTATACAGCTTCTGAAAAAGTTTAGGTTTCACTCTTAGAAACTTACACTACCTTGTATTTTCCTAGTATTTGTCTAATTTAAATATATTGTTCTTTCCATAGCAGTAGGGATCAGAAAGTCATTTTATTTCTTGGGACTTGCGAAAATGAGATGGTCAGTATTTACTGAAAGATTCACTGCATGGAGTACATGAGATATTTACTCTGAGGTTGATTTTCATGACTGGAGACATGTGAATGGTGTTCCTTACCTTCAAAGAGTATTGTAAAGATTAAATTAATTAGTAGATTTGGAAATGTCTAACACAATATCTGGCAAAGGATAGGTTTTGATTAACATGGGTTTTATTTCTTATAGTTAAATAAATTCCTTAACATCATTCCCAGAAAACCTTAAATTTGAATCATCACACATTAAAGGAATGTTACCTGCAAAACTGAATTGTGCAGATTGGTTTATATAAGGCTAATTTAGTGCTTTTCACACTTTAATGGAAATAGAAATGCAGAAGGAATCTTGTTTGAAAGCAGGTTCTGTCTGAGCAATCTGAAATCAGCTAGAAACTCTTCTAGCTTCTGAGTGATTCAGATTCTGCTGGTCTGTGAACTACACTCTGACAAGACTTTAACCTTAAACAAATGAAACACCTTAGTGGTGTCTTTTCTAATGAAAAGACTAGAATAAGATATATTTCTCTTTCAGAAGATAATGATATTCTAACAAAATTCTCAGTGATAGATTAAACACACATACAGAACTAAGTTGGAGGCTGATTTTCACATAAAATCCAAATTGCTTTTAGCCTATCTAATGTTGAATAATGGTTCTATGATAACTCCCAAAATAATCCCGATGTTCTTCAACTATATTTTCTAGGCGTAATTAAAAAAAGAAACACAGCCACTGAAATACGCTGTAGATACCATCAGTGGATACCAGCACATACTTTAAAATTTCAGTCACTACCAATTGCGGGATCCCTGCCATGTTCAGCCTCAACTGCTCCTTGCAGCTCCTTAATAAATTACTTGACATGTTCGCCTTTTGTTTAGGGCCAATGTGACAAAACTGTGTTCCTCAACAATCAGCTTAGAAACTCCAGTTCTCCCTATACAGCTTCTGAAAAAGTTTAGGTTTCACTCTTAGAAACTTACACTACCTTGTATTTTCCTAGTATTTGTCTAATTTAAATATATTGTTCTTTCCATAGCAGTAGGGATCAGAAAGTCATTTTATTTCTTGGGACTTGCGAAAATGAGATGGTCAGTATTTACTGAAAGATTCACTGCATGGAGTACATGAGATATTTACTCTGAGGTTGATTTTCATGACTGGAGACATGTGAATGGTGTTCCTTACCTTCAAAGAGTATTGTAAAGATTAAATTAATTAGTAGATTTGGAAATGTCTAACACAATATCTGGCAAAGGATAGGTTTTGATTAACATGGGTTTTATTTCTTATAGTTAAATAAATTCCTTAACATCATTCCCAGAAAACCTTAAATTTGAATCATCACACATTAAAGGAATGTTACCTGCAAAACTGAATTGTGCAGATTGGTTTATATAAGGCTAATTTAGTGCTTTTCACACTTTAATGGAAATAGAAATGCAGAAGGAATCTTGTTTGAAAGCAGGTTCTGTCTGAGCAATCTGAAATCAGCTAGAAACTCTTCTAGCTTCTGAGTGATTCAGATTCTGCTGGTCTGTGAACTACACTCTGACAAGACTTTAACCTTAAACAAATGAAACACCTTAGTGGTGTCTTTTCTAATGAAAAGACTAGAATAAGATATATTTCTCTTTCAGAAGATAATGATATTCTAACAAAATTCTCAGTGATAGATTAAACACACATACAGAACTAAGTTGGAGGCTGATTTTCACATAAAATCCAAATTGCTTTTAGCCTATCTAATGTTGAATAATGGTTCTATGATAACTCCCAAAATAATCCCGATGTTCTTCAACTATATTTTCTAGGTGTAATTAAAAAAAGAAAAAAAGCCACTGAAATAGGCTGTAGATACCATCAGTGGATACCAGCACATACTTTAAAATTTCAGTCACTATTTGGCATTGTTCAAAGTAAATAAAAGTGATTATCATATTCAACATTATCATCTTTGTAAAAATGAAAGTTCCTAAGTGTATATTTCCTGAGAATTTTGCTGAGACCTTTTATTTCTAGAAAAAAAGCCTAAGGCCATATTAGTTTTTCGTTCAATAATTCAGCTATAAGCAAGATATCAAACTATTTCAAAAACTCATTGATTTTCCACTTTACTTTAGTGTAACTGGTACTAAATATTTTGTGAAAAATAGTTTCCAGATGCAGGATTTAATCTTATATTCTTATCTCTAATCAGTTTACAGGCAAAACCCACAACTTGTTAAGTGAGGACCAACCATGCTTCTTATTACACTTCCTTCATTATTGTGTTTTAACAAAGTAATCATTTTTAAGCATCTATGTCCCTTTCATCTTTTAATTCTCTAAATCTCATCATTTTGTCCATTATGTTGATTTAATAATTTCTTAATGGGGATGTCTTTTACATTTGTCAACTGTTTCTTTTCCCATTGTCACTGCTCTTGCCTCATTTCCTTGTGTATTATGGCCTGAGTTTTATTCATTCATCTTCTTTTGTTTATATGCCAGTCTGTTTATATGGCAGTCCATTGTGCATTGTGCTGCGAGAATAACCCTTACTAACAATTCTTTCATAAGCTTTCAGTGGAAAAAAAAAAAAAAGTGACTACCCAAGCTGCAATATCAATTATATCCTAGCTACATACATCTTCTGTCAGGCTAATTCATCATTTGTTTTAAATGTATATGCAGTTAATTCTTCTAAATATATCCTTTCCTATGATTATCTGCATTCTATTATCCTTGAGCCCTGCTTTCAGCAATATTTTTCTGTCAACAGTTCAACTGACACTGATTACTTTTCCTTTACAGAAACAATTTATTTAACATATGCATCGTTTATTTGTACTTAATTTTGGCATGACATTTCTAACAAAATTCTCAGTGATAGATTAAACACACATACAGAACTAAGTTGGAGGCTGATTTTCACATAAAATCCAAATTGCTTTTAGCCTATCTAATGTTGAATAATGGTTCTATGATAACTCCCAAAATAATCCCGATGTTCTTCAACTATATTTTCTAGGTGTAATTAAAAAAAGAAAAAAAGCCACTGAAATAGGCTGTAGATACCATCAGTGGATACCAGCACATACTTTAAAATTTCAGTCACTATTTGGCATTGTTCAAAGTAAATAAAAGTGATTATCATATTCAACATTATCATCTTTGTAAAAATGAAAGTTCCTAAGTGTATATTTCCTGAGAATTTTGCTGAGACCTTTTATTTCTAGAAAAAATGCCTAAGGCCATATTAGTTTTTCGTTCAATAATTCAGCTATAAGCAAGATATCAAACTATTTCAAAAACTCATTGATTTTCCACTTTACTTTAGTGTAACTGGTACTAAATATTTTGTGAAAAATAGTTTCCAGATGCAGGATTTAATCTTATATTCTTATCTCTAATCAGTTTACAGGCAAAACCCACAACTTGTTAAGTGAGGACCAACCATGCTTCTTATTACACTTCCTTCATTATTGTGTTTTAACAAAGTAATCATTTTTAAGCATCTATGTCCCTTTCATCTTTTAATTCTCTAAATCTCATCATTTTGTCCATTATGTTGATTTAATAATTTCTTAATGGGGATGTCTTTTACATTTGTCAACTGTTTCTTTTCCCATTGTCACTGCTCTTGCCTCATTTCCTTGTGTATTATGGCCTGAGTTTTATTCATTCATCTTCTTTTGTTTATATGCCAGTCTGTTTATATGGCAGTCCATTGTGCATTGTGCTGCGAGAATAACCCTTACTAACAATTCTTTCATAAGCTTTCAGTGGAAAAAAAAAAAAAAGTGACTACCCAAGCTGCAATATCAATTATATCCTAGCTACATACATCTTCTGTCAGGCTAATTCATCATTTGTTTTAAATGTATATGCAGTTAATTCTTCTAAATATATCCTTTCCCTATGATTATCTGCATTCTATTATCCTTGAGCCCTGCTTTCAGCAATATTTTTTTCTGTCAACAGTTCAACTGACACTGATTACTTTTCCTTTACAGAAACAATTTATTTAACATATGCATCGTTTATTTGTACTTAATTTTGGCATGAATTCATTGGTTTTAATAGACCTTGACTTAAAATTGATATTGCCTATGTTAGATGTTTTCTGCCTTCCTTGCCCAATTGTTGTAGTTTCGCATATTGCTGACTTGCATGTCTCCTTAATTCCGCAAATATCCTGAAAATATCTCAATTAAGTGCCAAGAGTTTGCCTCATTTTTGCTTTTTTTCTTTTTTTTTTCTTGGCTGCACAGTGTGGCATGCAGGATCTTACTTCCCAGACCAGGAATTGAACCTGTGTCCCCTGCAGTGGTAGCATGGTGTCTTAACCACCAGGGAAATGTCTGTTTTGACTCATTTTGAAATAAGTTGGATGCTTGCCCATCTTATGTTATTCAACTCAATCACCGTTCAAAGTACACGGTTTTTGTTGTGGGTGGCTAACAGAATTAAGAGGACATAAGATGTTATTTTGCTTAAATGGCAGGAAAAATGGTTGTCAGTGTTTCTATTCACTGATACTGATGTTAATGGAGGTCATTGCTTAACTCATATGTTATAAAGAAATGAGTAAGCAGCTATTTTGATTATGAGAATGTATTTTCAAATAGAAATCTCTTGTACTAATTAGAACAAAGTAGTTTCTGACATCTATTTGAATCATTGTCCTGATGTAGTCAAGCTATTGATATAAATTAATTTTCCTTTTTTTTTCAAAACTATCTTCATTATTTAGAAAGTAATCACATAAATGAAGCTTGCTTTTCTTGTATTTAGAAAGTGCTTTGTTCAGTATTTACTCCAAAGTGTAATACTGCATCTTTTAGATTGTTCCATTTTTATTTGAAAAATAAATAAATCAAAGGAAGATCTCCTATGATCCACCCTCTAGAATAACAGAAATAAAAACAAAAATAAGCATGTGGGACCTAATGAAACTTAAAATGTTTTGCACAGCAAAATAAGCTACAAACAAGGTGAACAGACAATCCACAGAATGGGAGAAAATAATGGCAAATGAAACAACAGACAAAAAACTAATCTCCAAAATATACAAGCAGCTCAGACAGATCAACACTGAAAAACAAACAACCCAATCAAAAAATGGGAAAAAGATCTGAAGAGACACCTATCCAAGGAAGACATACAGATGGCAAAAAAAAAAAAAAAAAAAAAAAACACACATGAGAAGATGCTCAGCGTTGCTTATTATTAGAGAAATGCAAATCAAAACTACAATGAGATATCACCTCAGACCAATTAGAATGGACATCATTAAGAAATCTACAGATAATAAATGCTGGAGAGGGTGTGAAGAAAAGGGAACACTCCTGCATTGTTGGTGAGAATGTAAAGTGATACAACCACGTTGGTAGATAGTATGGAGATTCTTCAAAAAGTTAAGAATAGAAGCACCATTTGACCCAGCAATTGCACTATTAGGCTTATACCCTGATGAAATCAAAATTGAAAGTCACCTGTACCCCAGCGTTCATTGCAGCATTCATATACAACTGCTCGATTATGGAAGTAACCTAGATGTCCGTCAACAAATGAATGGATTAAGAAACTCTGGTACATATATACAACGGAATATTTTTCAACCACTAAAAGCAATGCAGAAGATTCAGTCCTAATGAGATGGATGAATTTAGAACCTATTATACACAGTGAAGTAAGTCAAAAAGAGAAGGACAGATACAGTATAGTAACACATATATATGGAATCTAGTAAGTTCGTACTGATAAATATACTAAACAGAGCATTGATGGAAAAACACTAATAGAGAACAGACTTATGGACATTGGGGAGAGGGAACAGTGGGTGAGAGATATGGAAAGAGCAACACGGAGCCATATACTATCTTATAAAAAAGAGATAACTATTGTCAATGTGCTGTGGGACTAAGGGATCATACATGGAGGCTATGTGACAGCCTGGAGGGGTGGGATGGGGGGAATAGGATATACATATGACTAATTTGGAATTATACATATCTGTAAACAACAAAACTCTGTAAAATCAAAAAGGCAAAATAGACAAAACTTGTGATCATGGAAAAGACAAAAAGAACATTTGGTTTAAAGTTCCAATCTGACTGCCCTCAGATGGAAAAAAATGAAATGAAACAACAGACAAACAAATGAAACAACAAAAAACTAATCTCCAAAATATACAAGCAGCTCAGACAGATCAACACTGAAAAACAAACAACCCAAACAAAAAATGGGAAAAAGATCTGAAGAGACACCTATCCAAGGAAGACATACAGAGGGAAAAAAAAAAAAAAAAAAAAAAAAACACACATGAGAAGATGCTCAGCGTTGCTTATTATTAGAGAAATGCAAATCAAAACTATAATGAGATATCACCTCAGACCAATTAGAATGGACATCATTAAGAAATCTACAGATAATAAATGCTGGAGAGGGTGTGAAGAAAAGGGAACACTCCTGCATTGTTGGTGAGAATGTAAAGTGATACAACCACGTTGGTAGATAGTATGGAGATTCTTCAAAAAGTTAAGAATAGAAGCACCATTTGACCCAGCAATTGCACTATTAGGCTTATACCCTGATGAAATCAAAATTGAAAGTCACCTGTACCCCAGTGTTCATTGCAGCATTCATATACAACTGCTCGATTATGGAAGTAACCTAGATGTCCGTCAACAAATGAATGGATTAAGAAACTCTGGTACATATATACAACGGAATATTTTTCAACCACTAAAAGCAATGCAGAAGATTCAGTCCTAATGAGATGGATGAATTTAGAACCTATTATACACAGTGAAGTAAGTCAAAAAGAGAAGGACAGATACAGTATAGTAACACATATATATGGAATCTAGTAAGTTCGTACTGATAAATATACTAAACAGAGCATTGATGGAAAAACACTAATAGAGAACAGACTTATGGACATTGGGGAGAGGGAACAGTGGGTGAGAGATATGGAAAGAGCAACACGGAGCCATATACTATCTTATAAAAAAGAGATAACTATTGTCAATGTGCTGTGGGACTAAGGGATCATACATGGAGGCTATGTGACAGCCTGGAGGGGTGGGATGGGGGGAATAGGATATACATATGACTAATTTGGAATTATACATATCTGTAAACAACAAAACTCTGTAAAATCAAAAAGGCAAAATAGACAAAACTTGTGATCATGGAAAAGACAAAAAGAACATTTGGTTTAAAGTTCCAATCTGACTGCCCTCAGATGGCTGCCCAAAGGTCCTACATTTTGTCACTTTGTTCTTACTTGTACCCTTTCTCCTTGTTCCAGAACTCCAACTTCATCTTACTGGTTAACCAAAGTTGCCAAACCTAGGAAAGTTGCTCACCCTGTATTCTCAGTTTCTTCAGTTAGTTTCCACAAAGCAATTAGACTCCTCCATCACCATGGATGATCAGCTCTCATAACACAAATCTATTGTCCTATTATGTCGAAATCTCCTCAACCCCACTGGGGATAGGTAAGGAAGAACCAAAGGAGTGAAGGAGTTTGAGAATCCATTTCTTGCCCAGCTTTTTTTTTTTTACTTGGCAGAGCCTATGTACTATAACAGAGAATCGTGTCGGCTCTATTATTAATGAAGAGAGGGATTGAGGGTTACCGTCTTACTCTTGTAACGAGGGACAACCTGGCATCTTCCACAGAGATGTTCATCTCATTACTGGTCATTTACCAGGGGTGATTTCCTGACACCTGACTGGGGAGGTGCTGTCTTCTTTGGACAGAAATATGTTCTGCTCATCTGTACTTGTCCATACTGTTGCCATTAGCATTAGTCAGCCAGGTTTCTGTCTAGAAAACAGTGTTATAGGTTCCACAGGCTTAACGTCAACTTTCTGCATTACAGTCCTTGGAAGTTAATGCCGAAGGGAAAGCAGTTCAAAACTGGGTCACTGGGAATTGATCCTTTAGATGTTAATGATTTATTCTTTTCATTCATGCATTTCTCTGAAGGCAAGCCATATTAAAGAATGTGAGCTGGTTGATACCAGTTCAGGGTGGATAATTACTCCCCTGTTCTCTTGCCAGGACTGTTTCTATTAATTAGGTAGAAACATTTTATGAAGCAACAACTTTTCTGCTTGGTCCCAAGTTCTGGCTGCAAATGACAAATTCCAAATACCTGAAAAGGCCTTCTTAGATATAAAGTCTTTCTCCTAGAGTTTGCTAACTCTGGGTTTAAAGTAAAATCTTTTCTTCTGGTAGCAATTCCTGAGATCTTGTCTTGGTGTCTAACTACATTTTCTGATGCTTGATGTTATGCCAAACTGTATGAGGCACTAGTCAATTAGAGGCTCGGGAACTTTTCTCTTTAACACTTACTATGTGAAAACCTCCTTATCAGTCCCATTGTCACATATAAAAATATAGACTCCCTTTGATAATTTTTATTATCTGTCACTCTCCCCAGCAAACACACACATACATACAAGCCCTGCCACCACCATTACCATCATCTTTATAAAGTGAAAACTCCACAGAAGCCAATATTGTGTCTAATGATTCACCACCATATTCTCAATGCCTTAAATAAAGTCTCCATACAATGGATTCTCAATGTATATATTTTGAATATTTAAAAGAATTCTTTACAAATGACTCACATTTCTACAAATCTTATAAATAGAGGCATGACTGCATGCTCAGTCATGCCTGACTCTTTTCGACTCTGCAGACTGTAGCCCTCCAGCCTCCTCTGTCCATGTGATTTTCCAGACAAGAATATTGGCATGGGTTGGACCTTCCCAACCCAGGGATCAAACCTGCATCTCTTGTGTCTCTTGCATTGGCAGGTGGACTCTTCGCCACTGCACCACCTCAAAAGCCCAAAAGTAGAGACACTGAGTGCCTTTGTTCTGGACTACAGTTTAAATGATGTTCATATAGTAAATGGACTTGGGAGATACTGTGTTTTCCCTGAAGCAAAGTGCAGGTTTATTCAAAGTCTTAGAAGATACAGATACTTTCTTTGGAATACAGAGCAGACATACTTTCTGCCCGTTATAAATGATCCAGATTTTCTATTAATAGGTAGAACATGTTATGATGAAGGCAAGCCATATTAAAGAATGTGAGCTGGTTGATACCAGTTCAGGGTGGATAATTACTCCCCTGTTCTCTTGCCAGGACTGTTTCTATTAATTAGGTAGAAACATTTTATGAAGCAACAACTTTTCTGCTTGGTCCCAAGTTCTGGCTGCAAATGACAAATTCCAAATACCTGAAAAGGCCTTCTTAGATATAAAGTCTTTCTCCTAGAGTTTGCTAACTCTGGGTTTAAAGTAAAATCTTTTCTTCTGGTAGCAATTCCTGAGATCTTGTCTTGGTGTCTAACTACATTTTCTGATGCTTGATGTTATGCCAAACTGTATGAGGCACTAGTCAATTAGAGGCTCGGGAACTTTTCTCTTTAACACTTACTATGTGAAAACCTCCTTATCAGTCCCATTGTCACATATAAAAATATAGACTCCCTTTGATAATTTTTATTATCTGTCACTCTCCCCAGCAAACACACACATACATACAAGCCCTGCCACCACCATTACCATCATCTTTATAAAGTGAAAACTCCACAGAAGCCAATATTGTGTCTAATGATTCACCACCATATTCTCAATGCCTTAAATAAAGTCTCCATACAATGGATTCTCAATGTATATATTTTGAATATTTAGAGAGAATTCTTTACAAATGACTCACATTTCTACAAATCTTATAAATAGAGGCATGACTGCATGCTCAGTCATGCCTGACTCTTTTCGACTCTGCAGACTGTAGCCCTCCAGCCTCCTCTGTCCATGTGATTTTCCAGACAAGAATATTGGCATGGGTTGGACCTTCCCAACCCAGGGATCAAACCTGCATCTCTTGTGTCTCTTGCATTGGCAGGTGGACTCTTCGCCACTGCACCACCTCAAAAGCCCAAAAGTAGAGACACTGAGTGCCTTTGTTCTGGACTACAGTTTAAATGATGTTCATATAGTAAATGGACTTGGGAGATACTGTGTTTTCCCTGAAGCAAAGTGCAGGTTTATTCAAAGTCTTAGAAGATACAGATACTTTCTTTGGAATACAGAGCAGACATACTTTCTGCCCGTTATAAATGATCCAGATTTTCTAAGTACTGGGTTACTCTGCTCTTTTACAACCCACTGTGGGCATGTGTCACCTGGATGTTCATGCACCACACCATGGGAATTGGGCTTGGGGAACTGTCAAAGCAAATATCAATATGCTGGCTATTGTGAGAAATAAAGTTTCTATCTTTAATACAGGAGCATCCATCTGGAGGAGGACATGCTAATCCACTCCAGTATTCCTGCCTGGAGAATCTCATAGATAGCGGAGCCTGGTGGACTACAGTCCATAGGGTCACAAAGAGTCAGACATGATTGAAGTGACTTAGTTCAGGAGCACCCATAAAACTGTGGTAAGCTAAATTCTTATATTATAAGTAGCGTAAAATGTCAGAACTTCATAGATCTTGACAGTTTTTGTGATGAGAATGGAATCCTAACAAAGACACAGATCTCAGGAAGGAAGGCTAATGGCCACACAGTTAGATAAACTGGATTTATCTGTAGCAAAATATAGATCAAATAATATCAATATCATCTATATGGCAAAAGGGCTCTCTTCAGTTTACTGCCTATTAGTCAGGAGAAAGTAGGAAGGTGGTCTTCAGCTAAGGCTAGAGGAAAAGATACAAACTAAGCTGCCCAAATGGCACCCTAGATGTTTCTGCTGTCCAGTTACTAAGTCATGGATGACTCTCTGCAACATCATGGAATGCAGCACGCTGGGCATTTCTGTCCTTGACCATCTCCCAGAGTTTGCTCAAACTCACGTCCACTGAGTCTGTGATGCCATCCAACCATCTCATCCTCTATCACCCCCTACTCCTCAATCTTTCTCAGCATCAGAGTCTTTAACTCTCCACTGAGGGAGGCAATTTTCTCACTATTCTGGTCTCAGTTCCATCTCATTGAAACAACTAATATTAACATTAATCCAAGACAGGCAGACTGTTCTAATACTTTCAGACAACAGGTGTAGACACTTTTACATCTATTGAATGTGAAAAGCAGGACATTTATGACCACTACAGACATCAACAAGACAAATCGATACAACTTTGGCTAGTTCCCAAAAGTGCAGTTTTATTGCAAGTCTTAGAAGATACAGATACTTTCTTGGGAATACAGAGCAGACATACTTTCTGCCCGTTATAAATGATCCAGATTTTCTAAGTACTGGGTTACTCTGCTCTTTTACAACCCACTGTGGGCATGTGTCACCTGGATGTTCATGCACCACACCATGGGAATTGGGCTTGGGGAACTGTCAAAGCAAATATCAATATGCTGGCTATTGTGAGAAATAAAGTTTCTATCTTTAATACAGGAGCATCCATCTGGAGGAGGACATGCTAATCCACTCCAGTATTCCTGCCTGGAGAATCTCATAGATAGCGGAGCCTGGTGGACTACAGTCCATAGGGTCACAAAGAGTCAGACATGATTGAAGTGACTTAGTTCAGGAGCACCCATAAAACTGTGGTAAGCTAAATTCTTATATTATAAGTAGCGTAAAATGTCAGAACTTCATAGATCTTGACAGTTTTGTGATGAGAATGGAATCCTAACAAAGACACAGATCTCAGGAAGGAAGGCTAATGGCCACACAGTTAGATAAACTGGATTTATCTGTAGCAAAATATAGATCAAATAATATCAATATCATCTATATGGCAAAAGGGCTCTCTTCAGTTTACTGCCTATTAGTCAGGAGAAAGTAGGAAGGTGGTCTTCAGCTAAGGCTAGGGGAAAAAGATACAAACTAAGCTGCCCAAATGGCACCCTAGATGTTTCTGCTGTCCAGTTACTAAGTCATGGATGACTCTCTGCAACATCATGGAATGCAGCACGCTGGGCATTTCTGTCCTTGACCATCTCCCAGAGTTTGCTCAAACTCACGTCCACTGAGTCTGTGATGCCATCCAACCATCTCATCCTCTATCACCCCCTACTCCTCAATCTTTCTCAGCATCAGAGTCTTTAACTCTCCACTGAGGGAGGCAATTTTCTCACTATTCTGGTCTCAGTTCCATCTCATTGAAACAACTAATATTAACATTAATCCAAGACAGGCAGACTGTTCTAATACTTTCAGACAACAGGTGTAGACACTTTTACATCTATTGAATGTGAAAAGCAGGACATTTATGACCACTACAGACATCAACAAGACAAATCGATACAACTTTGGCTAGTTCCCATGGTAGATAATGTTGAATGGATTATGTAAAGCTTGTGAAAAATAAATAAATAACAGCAATAGCTGCACCATCCCCTGGTTCAGTTGCTCTTATGGCGTCCCATGCTAACCTTAGAATCATTTGAAGACAAGAGTAAAAGATTTCCAGTTTTATGTTAATTTGTTTTTCAGAAGACATTGACTACTATTGATAGAAAACAGCTTTGGTCCACTTTGGGAGGTTTTCCTGAGATAGAAGCACTGCTGGGGGAATCTACAGATGAATCACTAGTGTTTATGCTTTTACTGTCCTGATTGGATTTAACCAACATGATCCACTGGATAATAACTCATTGATTCAAAGAAATTTGTGTAGTTCTCGAAGTAACTAACCCTCAACACTCTGGAAAAATTCCTTAGGCCCTATAAATGAGACAAAACTTTAATCATCTTATTATGAAAATGGAGTAGGAAATTCCTCAGATTAAGGTGAACTGATTTTTTAAAGTTGCTTCTCCATGAGTCAAGCCCAGTTTGGCTAAAGCACACAAACTCAGCATCCCCAATGGCAAGTACGTTGGCTGTGGTTCCTGAATGTGTTCTCCAAGACAGAACAAGATTGTGCCTATCGTCAGGAATATAACACATGATTAAGCAGGCTGAAAATATTGGAAACTGATTTATTTAAATTCCAAGCTAAAACCTGATGATAAAGATGAGCCTAATTTTAAAGGTAAGAAGAAATTTTCATTATGTACATCCCCTGATCCTTTTCTCTACCTTTATCTCTACCCCAGGCATTCTGTGAGAAAGATAATTAGTAATTGGGCCAAAGTCTCCCTATCCCTCAGTGGAAATCAGTTTTGAGCACACTGAGGTATTTCAGGAAAGGGAAAGACTAAAAATTCAATGGTTTTATTGGATGCCAGTGCTCAAGCCACAATCCCACAAAGACTCTTGGAAAGAGGGGATGCGCAAATCCAACTGTTGGGGTTGGGCACAATTCACAGTGGGGAAGAGAAGTTAAATGGATCTTGTGGGTGGGTGAGTCCTTTGGGACAATGCAATGTACTGTTTCATTGATTTTACAACTGAATGTATACCAAGAATTTATCTGTTAAGTGCACATACACTGTTATAAATTGACTGATTACAAACAATCCTCTTTGGGGTATGGGTTAGAGACATGGCCCAGTGGCAAAGAATCCACTTGCCAATACAGGAGATGCCGGTTTGATCTCTGGGTCAGGAAGCTCCCCTGGAGGAGCAAATAGCAACCCACTTCAGTATTCTTGCCTGGAGAATCCCATGGACAGAGGAGCCTGGCAGTTCACAAACTGTGGGGTTTCAAAGAGACGGACACTACCTAGCAACTAAACAACAACAGTAGTTATGGACATAAATAGCTGATCCTTATCAAAACATCTCAGGCTCTTATATAAATGCCCATGTTAAGAGTCATTTACTCATAAGATTAACAGTAATCAAGCTGAGGAATGGATGAATGTTTAGCACTTGGTTATTACCACTGTTGTTTGAGCCAATCGTTGTGTACTACATTTCATGACTATGTTTCTTCAGTGGAGAAAAGTCATGTTACATTGAGTCTTGCCCACTTCTAGTCTCCACTGGTGTTACTCACTCTTGGAGCAATCAGTATAGCCTCGCCACCACTGTTCAGGTTACAGTGCTGCTGTTCAAGTTTGTCCATACCACTGTGAACTTTGAGGCTGAACTATTATGTTTTTGGCTTCTTGAACCAGGAATACTTATAGTCTGATATAGTACCTTTATCACAAAACCCACTCAATGACAGGCTGATAATCAAGTTACTCAATTGATTTTCCATATTCCATACTATCCACAGAAAACTGGTATTATGAAGGATTAGAACATCCTTAAAAATAAACTCAAATTGGTTTTGAATCTCCCTCTTCAACTCGTGGTCCAAATCTTTAATCACTGTATGCATGTGGTTGTCCCCAGAAAGTGGATTGCCTCATTTGGCCACTTCTGAGGTAATGATCAGAATCAAGAAGGTGGGTTATATAGACTTATTATGGATAGTTGCATTCTATCCATTTTTTTTACCATTTGGACTGCAAATCCAACTGTTGGGGTTGGGCACAATTCACAGTGGAAGAGAAGTTAAATGGATCTTGTGGGTGGGTGAGTCCTTTGGGACAATGCAATGTACTGTTTCATTGATTTTACAACTGAATGTATACCAAGAATTTATCTGTTAAGTGCACATACACTGTTATAAATTGACTGATTACAAACAATCCTCTTTGGGGTATGGGTTAGAGACATGGCCCAGTGGCAAAGAATCCACTTGCCAATACAGGAGATGCCGGTTTGATCTCTGGGTCAGGAAGCTCCCCTGGAGGAGCAAATAGCAACCCACTTCAGTATTCTTGCCTGGAGAATCCCATGGACAGAGGAGCCTGGCAGTTCACAAACTGTGGGGTTTCAAAGAGACGGACACTACCTAGCAACTAAACAACAACAGTAGTTATGGACATAAATAGCTGATCCTTATCAAAACATCTCAGGCTCTTATATAAATGCCCATGTTAAGAGTCATTTACTCATAAGATTAACAGTAATCAAGCTGAGGAATGGATGAATGTTTAGCACTTGGTTATTACCACTGTTGTTTGAGCCAATCGTTGTGTACTACATTTCATGACTATGTTTCTTCAGTGGAGAAAAGTCATGTTACATTGAGTCTTGCCCACTTCTAGTCTCCACTGGTGTTACTCACTCTTGGAGCAATCAGTATAGCCTCGCCACCACTGTTCAGGTTACAGTGCTGCTGTTCAAGTTTGTCCATACCACTGTGAACTTTGAGGCTGAACTATTATGTTTTGGCTTCTTGAACCAGGAATACTTATAGTCTGATATAGTACCTTTATCACAAAACCCACTCAATGACAGGCTGATAATCAAGTTACTCAATTGATTTTCCATATTCCATACTATCCACAGAAAACTGGTATTATGAAGGATTAGAACATCCTTAAAAATAAACTCAAATTGGTTTTGAATCTCCCTCTTCAACTCGTGGTCCAAATCTTTAATCACTGTATGCATGTGGTTGTCCCCAGAAAGTGGATTGCCTCATTTGGCCACTTCTGAGGTAATGATCAGAATCAAGAAGGTGGGTTATATAGACTTATTATGGATAGTTGCATTCTACTCTGTCCATTCTTTACCATTTTGTCTTTTCTTTCACCTAATGTAATCATCAGGCTGGACTGGTTAATATATCCTCTAAGAAATAGCGTGGCCAAATGAGGCTCTACAGACTCAAACGCTATTCTAATTCACCACATGCATACTATTCTTAGGTTGTTATATTCTTAGGTCAGACGAGCTATGATCATTTGTCAGTAGTACCCTAATACTATTAGTTTTCAGCAGTCAGTACTCACAAAGTCACTCTGTTGTGGCCCATGCCAACTAGAATAGGATACACGTGAAAAGATGTTCTTGTCTCTTATGTACCTGACTTCTACGGATGAAAGGTCTGGCATAAGTAGGGGATAATTAAGAAAAGGGTGGAGTTATAGCTCTTGAAATGGAACACAACAATTTTATGGCAAAAAAAGGGAGAATAACAACTAAGTACCCAGAAAATACCTCAGACTCTGGGAGATACCATGGAGAGAAAATGTTAACAATCTTTGTCTTTAGAAGCATTAGGACCTTGACAATGAAGAAAAACACCTTGGGATACTGCTTGCCAGTAATGAAAAGAACTCTGAATTTAACTGACTTCCACCTCCTAGTGAATGGTTCTGATGATGATTTGAACGCTGTCCCTCTTAAACTCACTGTTAAGTCTACTAAAAACAACAAGGGCTGGATGATCTTGGCTCCTGTACTTCCCACACAACAAAACAGCAGTTGTTGGCAACACCACAGATGTCACTCTTCACTTTACATAGCTTCTACTCAGTCATCTCATGCAGTAGATAAATACCCCACCCCACTGCTGGCACAGATGAAAAGAGGCTCAAGTGGCTGCTGTCAAACAGTTTTCCCTCAAAAACACGACAGGCTGATAATCAAGTTACTCAATTGATTTTCCATATTCCATACTATCCACAGAAAACTGGTATTATGAAGGATTAGAACATCCTTAAAATAAACTCAAATTGGTTTTGAATCTCCTCTTCAACTCGTGGTCCAAATCTTTAATCACTGTATGCATGTGGTTGTCCCCAGAAAGTGGATTGCCTCATTTGGCCACTTCTGAGGTAATGATCAGAATCAAGAAGGTGGGTTATATAGACTTATTATGGATAGTTGCATTCTACTCTGTCCATTCTTTACCATTTTGTCTTTTCTTTCACCTAATGTAATCATCAGGCTGGACTGGTTAATATATCCTCTAAGAAATAGCGTGGCCAAATGAGGCTCTACAGACTCAAACGCTATTCTAATTCACCACATGCATACTATTCTTAGGTTGTTATATTCTTAGGTCAGACGAGCTATGATCATTTGTCAGTAGTACCCTAATACTATTAGTTTTCAGCAGTCAGTACTCACAAAGTCACTCTGTTGTGGCCCATGCCAACTAGAATAGGATACACGTGAAAAGATGTTCTTGTCTCTTATGTACCTGACTTCTACGGATGAAAGGTCTGGCATAAGTAGGGGATAATTAAGAAAAGGGTGGAGTTATAGCTCTTGAAATGGAACACAACAATTTTATGGCAAAAAAAGGGAGAATAACAACTAAGTACCCAGAAAATACCTCAGACTCTGGGAGATACCATGGAGAGAAATGTTAACAATCTTTGTCTTTAGAAGCATTAGGACCTTGACAATGAAGAAAAACACCTTGGGATACTGCTTGCCAGTAATGAAAAGAACTCTGAATTTAACTGACTTCCACCTCCTAGTGAATGGTTCTGATGATGATTTGAACGCTGTCCCTCTTAAACTCACTGTTAAGTCTACTAAAAACAACAAGGGCTGGATGATCTTGGCTCCTGTACTTCCCACACAACAAAACAGCAGTTGTTGGCAACACCACAGATGTCACTCTTCACTTTACATAGCTTCTACTCAGTCATCTCATGCAGTAGATAAATACCCCACCCCACTGCTGGCACAGATGAAAAGAGGCTCAAGTGGCTGCTGTCAAACAGTCCCTCAAAAAACACACTTTCCAGGGGAACTATGTGGTCTATGAGACTGTACCTCTGTTTAGAGGCCAAGCATTCATGTGCCTCTTCCTGGAAACATGGTGGTTCACACCATAGGAAGAGTCGAAAGAGACCTAGGAAGAGTCGAAAGTCTTGGGGGAAATACCACTAGAAAATCATGGAGTGCTCCAATGACTGTTGGAGAGTCCTCCAAAATGAGGCAACTCATCATCCTACCAGCTAGGTGACTAATTTGCTATTTATGTGCAACCTGTGGACAATTATCCCCATGGTCTGAATCATTCAGTTAGAAATGGTTGTGCAAAATGTGTTCCTTATTTATCTAAAGTAATTGATAACAGTGTTCTGACTCTGGAAGACATTATGTTCCAATTCAACTGATTGTCTGATTTTAATATTGATAACAGAATTACCCTGAGTCTAATTCAGGCACAGTAGATGTTTTTTTGTGATTGTACAGAATTGCCTTGGCTCACAAGGCATTTCTCCAGACTATCCTTTGTCAGATGTTTATACAGTGAACTAACTGCCTTGGATGACAGAGTTGGTATCACTCCAAAGTCTAAACCAAACTCTTCTTGGTATAGCTTATAAAATATCTCTTTTCCCTAAGCCCAGGTTCCTTTAATGCAACCTACTTAATAGTAAGGGGTCACCTTACTCTCTTCATAGGACTCTTTGGGTTTTGTTTTTAGGGAACTGGAAGGAGAGGAGAAATGATTATTCTCTGGCTGGTGCTTACATTTATTGTGTCTGATTCAGGGGTTTCATATCTTTTGTCAGCATCCATGTAAACAGAGGATGCCAATTTAGAAGTAAAAAAAAAAAATAGGTAGGGGAAAATATCAGAGTCTTCACAAATCTTGACATTGAGCCAGTAACTGAATGAGTTAGGGATAGTTTCTGTCTATATGGGATAGATTTCTCATGACTTTGGGGGGAGATCCTTGGTGTATCTCTACATTCTCATAGTGCACTCAGCACCGACTCTCCATCTCTACTAGCCACACAGTGATGCACCTACATGTGCAATCAGCAAGACTGGAAGCTGTCTGGTATGCAGTTGTTAGTCCCTCTTTCTTTTGTCAGTTTTTTGTTTTGCAAGTTTCAGGAGGTTTCCTTAGCCCTCTTTATTTCCAATGCCCTTATCAAATTACCTTTTGATAAAAAAAAATGTTGAAAACATCTTAGGCTTAGACTATATTCTGGGCATTTTCTACTCCATCATATACTTATTTAGGGCATCTTAACCTGTACAGCACACAATCTGAGGGAAAGTCTCTAAAGTCTCCCTAATCTTCTTGTTCTTCAGTTTCTGGAATATTTCACTTTTGTCTCTGAAGTCAAGCACCTGCTACATGTGCCCCTGCTACTAGTTCTACAACCTGAGAACGTTGAGGAGAGTCTGAGATGCTTTTTCTATTTCCTTTCTAAGACAGAATGGTTCCTTGGGGAGTAGCACACAATCCACAATTGACTAGGATCCTTTCATTAACCCTACCTTGGTCTACATGCCATTTCTTTCTTTCTATAGGAATGAGATGCTTGAACACCTCTAGTCAAGTCTTGGCAGTTTTCACCATAGGCTTCCTTTCCTAATATCTTATTCACAAAACTCTCTGTATGCATCATCCTAATAAACTTACAGAAAAAATCATAGTCTTGGGCTGGTTTTATATAGAGAAAATGTCCTACTAAAACCTATGCTTCGATAGCTGTCCTAGTGCTGAGATCACTGTCTCACTGATCCTACAGCTGTCCTAGTGCTAAGATATCTGTTTCCTTCAAATTCCTCTCTCCTAGAGAGTGTCATAGTATTATATCTTCTCAGGCTATGTATACAACTATCCTATGCATCATTCTTCTAACATTTTCTAATGACTATAATTTGATTCAGGATAGTCAGTTACTGCATCAGAGTTCAACAATTCCAAGAGAGAGACTCCACATTTGCAAACTAGCCACTGTATCTTACACAGTCTTCCACTGTGTGCAAGTCTAGGACATTAACTAGGAAGGGCTCAGCTTGTTTGCAGCCAATCATAATCACCGTCACACAATCAGTCTCAGATGGCAAATCAGAAGTCCTTTTACATTTCTTTTCTTATTCCGTATCTTATTCTTTTGGTTTCCTCATTATCACTAGTTTATACTGCATCATTTATTGTAGTCTAAAGTAGCAAAACTGATCGACCCTAGATCCTGATATTCTTCCAAGAAGAGGACATATAAAACAAACCACATTTTTTTCCATATTGATGTTGACTGCCTCTTTCTGTCATAATATTTTTAAAGTAACATAAAGTATCTTCATTCATAAAGGCCCTGCTCCACCAGAAGTGAAGAATGGCAAGGAGAGGTGAAAGGGACAGAGACCTCAGCCAGACACATAGGCATCTGAGTGATTACTGATGAGGATCTGATTTAAAGTAGTAAACAGTTTAGAGTTGTTATATATGCAACAGGGGAACTGGTATGTAATCTGGATTATAATTTTCCCTAAAATTTCTCATAAAATATTTAGCATATAACTAATAAGAGCAACTGTCTGTTGTACATTATCTATATTCTAGACACTATATGTTTTTACATAAAGTAATGAGTATAGAGCAAGTGCTCAACCAACAATTTCTATTTTAAAAATACTATTGTATTGTTACCAGTTTTATGTATTCTTGCTTATTCATTTCTGACAACAGCCCTAAAGGGAAGCTACATTTACCAGTATTTTAGATTTGGATATCAGATACAGAAACTATAACTAAGTTGTCCAAGTAACTGAATAAAAATGTGAGGATTTTAATCTGTCTCTCTAATTACCACATCAAGTGTTCTTTACATAGTATAAATTGCATTAAATATAAATGCAGTTTTTGATGTCTCTGTAAACATACTTGTGTCTAATTTTTTTTTTTTTAATTGAGATTAAAACCTCATACAAGCCCCTGTATCCCTGGTCCTTTGAAGTCAAAGGCTTTTATTTTATTAACAATCTCCCAAGTCTCCCCTGAGTCTTAAAAGGCTGACTCAAGAGTTAATAATTAGAAATGTGAAGATGCAGAAACATGGAATAGCAGTTGGTAACAATTTAGGCTATAAAGCAGTCAGTCACATAGCAATAACCAAACTCCCAGGTCCCTGGAAGATATCTGATATACATTTTTAAGTTAATTTTTCTGGAAGGAGACCCGCCTCCCCCCAACCCAGGTGAAAACTACTGACCTGAAGTACATAGACACAGATCAGTTGAAATCAGAAGATCAGTGATTCTAGAAACTTCACTGATGCTAACTGAGAACTGTGCATGAGCTGATTATGTACCTTTAAACCCTCCCCCTCACACTGCCTTTAAAAGCCAGACTTTGTCTCTAACAAAATGTTGAAAAGATTTTTAAAGATGCTAGTCCACAATATTCTCATTTAGCTGGCTTGACTTTCTCTAATAAAGTTGCTTTCTTTGCTTCAACACCATGTCGCTTGGCTTACGGACCTGTCATGCAGCAAATGGCCAAACCTGGGTTAGGCCAAAAGAGACCTCAGCCAGACACATAGGCATCTGAGTGATTACTGATGAGGATCTGATTTAAAGTAGTAAACAGTTTAGAGTTGTTATATATGCAACAGGGAACTGGTATGTAATCTGGATTATAATTTTCCTAAAATTTCTCATAAAATATTTAGCATATAACTAATAAGAGCAACTGTCTGTTGTACATTATCTATATTCTAGACACTATATGTTTTACATAAAGTAATGAGTATAGAGCAAGTGCTCAACCAACAATTTCTATTTTAAAAATACTATTGTATTGTTACCAGTTTTATGTATTCTTGCTTATTCATTTCTGACAACAGCCCTAAAGGGAAGCTACATTTACCAGTATTTTAGATTTGGATATCAGATACAGAAACTATAACTAAGTTGTCCAAGTAACTGAATAAAAATGTGAGGATTTTAATCTGTCTCTCTAATTACCACATCAAGTGTTCTTTACATAGTATAAATTGCATTAAATATAAATGCAGTTTTTGATGTCTCTGTAAACATACTTGTGTCTAATTTTTTTTTTTTAATTGAGATTAAAACCTCATACAAGCCCCTGTATCCCTGGTCCTTTGAAGTCAAAGGCTTTTATTTTATTAACAATCTCCCAAGTCTCCCCTGAGTCTTAAAAGGCTGACTCAAGAGTTAATAATTAGAAATGTGAAGATGCAGAAACATGGAATAGCAGTTGGTAACAATTTAGGCTATAAAGCAGTCAGTCACATAGCAATAACCAAACTCCCAGGTCCCTGGAAGATATCTGATATACATTTTTAAGTTAATTTTTCTGGAAGGAGACCCGCCTCCCCCCAACCCAGGTGAAAACTACTGACCTGAAGTACATAGACACAGATCAGTTGAAATCAGAAGATCAGTGATTCTAGAAACTTCACTGATGCTAACTGAGAACTGTGCATGAGCTGATTATGTACCTTTAAACCCTCCCCCTCACACTGCCTTTAAAAGCCAGACTTTGTCTCTAACAAAATGTTGAAAAGATTTTTAAAGATGCTAGTCCACAATATTCTCATTTAGCTGGCTTGACTTTCTCTAATAAAGTTGCTTTCTTTGCTTCAACACCATGTCGCTTGGCTTACGGACCTGTCATGCAGCAAATGGCCAAACCTGGGTTAGGCAACAAATCTAACTTGTATATAACACTGTGTGAATTTACAATATACAACATGTTGATTTGATACATTTGTATATTGCATTATGATCACCACCATAGCGTAGCTAATATACATCACCTCATTACCCTTTCTTTTGATGGTGAGAGCAGTTAAGATCTATTTTCTTAGCAACTCTGAAATTTAAGAAACAGTATTGTTAAAAATAATCTCTATGCTGTGCAACTTTATTTTTTTAAAACAGTAATCACTTTAACTTAACAGACATTTTGGTTTCAAAATCCAATAAAAACAAAATGCCAAGAAATGTCCAGTTTCCTTCATCACTCTAATTTGCATTCCCACTTGTTGACTCAATCCAGTAGCCATTTAGAACATCCTGTTTTCATTTTCTGTGCCCTTATTCCTGATATTTCTTAATTTACCTTCTCCTTATATCTTCCTACTACATCTCTTCTTCTCATCAGCTAACTAATTAAACAATTTTCCAGACTATATTGTATAAGTTCCTACCAGACATGGTGTCAAGGAGACACTGGAGACAAATGCATCAACAGGCCATGGGTGAGGTGTCAAGGGATTCTGGGAAGATGTGTCACTTTGATGGACAGGGACTTTGAGATAATAAAGCCCTCAGGGATCTCTTTAACCCTCTGGAATTTTCACACTGACATAGTTGAAATTCTCTTAAGCTGTTCTGTTCCCAGAAGAGATATAAGCTTATTTTATTTTCACCTGGAATTCAAGCAGGTTTTACTTATATTTTTTGCTTTGTTTGTTATTTATTTTTATTGAGATATAATGACATACATTAGTTTCAAGTGTACAACAAAAAATGATTCTAGAAACTTCACTGATGCTAACTGAGAACTGTGCATGAGCTGATTATGTACCTTTAAACCCTCCCCCTCACACTGCCTTTAAAAGCCAGACTTTGTCTCTAACAAAATGTTGAAAAGATTTTTAAAGATGCTAGTCCACAATATTCTCATTTAGCTGGCTTGACTTTCTCTAATAAAGTTGCTTTCTTTGCTTCAACACCATGTCGCTTGGCTTACGGACCTGTCATGCAGCAAATGGCCAAACCTGGGTTAGGCAACAAATCTAACTTGTATATAACACTGTGTGAATTTACAATATACAACATGTTGATTTGATACATTTGTATATTGCATTATGATCACCACCATAGCGTAGCTAATATACATCACCTCATTACCCTTTCTTTTGATGGTGAGAGCAGTTAAGATCTATTTTCTTAGCAACTCTGAAATTTAAGAAACAGTATTGTTAAAAATAATCTCTATGCTGTGCAACTTTATTTTTTTAAAACAGTAATCACTTTAACTTAACAGACATTTTGGTTTCAAAATCCAATAAAAACAAAATGCCAAGAAATGTCCAGTTTCCTTCATCACTCTAATTTGCATTCCCACTTGTTGACTCAATCCAGTAGCCATTTAGAACATCCTGTTTTCATTTTCTGTGCCCTTATTCCTGATATTTCTTAATTTACCTTCTCCTTATATCTTCCTACTACATCTCTTCTTCTCATCAGCTAACTAATTAAACAATTTTCCAGACTATATTGTATAAGTTCCTACCAGACATGGTGTCAAGGAGACACTGGAGACAAATGCATCAACAGGCCATGGGTGAGGTGTCAAGGGATTCTGGGAAGATGTGTCACTTTGATGGACAGGGACTTTGAGATAATAAAGCCCTCAGGGATCTCTTTAACCCTCTGGAATTTTCACACTGACATAGTTGAAATTCTCTTAAGCTGTTCTGTTCCCAGAAGAGATATAAGCTTATTTTATTTTCACCTGGAATTCAAGCAGGTTTTACTTATATTTTTTTGCTTGTTTGTTTATAGTTATTTATTTTTATTGAGATATAATGACATACATTAGTTTCAAGTGTACAACATAATGATTAGATATCTGTATGCATACACTAAGGAGTGAGCACCAGAATAAATCTAGTTACCATCTATCACCATACATGGTTAATATATATATATTTCTTTTTCCATTGCAATGAGAAATTTCTGGAGACAGGCTAATTTTAGATAACCCCAAATAGTTCACTACTGAGAAAAGTTTCAGAGATGATTCAAAAGGAAAAAGGATGAGAGGAAAGACTGATTTTGAAGAAGAATGACTGTATTCCAGAAACACACACAACCAAAAAAAACCCCGGAATTCTATTAGGTCAATCTGAGAAAATAGATTGTTTCTCTGGTTACGTAAGACTAATGCTAATCATTTTTATAAATTTTTCTATGATATTTTTCTCATTTGTGAAAGGGAAATGTTAAATATGTATGAAAGCAACGTTATCTGATTTAACAACAGAAATGGATAATTAATGGGTGCTCACAAGTGTGCTTAGTTGCTCAGTCACATCCAACTCTTTTGTGACCCCATGGATTGTAGCCTGCCAGGATCTTCTGTTAATGGGATTCTCCAGGCAAGATTACTGGAGTGGGTTGCTATTTCCTTCTCCAGTGTATCTTCCCAGCCAAGGAACTGAACTCTGGTCTCAGGCATTGCAGGAGGATTCTCTACCAATGAGTCACCTGAGAAGTCCCAAGGAGTGGGGCCACATTTTATCACAGAATATTATATGAATTATACCATTTACCTTCTCCTTATATCTTCCTACTACATCTCTTCTTCTCATCAGCTAACTAATTAAACAATTTTCCAGACTATATTGTATAAGTTCCTACCAGACATGGTGTCAAGGAGACACTGGAGACAAATGCATCAACAGGCCATGGGTGAGGTGTCAAGGGATTCTGGGAAGATGTGTCACTTTGATGGACAGGGACTTTGAGATAATAAAGCCCTCAGGGATCTCTTTAACCCTCTGGAATTTTCACACTGACATAGTTGAAATTCTCTTAAGCTGTTCTGTTCCCAGAAGAGATATAAGCTTATTTTATTTTCACCTGGAATTCAAGCAGGTTTTACTTATATTTTTTTGCTTGTTTGTTTATAGTTATTTATTTTTATTGAGATATAATGACATACATTAGTTTCAAGTGTACAACATAATGATTAGATATCTGTATGCATACACTAAGGAGTGAGCACCAGAATAAATCTAGTTACCATCTATCACCATACATGGTTAATATATATATATTTCTTTTTCCATTGCAATGAGAAATTTCTGGAGACAGGCTAATTTTAGATAACCCCAAATAGTTCACTACTGAGAAAAGTTTCAGAGATGATTCAAAAGGAAAAAGGATGAGAGGAAAGACTGATTTTGAAGAAGAATGACTGTATTCCAGAAACACACACAACCAAAAAAAACCCCGGAATTCTATTAGGTCAATCTGAGAAAATAGATTGTTTCTCTGGTTACGTAAGACTAATGCTAATCATTTTTATAAATTTTTCTATGATATTTTTCTCATTTGTGAAAGGGAAATGTTAAATATGTATGAAAGCAACGTTATCTGATTTAACAACAGAAATGGATAATTAATGGGTGCTCACAAGTGTGCTTAGTTGCTCAGTCACATCCAACTCTTTTGTGACCCCATGGATTGTAGCCTGCCAGGATCTTCTGTTAATGGGATTCTCCAGGCAAGATTACTGGAGTGGGTTGCTATTTCCTTCTCCAGTGTATCTTCCCAGCCAAGGGACTGAACTCTGGTCTCAGGCATTGCAGGAGGATTCTCTACCAATGAGTCACCTGAGAAGTCCCAAGGAGTGGGGCCACATTTTATCACAGAATATTATATGAATTATACCATTTACTTTTTATAAAATAGTAAGTAGAAGATAGTTTGATAACTCCATTTAAAGATAAAGATTGCAAGGCACAGACTGTTTAAGTTATGATACTTGCCTTGGGTCATAGAGTTACAAATCTTGACAGCCTGACTCTAGGCAGTTTTTTTCAGGGCTTCATTGGTGAGTCAATCTTTCACTTCAGACCCTGCCAGAAAGCCCTTCTGAAGGCTGTTTCTGGGCAGGTTGTGTGGTAGTGGTGTCTACTCTGTTCCTGGTTCTTTCTGCCAGTTCTCTTTTAGATTTTAGCCAGTATTAGTCAATGGGCTTTGACGTTGATATCCACTTAATTTACTTACTTATTTGTCTACATTCCTCTCAACAGCCTTTAATCTTCTGCCCTTGTAGTTGTCATGGGTCTTCCTATCCAAGCTGGTGAGTCAGTGAAGGCTGCCCCATGCCCTGAAGACACCATAAATCCTCTCTACACCCCAATCCTCTGATTATCTTACTCTATTCTAGCATAGCATGCTTTGCTCACTGTTCTCTTAGTTTCAATCTTACCAACATCTTCATCTGTACTCCACATACAAAATGAAATTCTGTCAGGGCAGAGAGTCAGCCCTTCTTACAGTGCAGGGGGACTGGGTAGCTAGAAGATTTCTATTTGAGAAATGCATTTCTCTTTGAGAATATATTTCTTTTCAGAGCTCATTGTAAGCTGTAACAACTTTTTACTGAAGTAGAGTTTTTCCTCAATTTTTCATGCCATGTGAATTTTTCAATGTTTTCATAAACTCTCCATCTATTCTTTCATTGATAAATTTGTCTGTGAAATCATTTTAATCTCTTAGTTGTTTTTTTTTTTTTTTTTTTTTTCCAGGAAACTACAATTTCTTTTCTCCTCCTTTATGGATTATTAGTAGGTTTTTTTTTTGTTCTGATACTTTAACCCTTTTAAGGCCACAAGAGTGTTTATTTTGAATGGTGTTTATTTCCACTCTAGACACACACAAGATCAATTTCTTGATCGTAGACTTATCTCATCCTGTATGGTGCAGTCCTGTTTGTGGTGAAGAGGTAAAACTGAAGAGGTAAAAAATTACTGAAGAACAGTAATTCAACTCTCAAACAGAAATTCTCTAGTAGTTCCTGGCATAGTTCTCTTTGCTAATGATCTTAACATCACCTTTCCTTCCATTGTCTGTGAACCATATTTTATTAATATATCTTATCTAAGTGATAATATATTTTTTCTGTAATATCAGTTCATACAGTCTTAAAAAGTAAGAGTGCTACAAAAAGTACCATTCTGAAAATAACAGTCTAATTATTGTAGTTGATACTGCTTTTTCTTTTGTAGTAGTAATGGAATTGCTAGGTTTATTTTTCTTCTTAGAAATGTTAAACCATTTTCATGACATTTATTAGACTAGAACAAGCTAAAACAGTGCCTCACAAGATATATTTGGGAGCACTAGTTAAAAGGAATTGTAGGAATTTTATCTTCTGCCCTTGTAGTTGTCATGGGTCTTCCTATCCAAGCTGGTGAGTCAGTGAAGGCTGCCCCATGCCCTGAAGACACCATAAATCCTCTCTACACCCCAATCCTCTGATTATCTTACTCTATTCTAGCATAGCATGCTTTGCTCACTGTTCTCTTAGTTTCAATCTTACCAACATCTTCATCTGTACTCCACATACAAAATGAAATTCTGTCAGGGCAGAGAGTCAGCCCTTCTTACAGTGCAGGGGGACTGGGTAGCTAGAAGATTTCTATTTGAGAAATGCATTTCTCTTTGAGAATATATTTCTTTTCAGAGCTCATTGTAAGCTGTAACAACTTTTTACTGAAGTAGAGTTTTTCCTCAATTTTTCATGCCATGTGAATTTTTCAATGTTTTCATAAACTCTCCATCTATTCTTTCATTGATAAATTTGTCTGTGAAATCATTTTAATCTCTTAGTTGTTTTTTTTTTTTTCCAGGAAACTACAATTTCTTTTCTCCTCCTTTATGGATTATTAGTAGGTTTTTTTTTTGTTCTGATACTTTAACCCTTTTAAGGCCACAAGAGTGTTTATTTTGAATGGTGTTTATTTCCACTCTAGACACACACAAGATCAATTTCTTGATCGTAGACTTATCTCATCCTGTATGGTGCAGTCCTGTTTGTGGTGAAGAGGTAAAACTGAAGAGGTAAAAAATTACTGAAGAACAGTAATTCAACTCTCAAACAGAAATTCTCTAGTAGTTCCTGGCATAGTTCTCTTTGCTAATGATCTTAACATCACCTTTCCTTCCATTGTCTGTGAACCATATTTTATTAATATATCTTATCTAAGTGATAATATATTTTTTCTGTAATATCAGTTCATACAGTCTTAAAAAGTAAGAGTGCTACAAAAAGTACCATTCTGAAAATAACAGTCTAATTATTGTAGTTGATACTGCTTTTTCTTTTGTAGTAGTAATGGAATTGCTAGGTTTATTTTTCTTCTTAGAAATGTTAAACCATTTTCATGACATTTATTAGACTAGAACAAGCTAAAAACAGTGCCTCACAAGATATATTTGGGAGAATAAAACATCTTAGTTTGGAAAATAGGAGATTCATGGAGAATCTTATAATTGTTTTGAGAAAGTGAGTTTCAACTTAATATTTGATTATAGTTATATGAAGATCATTTTAGCCTAGTTAAAAAAAGCGTTGTTTAGTCATAGTCATGTCAGACTATTTGTGGCCCCATGGACTACTAAAGATAGAGAAATTTGAAAATAAAAATTGGTATTTTTGTGTGGTCACAAATTTACGTATTCAAGCAGAGGTTATATAAACACACAGCAGAAGTATGATAAAGGGGACCCCTTTTCAGTAGTCTAGAATAAACTGTTTCAGATTTATTCTGGCTGTATTATTTGTAGTTCATTTTATAATTTTATGGAGGGGTAACATCAATTTTCAAGATATGTAAAAGTTTAACTAAACTCTGGACAAGAATGTTTCATTTCTATTGAATGCTTTGAATAGTTACAGTAGAAAGTATGAAAGACTATTACATAATCAGTGTATTTTGTTTTTTAATGTCATGATTTTTTGTCTATGTTTACATCTGTTCAGTAAAGATGAACTATACAGATGCATATTTATAGGAATATTTTCTTTCAAAGACTGATAAGAGCAATAGTATTAATAACTATCATTAAGCTTAAATATGTCAGCAAAAATTTATTTCCATGCTTCACTTTCAGATATACCAGAGAGGAATACCAATATTTATAATTCTCAGAACCTGTATTTAAATATCTTTAGATTACTTGCGTAAATATTCTTCTTGATTTTTGCAAGGGCAATTAGTATAATTCTTCTCTCAAGTATAGACTCTAGGTTTAGAATGGTAAATCACTTTACAAATGTATATGCATGCAATTTTATGCATGGGTATTTATGTGTTATATTTAGCTATATATTTGTATTTACATTTTATATTGAAAAGCATAAAAGAAGGAAATGCACAAGTGTATCTGAATGTCAAATCCTCCTTTATTTGATGATGTACTATTTCAGGTGATTTTTAATACATATGTAAAGAGGTAGCAATCAACTCAGACATGCTGTCAACAGACATTTGTTTGGTATTTGTCAAGTATTGTATTAAATTCTGGGGGAGAAATGATGCTAGACAGAGTTCTTATCTACAAGTGCATTCAGCTTAGTGGAATGAGGGAAGCAGATGTATAAATATATAAATAAAATGAGTCATAATAAAACATTAACATGTATTTCTTCATTATTAGTGTCTCTCACTCATTCCCAAATGGTAGTAAATACTTCCATTTGTTCTCATCTATTGTAATCATAGCTTCCCTGGTGGCTCAGATGGTAAAATATCTGGCTGCAATGAGGGAGATCCAGGTTCAATCCCTGGGTCAGGAAGATCTCCTGGAGAAGGAAATGGCAACCTATTCCAATATTCTTGCCTGGAGAATTCAACAGACAGAAGAGCCTGGTGGGCTACAGTCGCTGGGGTCACATAGAGTCAGCCATGCCTGAGTGACGAACTGTTTCTTTCATTGTAATCATGCCCATTGCTTAACTGAATGATCTTAATAGAGTAAATGTCTAAAAGAGATAGTCAATTAAGCAAACAGCTACATTATAAATACAATACCTTTGTATTCATCAAGTCTGAGAAACAGTATTAGGCAATCAAAATAAATATGGATATAGTTTTGATTGGTTAATATATTACAAATTATATTTATAATGTTAATGTATTACAAATTATAATTATCTGTGGGTAAGAACATGTTCCTAAAGAACACCTAGTCATGTAAGTACAGCAGAGAAACTAGAGGTTCTTTACAAAATTAACAATGAGCTAACTCCACCAACATGAATCTGTTCATCCCGCTACTTTTGTAACTAGTGAGTGAGGATTTGGATTTCATGGGAAAAGGAGAGGGAGAAAAGTGATAAAAATGGTATTTTGAAGTTGAGAAGACCTTGAGGGACCGGGGTTATCTATGGAAGCTACAACTCCTGGGGCACAGTCAACAGATCAAGGAGATGAGAAAACTGAGTGAGGAAGACTGAGTTGATTGGGAAGGAAATAGGTATCATTATTCATCCTTTATACCTAGAAGATATTCTGTTCATATACCCATCTCACAGAATAAAGTCTTTCTTCTTCCCTTATGTTTAGTGAAAATGGTAAGAAAATACAGACATCGGGTTGCGTCTAAGTTCATCTAGCATTGACTATTCAAACAATCCCTGAAAAAGGTTCTTATGTTGCCAGAAGATTCTTGAGAAACTTAAGTTGCAAAGCATAATATTAAATATTAGAATGGTACAGTTAGTAAAGAGAGAACCACCCTTATATTGAGCCACACCAAGGGCCATTTTTTAAACAGAAAAATTAATATTTTAAGTAAAGCCACCAAGTACAAATGCAAAGAAACACAAATACATTAATATACCTATCACTCAAAACAGGATATAAAGATAGACAATAGGCCTATAACTGAGGAATCTGGGAAAAGAAATGGATCAAACTGTAACGTAGTTCATTCCATTCTCTTGCTTCCTGGAAGGATTATTTTAAGAATTTAGGCATTCTCCCCCAAAGTGGATTTGCCTGGGAAAAGTTTCTATGGCAACATTCATGAGCAGAATAATTTGGCTATGCCTGATCACCTGTAAATATCCAGAACCTAATCTAACACCAGAGAAAAAATGGAATTAAACTTCTATGTATCTTTGAAAATAAAATGTGTATGCCATCCATTATGGCCGCACGATGTCACTACATTCAGTTAATTAAATTGTCCTTTCTCCTGATGTGAGAAATGGGATCAGTTTCACATCAGTTTCTCTTTCTATGGTTTTCCATTACAAACAGGGACTCCAATTAATATTAACTCAAAAAGTTTTTATTTTATAAAATGTCACAAATTATTAGCTAATTCATATTTTCTTATAGTTAGTTCTTTTGTATTATACAAAGTTTTTAGCTTTGTTTTTCTACCATGGTAATTACACTTCATAAGTAAACTTGACACATTCTGTCTTTTATTCATCTACCAAGGCCAAAAAAAAAAAATCCAAATCAAAACCTAAAGACAAATTTTATTATATCTGCAAAATGGATTTATTAATAGTGTCAGAAACTTTTCTGTACTTTGAAAATTAGAAATCTCCGTCAACAAGTCTCCCTCTAGCTACCTTTTCACTTCTCAACCTCACAGGAAAAAACACTCAAAAACAGTCATCTGTACCAGCTATCTTTACTTCCACTCTGTCAATTCTCTCTTCAAACCTTTTCAGTACAACAAAAATGCCTTTTTCAAAGTCATCATACTTCTGCTATATAAATCCTGTGATCACTTTTCAATTTTACTTTTCCTCAGTCTCTCAGTAGCATTTCACATAGTGTTTACAATTATTCCTATCCCAGTCTCTTTGCTGGCCTTTTCTTTGTCTGACTTCTAATAATGAACTCACTTTTTCATAATTTAAGAAATATGATCAGACAATCCAAAAATATTTATTAAGTGAAATTAAAAGTGAAACTAAAAAGAATTCAAATCCATGAGCATGTATATGTATTGGCCAGAAATAGACATGCCAAGGCAAGAATAAATTTGTTCATTCCATTCTCTTGCTTCCTGGAAGGATTATTTTAAGAATTTAGGCATTCTCCCCCAAAGTGGATTTGCCTGGGAAAAGTTTCTATGGCAACATTCATGAGCAGAATAATTTGGCTATGCCTGATCACCTGTAAATATCCAGAACCTAATCTAACACCAGAGAAAAAATGGAATTAAACTTCTATGTATCTTTGAAAATAAAATGTGTATGCCATCCATTATGGCCGCACGATGTCACTACATTCAGTTAATTAAATTGTCCTTTCTCCTGATGTGAGAAATGGGATCAGTTTCACATCAGTTTCTCTTTCTATGGTTTTCCATTACAAACAGGGACTCCAATTAATATTAACTCAAAAAGTTTTTATTTTATAAAATGTCACAAATTATTAGCTAATTCATATTTTCTTATAGTTAGTTCTTTTGTATTATACAAAGTTTTTAGCTTTGTTTTTCTACCATGGTAATTACACTTCATAAGTAAACTTGACACATTCTGTCTTTTATTCATCTACCAAGGCCAAAAAAAAAAAATCCAAATCAAAACCTAAAGACAAATTTTATTATATCTGCAAAATGGATTTATTAATAGTGTCAGAAACTTTTCTGTACTTTGAAAATTAGAAATCTCCGTCAACAAGTCTCCCTCTAGCTACCTTTTCACTTCTCAACCTCACAGGAAAAAACACTCAAAAACAGTCATCTGTACCAGCTATCTTTACTTCCACTCTGTCAATTCTCTCTTCAAACCTTTTCAGTACAACAAAAATGCCTTTTTCAAAGTCATCATACTTCTGCTATATAAATCCTGTGATCACTTTTCAATTTTACTTTTCCTCAGTCTCTCAGTAGCATTTCACATAGTGTTTACAATTATTCCTATCCCAGTCTCTTTGCTGGCCTTTTCTTTGTCTGACTTCTAATAATGAACTCACTTTTTCATAATTTAAGAAATATGATCAGACAATCCAAAAATATTTATTAAGTGAAATTAAAAGTGAAACTAAAAAGAATTCAAATCCATGAGCATGTATATGTATTGGCCAGAATATGTGTTAGTCACTCAATTATGTCTAAATCTTTGCGACCACAAGGATTCTGGCCCACTAGGCTCCTCTGTCCGTGGAATTCTCCAGGCAAGAAAACTGAAGTGGGTTGCTATTCAATACCTTCTGTAGGGGATCCTTCTGACCCAGGGATCAAACCTGCATTGCAGGCAGATTTGTTACTGTCTGAACCACCAGGTAAGCCCTGAATAGGTCAGATTTTTTGTCCTTCTATCCAGAATAGGTAAGATCATTCTGCAGTAATAAATTATCGAAAATATCCATGGTAAATCATGTCTTCCTTTGCCTTTATTTTCAGGCCAAACTGATAAGCATTGCCAATTATTTCAACAGAAGGACAACATGACCCATTGCTCATACTTCATTGCCCAAAGCAAGTAATATGCCCCATATGAGTTTTCAGGGTAGAAGTATATAATCCTCCAGCATGGAGACCCAGGAGCTTTGGTGAATGGTAATAACAATCTCCTCCAATACATAAGTGAACAAACTGAGAAGCTAAAACAACTTAATTCACTTGTCACCAGTACAGATTATTATAGAATTTTTTTTTTCTTCTTTGACAGAGGAATCTCCTTTATAGAAACATGCCTGCTAATACATATAGTAGAATTTTAGCTTTTGAATAACAAAATCAGGGGAGTGTGAGCAATAAACATGAAAGTGATTAGGCGAAGTTTTGGGGAAATATTGTTTGCTCACTACCAAAGTAACACCTCACACATAATTTATTAAATTCCAAGTGAAACACTGAACCTTCATGTTGGAGAGGTCTGAAGGTTAGTGTGATTAATCATAACACTGATAGTGGGACAACCAACAAGACTCTTGCTGTGCTACAAAATGAACAGAGATCATCAATCATGAAATATTCATGCTCAACATGTTTAACCTGATCCAGTCAAGCTTTCAGATTTGATTTTTACTTTATAGGAATAAAGATTTAGAGGACATCACAAAGGAACACAGATAAATCCAATGTCGGGCATTTTGTAAGAAAACGGGGTTTTGGAAAGTCATTCAAAAAAGGTTTTCACTCGATGATTTGAAACTAAAGCAATCCTCATGTATATGTATTGGCCAGAATATGTGTTAGTCACTCAATTATGTCTAAATCTTTGCGACCACAAGGATTCTGGCCCACTAGGCTCCTCTGTCCGTGGAATTCTCCAGGCAAGAAAACTGAAGTGGGTTGCTATTCAATACCTTCTGTAGGGGATCCTTCTGACCCAGGGATCAAACCTGCATTGCAGGCAGATTTGTTACTGTCTGAACCACCAGGTAAGCCCTGAATAGGTCAGATTTTTTGTCCTTCTATCCAGAATAGGTAAGATCATTCTGCAGTAATAAATTATCGAAAATATCCATGGTAAATCATGTCTTCTTTTGCCTTTATTTTCAGGCCAAACTGATAAGCATTGCCAATTATTTCAACAGAAGGACAACATGACCCATTGCTCATACTTCATTGCCCAAAGCAAGTAATATGCCCCATATGAGTTTTCAGGGTAGAAGTATATAATCCTCCAGCATGGAGACCCAGGAGCTTTGGTGAATGGTAATAACAATCTCCTCCAATACATAAGTGAACAAACTGAGAAGCTAAAACAACTTAATTCACTTGTCACCAGTACAGATTATTATAGAATTTTTTTTTTCTTCTTTGACAGAGGAATCTCCTTTATAGAAACATGCCTGCTAATACATATAGTAGAATTTTAGCTTTTGAATAACAAAATCAGGGGAGTGTGAGCAATAAACATGAAAGTGATTAGGCGAAGTTTTGGGGAAATATTGTTTGCTCACTACCAAAGTAACACCTCACACATAATTTATTAAATTCCAAGTGAAACACTGAACCTTCATGTTGGAGAGGTCTGAAGGTTAGTGTGATTAATCATAACACTGATAGTGGGACAACCAACAAGACTCTTGCTGTGCTACAAAATGAACAGAGATCATCAATCATGAAATATTCATGCTCAACATGTTTAACCTGATCCAGTCAAGCTTTCAGATTTGATTTTTACTTTATAGGAATAAAGATTTAGAGGACATCACAAAGGAACACAGATAAATCCAATGTTGGGCATTTTTGTAAGAAAACGGATTGGTATTTTCAAAGGGTTAATGTCATTAAAAAACAAAAAGGTAGGGGATTTATCTACATTAACCCAAACAAAGGAGACATACATCTGATTACATTATATGTATCCTGATGTGATTCTCATTAGTATTAAACAGTTATAAAACATTATTTTGGAGATAATTGAGAATTTGAATATAGATTTGATATTAATGATACTACAGGACTACTATTCATTTTATTTTATAATTTATTATGATTAGATAAGTAAATGTCCGGATTATTATGAGGCATATAATGAAGTATTTATGAGTGAAGTTAAATGTTTGTGAGTATCTCTCTAATGGTTCAAAATTAAAGATTAAGGCAAAAGAACGTTAAGGTAGGTATATGGATTTCATTGTATTACTTCATTACTTTTTATATACTTAAACTTCCCAATAAAAATTAGAGAAAAAGTTAGAGTGAAAGTTCATTTCTCCTCATAATATTTATACAGCTTAGAACACCTGAGCTTGTCCTATAATGCATAAGAGTATGGCTATCAAGGAGTTCTGTCCATTAATGGTTGGGTTACAAATTCTATTGAAGAGTAATTTATCAAATCTAGCAAAAACTATATTATAAAAATGTTAATTTCAGCTTAATTTATATTATAAAGTAACTGGATAGAACTAAAATGATGTTTTGAATGCATCTGATATACCTAAATAATAGATAAGGACAAATATACATTATTATTAAATTAAAAAAATATATTGCAGATGAATATCTCCATTGTGATACTAGGTAGTGGCAAGAGTTAGTACAAATCTATGTATGTGATTCTGAGAAAGGAGGTCTAGAAAGAAAACATTTTTTTAAATTTTATTTTAAAGCTTTATATATTCTTAGAAAAAAATTATATGTGAACAAGTAGCTATTTTTAAGTACTATTTTTCAATAATAAAAATGATCAAGACACATATGTCTACCTAAGTGTTAAAACTGGAAATGATCTTATTCTCTTCAATTATTTTTTTTAGTTTAAAACAAACAAAAATAATAATTGTGGTACACATGAACCCACATTTATAAGCCTACCATCACATAACTGAGACAATGTTTTACAGAACCAGGACAAGAACCTGGGCGCCATGACATCCTGCTTTTCTTGTGGCATATCAAGTCCCAGCTGTATGCTACTCAACCTCATGTATGTGTGTTCAGTCCTGTCCAATTCTTTGAGACCCCATGGACTGTAGTCTTTGGCATTGGCAGGTGGGTTCTTTACCATTGAGCCACCACAGAAGCTCTATCTAATTCAATGGTTAATTACAAAATAAATTTTAAGATAAAAGGTTTTGTCACATTACTTAAAAAAAAAATGAACATTCTAATTTGGAACAGGTAAACTAAAAGAAATAATTTTTGTTGCAGTATGATATTTTAAAGCATCTACTTACTAATCAAGTAAACTTTTATTTTTTAAGTTGAACGACTTTTTTAAAGTTTCTACATTTTACTTTAAGTAAATAAAGGTTAAATGCATTCTGAATTACTTTCCCCAAATTATCTAAAATATGACATTTTTATAACATTGAAAGAATTTTAAAATATAATTGTTTCCATTCCAATATGCATAGTATATTTAGTTGTGTTGATTAGAAAACCATGCGGTCCTGCATGAGGATAGGGGTGGGGAACTGATATATTGCCTCCATCATTCATTATTTGAGAGAGCAGGGAGCTTAAACTACATTCCTCAGGAGGGCCTATATCAGCTGGGATATTCTCTGTTCTCCTTCCCCACACTTCCTTCTTCCTTTGTATGGAAGGAAACACGATTGATCTGATTGTGAAACTAGTGGAAATTGACATCCACTTACACCTCAGGTGGTGAGTATACATGTGGAGAGTAATGTTTTAAATTGCAAAGGAACTGTTTCAAATTGGCTTACAATATTATATTAGTTTTAGGTACAACATAGTGTATTCAATATTTTATAGATTATATTCCATTTAAATTTATTATAAAATAATGACAATATCTCCCTGTGTTGTACAATGCATCCGTGTTTCTTACTGATCTGTAGTAGTTTGTTTCTCCTAATCCCACACCCAGATCTTCCCTCCCCACCCTGCTCTGCAGTCTTCTTCCCTCTGGTAACCACTAGCTTGCTCTCTGTATCTGTGAGTCTGTTTCTCCTTCATTAAATACATTAGTTTGCATTTTTTAAGGTTCCAGATATGCATCATAGTACAGAGTATATGTTCTTTTCTGACTTATTTCATGAAGCATAAGCCTCTCTAGTTCTATCCAAGTTGTTGTAAATGAACTTGTAATTCATCTAAATAGCAGAAAGAAACAATGGGCTTTCTCACCCTCCAGGTCTACCAGAAATCCTCTGCATCTGACTCCATGAAGCCTGCCAGGTTTCTCACAGGCCCAGTCAGGTCTCTTTCTCTCCTATGCTTTCTGCTCTGCGACAGAGAGCAGAATCACTGGCCACTACAACCCTCCATGCAGCTGACCAGGTAAATGTCGGCAACTCAGACTCAATTTTTGTAACAAGAGAATTCTATAATTTAGACTCAACTGGATTTGGTGGATGGGTGTTAGAAGGCAAAAGAGAAAGTTTCATTCTTCTGTGGAATTCAAATTGCACTCTCAATCCCCATTAAAATAGGCAACTCTTGTACTTTGAGTGGTACTGTAACTTTATATGGTGTGTTAGTAACACTGATCCTGTGTTCTGCTCATCAACCCATCCTAATATTCAACTTTATATTGCCTCCATCATTCATTATTTGAGAGAGCAGGGAGCTTAAACTACATTCCTCAGGAGGGCCTATATCAGCTGGGATATTCTCTGTTCTCCTTCCCCACACTTCCTTCTTCCTTTGTATGGAAGGAAACACGATTGATCTGATTGTGAAACTAGTGGAAATTGACATCCACTTACACCTCAGGTGGTGAGTATACATGTGGAGAGTAATGTTTTAAATTGCAAAGGAACTGTTTCAAATTGGCTTACAATATTATATTAGTTTTAGGTACAACATAGTGTATTCAATATTTTATAGATTATATTCCATTTAAATTTATTATAAAATAATGACAATATCTCCCTGTGTTGTACAATGCATCCGTGTTTCTTACTGATCTGTAGTAGTTTGTTTCTCCTAATCCCACACCCAGATCTTCCCTCCCCACCCTGCTCTGCAGTCTTCTTCCCTCTGGTAACCACTAGCTTGCTCTCTGTATCTGTGAGTCTGTTTCTCCTTCATTAAATACATTAGTTTGCATTTTTTAAGGTTCCACATATGCATCATAGTACAGAGTATATGTTCTTTTCTGACTTATTTCATGAAGCATAAGCCTCTCTAGTTCTATCCAAGTTGTTGTAAATGAACTTGTAATTCATCTAAATAGCAGAAAGAAACAATGGGCTTTCTCACCCTCCAGGTCTACCAGAAATCCTCTGCATCTGACTCCATGAAGCCTGCCAGGTTTCTCACAGGCCCAGTCAGGTCTCTTTCTCTCCTATGCTTTCTGCTCTGCGACAGAGAGCAGAATCACTGGCCACTACAACCCTCCATGCAGCTGACCAGGTAAATGTCGGCAACTCAGACTCAATTTTTGTAACAAGAGAATTCTATAATTTAGACTCAACTGGATTTGGTGGATGGGTGTTAGAAGGCAAAAGAGAAAGTTTCATTCTTCTGTGGAATTCAAATTGCACTCTCCAATCCCCATTAAAATAGGCAACTCTTGTACTTTGAGTGGTACTGTAACTTTATATGGTGTGTTAGTAACACTGATCCTGTGTTCTGCTCATCAACCCATCCTAATATTCACTTTTAGCTTTGAGAAACCTAAGGTGAGAAGGGGAACAAATTCTGAATAATTATACAATATTGATTATACATTTCTGAACTTTTACCCTTCATTTATTTTCTTCTATCCTGAATATTAAGAAAACAAGTTTTAGCCCAGAGAAAGTAGGCACTACTCAGTATATTGTGTGAATAGTCAAGCATGACTTTTTCAAAACTGTAGTCACTTTTTCTTTGCTTTGTTTTGCATCAAAGTGATAAAAAAAAAAAAAGCCAGAAAATAGGATATCCTTACAATTTTAACTTCAAATATTTATATAATCTATTAATAACATCATTCTATCCTAGTTTAAAATCTAGAAATGCTTTTAAAATACCAAATAGTTACTGGTTTTATTCTTTTTATGCTAAGGTAGCTGTCAGAATGTAAGAGCCAAAGTTGGCAAGTTGTGTGGGAATGGTACAGCTGTTTCAGGTAACACACTTTCCAGCTTGCTCTTGTTGTTTAGTCCCTAAGTTGTGTTTGATTGTTTTGTGACGCCATGGACTGTAACCCACCAGGCTCCTCTGTGCATGGGATCTCCCAGGCAAGAACACTAGAGTGGGCTGCCATTTCCTTCTCCAGGGGATCTTTCCAACCCCGGGATCAAACTCGTGTCTCAGGCTGTGCAGCTGGATTCTTTACCACTAAGCCACTAGGGAAGCTTGCCTTCTAGATTAACTGGAGGTAACATATTCAGACTATACTAAAAAGAGGGAAAAGCTCAAGGAATCAAAGTTCACTCAAATGATTGTCCTATTTCCAGAAAACCATATGGGATCAAATACAGTATGTGCTATCTTTATCTTTAGGTTTATTGACTTTATATTTCCCTTCTTCTAAACTCTTTCATATTTTCATGTTACTTTATAAAAATATTTTCTGTATTTTTATAAACCACAATCACATCTTTTGTGGAATGATAAAATATGTTTCTAATTTTACAGTTTAGCTTATTTTAAGATGAGATTTTTATGTTTTTTATAACCAAACTTATATTTCAAAATTCAGTTTTACTGAATTTACTTTGCAAAACTGCTTAAGTGTTTACTGTTGAAACATTCTTCCCTCAAATTTATAGTTTTATAGATGTCTATATTTTATATATTCAGCAGTATGGATGCAATTTTGAAGAGATATAGAAAATATTTATTATAATATGTAAATAGTGCCAGTTACTCCAGTAATAATATACTTATTTTCAGTTTTTAAAGTGGTTTTAGTGATTGTTTTTCCTTTACTTAGGAGTATTTTCCCAGAAAGAACAAAATAAAACAGATTAATCTGAATAGCTTCTTTGTAAAATAATTTATTTGTATTAGATAAAAAACCTGGTCATACTAGAGCTGATAGAGAATTATAGTGTATATAAAGGTAACCAGGTAATTTTGTTTTATAAGAAGTGTGTTATGAATTTCCTTTGTTACATTACTGGAAGATATTAAATCAGAGTTTCAGAAACATAACTCTCTGAACTTTTTTCTTTCATTTATCTTCAATAGCATGTGAATTTTCAAGATGACCTAGAATGAACAAGATCAAGTTTTAAACCACTCTTTTTACAAATTTAATACCAATTCAATCTGATATTTGACCTTCGTTTTCATGACTGGGCTATTTGTCTCCATGCAAGGTACTTTTGGGTAACTGGTTTAAAGTCTTTGAACTAAGTTAAATACCTTATCTGAAGCCAAAGTTCTTTAAAAATTTTTAGGGCTTCCATGGAAGTATCGTTAATGTGTCATTAATGTTTAAAAATCTGCATAATATGAAAATTTTGAAAAGAAGTCATTTATAACATATTCAGCTATAAGAAACTCAAGGAATCAAAGTTCACTCAAATGATTGTCCTATTTCCAGAAAACCATATGGGATCAAATACAGTATGTGCTATCTTTATCTTAAGGTTTATTGACTTTATATTTCCTTCTTCTAAACTCTTTCATATTTTCATGTTACTTTATAAAAATATTTTCTGTATTTTTATAAACCACAATCACATCTTTTGTGGAATGATAAAATATGTTTCTAATTTTACAGTTTAGCTTATTTTAAGATGAGATTTTTATGTTTTTTATAACCAAACTTATATTTCAAAATTCAGTTTTACTGAATTTACTTTGCAAAACTGCTTAAGTGTTTACTGTTGAAACATTCTTCCCTCAAATTTATAGTTTTATAGATGTCTATATTTTATATATTCAGCAGTATGGATGCAATTTTGAAGAGATATAGAAAATATTTATTATAATATGTAAATAGTGCCAGTTACTCCAGTAATAATATACTTATTTTCAGTTTTTAAAGTGGTTTTAGTGATTGTTTTTCCTTTACTTAGGAGTATTTTCCCAGAAAGAACAAAATAAAACAGATTAATCTGAATAGCTTCTTTGTAAAATAATTTATTTGTATTAGATAAAAATCCTGGTCATACTAGAGCTGATAGAGAATTATAGTGTATATAAAGGTAACCAGGTAATTTTGTTTTATAAGAAGTGTGTTATGAATTTCCTTTGTTACATTACTGGAAGATATTAAATCAGAGTTTCAGAAACATAACTCTCTGAACTTTTTTCTTTCATTTATCTTCAATAGCATGTGAATTTTCAAGATGACCTAGAATGAACAAGATCAAGTTTTAAACCACTCTTTTTACAAATTTAATACCAATTCAATCTGATATTTGACCTTCGTTTTCATGACTGGGCTATTTGTCTCCATGCAAGGTACTTTTGGGTAACTGGTTTAAAGTCTTTGAACTAAGTTAAATACCTTATCTGAAGCCAAAGTTCTTTAAAAATTTTTAGGGCTTCCATGGAAGTATCGTTAATGTGTCATTAATGTTTCGAAAAAATCTGCATAATATGAAAATTTTGAAAAGAAGTCATTACTAAATATACCCTCTGAATATTTTATAATAGATGCAATAACAATTCTTTGGAGAACAGTCTCTACGGAGTTGAGGCTCAGAACTCTGAGGATATGGTGTTATATAAGTGTTGGTTAAGTGGTAGTTCTTACAAATGAAAATACAATCATTCAGTTTTTCCCTGTATTTATCAGTGCACTACTTGCTTCCTCTTCTTCATATTTTTAAAATTTTGACAGTTTGTCATTCCTGTTTCTTTCTATGGATATGTTTATTAGTTTACATGTAATTTTTTGATACTAATTCAAAACTGAGTGAACATGATGGGGCTCTTTCTGGGAGTGGAAAAATGAGATCAGGGCTGCATCTTAATTGCTACTGCAGAGGCCGTACTGCAAGACGGTGGGGAGAAGAAAGGCTCTTCCTCCCTCTTCATACTTCCACTTTCTGACAGGTGTATATTGGTGAAACTAAACAGAAAGTCAGGGGGCCCCCTGGTGACTCAGTGGTGAAGAATTTGATGGCCAACGCAGGAGACATAAGTTCGATTCTTGGGCTGGGAACATCCACTGAAGAAGGAAATGCTAAACCACTCCAGTATTCTTGCCTGGAAAATACCGTGGACAGAAGAACCTCATGGGCTAGAGTCCATGGGATTGCAGAGTGGGACAAGACTTAATGATTAAACAACAGAAAGTCAATGCTCCACCATATCCCAGCAAATAGAGATGATGCTAAATAACTGCCCTAGGCCATGCTTTGCTATTCAGTTTCTACTTCTTTACAGTGGAATCATTGAATGTTGAGAAAATGGAATCACATAATATGTATAAAATAAGAAATTCTCCTTTAAGAGAATCTCTTGAATGGGTCTGGTTTTATTTATTTACTTATTTTTTATTCATGTATATTCTGTGACTTCAGTGTAACTTTTTAAGAGTTTTGTAGTTAAGTGTAAAGAGTCTGGTTCACACTTTTTAATTATGACTGATTACACCTAACTACTACACTTTAAAAAGTTACACTGAAGTCATAGAGCATACATAAAGAAGAAATAAGTATGGGCTTCCCCTGGTGGTCCAGTGGATAGGGACACCGCCTTGCAGTGCAAGGGGCGCCGGTTTGATCCCTGGCCTGGGAAGATCCCACGTGCCGTGGAGCGGCTGGACCGATGTGTCCAATTACCGAGCCGGAGCTCTGGAGCGCATGCGCCCAGAGCCGGCGCTCTGCGACAACGGACGCCACCGCGATGGGAGGCCCACAGGAGCCAAAGAACAAAGATGGATGAAAACAGAGAAATGAAAGACCAATAGAAGTGGCCCGCCCACTCCCCTCCCTCCCCAACCTGACCCCCGCCCAAAAATACAAATAAAATAAAATAAAATAAAGAATAAGTAAATAAATAAAACTATGAAGCATAGAAAAATAAGAAAATACATAAAGGTTTGGAGAAATTCTCAGAAGAAAGCAGATGGCAGCTGATCCAATTACATTAATTAGTTTTTATAATAAATATTGTTTATATAATTATAATATAAATGCTATTTATTAATGTTTAATCTTTAGAAGTAACTCATAGAAAAACCCTGGTAAGCTTAATTGTAGTTAGAGGACAGAATATAGATGTTGTGGCCTAACTTTAAACAATAAAAAGAAAAATAATACAACAGACACATACAGAGAAAGAAGGACCATTAAATATCCTTATGTTCTCTTTTATTTTTGAGGATCTATGTACACTAACATTTATGGAAGTCAGGACATGGATGTAAAATAATTGCATTTAAACTAAAGATAACTATTTAAAAAAAAAACAAGAATAAAATAATGTGCCAAAAAAAGTTAAAGGAGGGGGAAAGCAGACAACAATACACTTATAAGAATTACCACTTAATCAAAAGGAAGTGTTTAATTTGGAACAATTTTCACCTATTCCTCATCTTCTAAACTTTGACATGTTTGACAGATATAGCAAGTTATCTAGCAGAATGCCTCTCAATTTGAATTTGTGTGATATATTCTCATATGTGGATTCAGGTTGCTTTATGGCAGGCTTTCTAAGACTTGTAAAATGTCATCATTTCAGAAAGCGTAAAGTGTCAGATTTGTGCACAAATTGTTGCAATATTAATGATGTTAATTTTAATCACTTAGTGTGATACATGTCAGGTGTTTTCACTGTCAAGTTACTCTTTCCCTACTATAATTAACTTGTAATATGTGTGGGTGAGTGGATACTGTGAGAATATGCACTGTGGATTAGATAATAACAGTATAACAACTTTAAATTTGGGGACTTTGATAGTCAAATCCTATATATATGAGATATACTTGTTCTTAGAAAATACATGTGAAATAGTGAGAAGTGAAGGAGTACAATATTCCCAACTTAATTCCAAACAGTTTAGAAAAAAATCACATGCATGCATAAATTGATTCATAGAGACAAAAACAAAATAAATATTGCAAAGTGTGAAAATTAGTGAATCTGGATGGATGAAGGGCATCTGGCTGCTTTTTGTACTATTCTTGCATTTTCTTTGTAAGTTTTAAAATAAAATTAAAAAATTATTAAAACATAAAATGCTTATTCTAAGGTTTCAACTATGCATTAAAGATTACAACAAGAAAATCAGCTCTTCATTTTTTTCTTAATTTACGCATTAATTATTTTTCTGTAAGGAAAAATGATATAATAATCAAAACTTAAGCATTTAGTACTTAGTCCATAGTGAGGACTTAAAACAGTATGGTAGTGATTAAAGGGGAAAGAAGAGGAAACACTTGCTCTCCAAATTTGCTAAATGAAGACCTAAGATGGTGATTTTCACAGTCAGATTTGCCCTACATAGAACTGCTTGTTCCTCTCAGTCTGTCTTCTCTACTGAAAATCTTCTAGCTGATATGCCACATACATTATGTGCCAAAAAAAGTTAAAGGAGGGGGAAAGCAGACAACAATACACTTATAAGAATTACCACTTAATCAAAAGGAAGTGTTTAATTTGGAACAATTTTCACCTATTCCTCATCTTCTAAACTTTGACATGTTTGACAGATATAGCAAGTTATCTAGCAGAATGCCTCTCAATTTGAATTTGTGTGATATATTCTCATATGTGGATTCAGGTTGCTTTATGGCAGGCTTTCTAAGACTTGTAAAATGTCATCATTTCAGAAAGCGTAAAGTGTCAGATTTGTGCACAAATTGTTGCAATATTAATGATGTTAATTTTAATCACTTAGTGTGATACATGTCAGGTGTTTTCACTGTCAAGTTACTCTTTCCCTACTATAATTAACTTGTAATATGTGTGGGTGAGTGGATACTGTGAGAATATGCACTGTGGATTAGATAATAACAGTATAACAACTTTAAATTTGGGGACTTTGATAGTCAAATCCTATATATATGAGATATACTTGTTCTTAGAAAATACATGTGAAATAGTGAGAAGTGAAGGAGTACAATATTCCCAACTTAATTCCAAACAGTTTAGAAAAAAATCACATGCATGCATAAATTGATTCATAGAGACAAAAACAAAATAAATATTGCAAAGTGTGAAAATTAGTGAATCTGGATGGATGAAGGGCATCTGGCTGCTTTTTGTACTATTCTTGCATTTTCTTTGTAAGTTTTAAAATAAAATTAAAAAATTATTAAAACATAAAATGCTTATTCTAAGGTTTCAACTATGCATTAAAGATTACAACAAGAAAATCAGCTCTTCATTTTTTTCTTAATTTACGCATTAATTATTTTTCTGTAAGGAAAAATGATATAATAATCAAAACTTAAGCATTTAGTACTTAGTCCATAGTGAGGACTTAAAACAGTATGGTAGTGATTAAAGGGGAAAGAAGAGGAAACACTTGCTCTCCAAATTTGCTAAATGAAGACCTAAGATGGTGATTTTCACAGTCAGATTTGCCCTACATAGAACTGCTTGTTCCTCTCAGTCTGTCTTCTCTACTGAAAATCTTCTAGCTGATATGCCACATACATTATAGCAGCGTAAAGACACTATTGTTGGCTTGTTACAATGAGCTATGGAGGATCTGAAAGACTGCCAGGTACAAATCATTGACAAAGTACTGATACTCCAAAATCAACTCCTCTAGGCTTCTTTCAGGTAACTGAAGATGATATGCCAAAGTGTTTCACATTTCTTTCTCTTTTGAAGTGTGCACTTAATGTATAAATTTGGAAAAGAGAGTACTTTTTAAATGTAAAAACACTCATTTTCTTATTTCAAGCAAAGGTTGTTGAAAATTCTTATTTAATAAAGGTAAATGTAGAAGGCATTACATTAAAATTTGTCATTCTTACAGCCTGTATCTATTTTACACTAGATTGTACCATTGGTTGGACCCAGTGACACTTACTATTAATTTGAGATTAATTATCTTTGTTTCATGAAATTCAAAAAGGAAGGCAATAAAAGCAAGAAAAGTTATCTAAAAATAACAAAAATTTTGTAAAATTCAATATATCCTCATTAGCTTTTATAAAAAAACCCAATGTTTTCCAGACTGAATTTATATTTCTATGAAGCTCTTCATACAGACACGTAAGTAAATCAAATTTTACTGCTTTCTGTAGAAACATTTAAACACAGCACACTACTTAAATATTTTCTACCTTAATATGTGATCTGAGAAGCTTTTCTCTTCCTTGTCCATGGTAGTACTGCCAGTGTTCACAGCATTTTAGTATTCACTTCAGGAATGTTTCTACAGACTTCAGCAATTGACCCTCTTACATTTGAGGAATGTTTGAATTTTTAAACATAAAATGCTTATTCTAAGGTTTCAACTATGCATTAAAGATTACAACAAGAAAATCAGCTCTTCATTTTTTTCTTAATTTACGCATTAATTATTTTTCTGTAAGGAAAAATGATATAATAATCAAAACTTAAGCATTTAGTACTTAGTCCATAGTGAGGACTTAAAACAGTATGGTAGTGATTAAAGGGGAAAGAAGAGGAAACACTTGCTCTCCAAATTTGCTAAATGAAGACCTAAGATGGTGATTTTCACAGTCAGATTTGCCCTACATAGAACTGCTTGTTCCTCTCAGTCTGTCTTCTCTACTGAAAATCTTCTAGCTGATATGCCACATACATTATAGCAGCGTAAAGACACTATTGTTGGCTTGTTACAATGAGCTATGGAGGATCTGAAAGACTGCCAGGTACAAATCATTGACAAAGTACTGATACTCCAAAATCAACTCCTCTAGGCTTCTTTCAGGTAACTGAAGATGATATGCCAAAGTGTTTCACATTTCTTTCTCTTTTGAAGTGTGCACTTAATGTATAAATTTGGAAAAGAGAGTACTTTTTAAATGTAAAAACACTCATTTTCTTATTTCAAGCAAAGGTTGTTGAAAATTCTTATTTAATAAAGGTAAATGTAGAAGGCATTACATTAAAATTTGTCATTCTTACAGCCTGTATCTATTTTACACTAGATTGTACCATTGGTTGGACCCAGTGACACTTACTATTAATTTGAGATTAATTATCTTTGTTTCATGAAATTCAAAAAGGAAGGCAATAAAAGCAAGAAAAGTTATCTAAAAATAACAAAAATTTTGTAAAATTCAATATATCCTCATTAGCTTTTATAAAAAAACCCAATGTTTTCCAGACTGAATTTATATTTCTATGAAGCTCTTCATACAGACACGTAAGTAAATCAAATTTTACTGCTTTCTGTAGAAACATTTAAACACAGCACACTACTTAAATATTTTCTACCTTAATATGTGATCTGAGAAGCTTTTCTCTTCCTTGTCCATGGTAGTACTGCCAGTGTTCACAGCATTTTAGTATTCACTTCAGGAATGTTTTTACAGACTTCAGCAATTGACCCTCTGTTACATTTGAGGAATGTTTGAATTTTGTAAATATTACCAATTCACTACATGCTAATTTAGTGTGTATAGTATGAGTGATACTGACAAAACCAGATAATATAATTTGAGATAATGAAGCGCTGTGAAAATAAACAGGTATCAAGACTTATATCCTGTTTAGTTCATCAGTTGAGATTAAAAATAAAAGAAGAGGTCCTAATTTACTTTTTAATATAAGCTCTTTGTAATTAATGCATTTTTTGGTCTTTGCATTCATTAAAGTTCTCAAGAGAATATACAGTAAAACCTAGTAAATGTGTGAACAAACCACATTTGACATTATATGGTCATCCCATTAACTTATTTATACACTCAATGACCACATATTAATACTTGCACACCTATCCTGTACCAGTGATGATTAACTTTTTTCTGTTGCTCTTTTCTTTATGTCAGACTCTGTTTCGGGACAATCCATGGAAACTAAAACTTAGTTAAGTTACTTGCCCAAGGTCACACAACAAAAGTGACATGAAACAGATTTAAAGCTCTGCAGAACTTTAAATTCACTGAAACATTACTCTGTACTTGTTAGGATTTGATATATTTCCTCAAAATCACTGTCTTGTGACTAAGAATGAAATTATTAACAAACAATCCTGAAAATTAGCACAATATATACTAATATGCAAATATTAAGAGTTTTCCTACCCCCCCCCCATTCTGTTAGGAACAGAATAGGGCACTAGTGAAGAAAACTCAGAGTCAAATCTGAGTTCACCCCTCCATTTGTTTGATGAAATTCAAAAGGAAGGCAATAAAAGCAAGAAAAGTTATCTAAAAATAACAAAAATTTTGTAAAATTCAATATATCCTCATTAGCTTTTATAAAAAAACCCAATGTTTTCCAGACTGAATTTATATTTCTATGAAGCTCTTCATACAGACACGTAAGTAAATCAAATTTTACTGCTTTCTGTAGAAACATTTAAACACAGCACACTACTTAAATATTTTCTACCTTAATATGTGATCTGAGAAGCTTTTCTCTTCCTTGTCCATGGTAGTACTGCCAGTGTTCACAGCATTTTAGTATTCACTTCAGGAATGTTTTTACAGACTTCAGCAATTGACCCTCTGTTACATTTGAGGAATGTTTGAATTTTGTAAATATTACCAATTCACTACATGCTAATTTAGTGTGTATAGTATGAGTGATACTGACAAAACCAGATAATATAATTTGAGATAATGAAGCGCTGTGAAAATAAACAGGTATCAAGACTTATATCCTGTTTAGTTCATCAGTTGAGATTAAAAATAAAAGAAGAGGTCCTAATTTACTTTTTAATATAAGCTCTTTGTAATTAATGCATTTTTTGGTCTTTGCATTCATTAAAGTTCTCAAGAGAATATACAGTAAAACCTAGTAAATGTGTGAACAAACCACATTTGACATTATATGGTCATCCCATTAACTTATTTATACACTCAATGACCACATATTAATACTTGCACACCTATCCTGTACCAGTGATGATTAACTTTTTTCTGTTGCTCTTTTCTTTATGTCAGACTCTGTTTCGGGACAATCCATGGAAACTAAAACTTAGTTAAGTTACTTGCCCAAGGTCACACAACAAAAGTGACATGAAACAGATTTAAAGCTCTGCAGAACTTTAAATTCACTGAAACATTACTCTGTACTTGTTAGGATTTGATATATTTCCTCAAAATCACTGTCTTGTGACTAAGAATGAAATTATTAACAAACAATCCTGAAAATTAGCACAATATATACTAATATGCAAATATTAAGAGTTTTCCTACCCCCCCCCCCATTCTGTTAGGAACAGAATAGGGCACTAGTGAAGAAAACTCAGAGTCAAATCTGAGTTCACTCCTCCATTTGTTTGATGAGATTTCAAGCAAGTTACTTGGCATTTTTAAGCCTCTGTCCTATCATCTGTAGACTGAGAATATTACTATCAATAATAATACCTACCACCTGGAAATGTAGATTAAATAAAATAATGTACAAGGCCAAAGCATTGGAGGTACCAGAACACACTGGACTATTTAAAGGTTTAAAAATATCTAACACCCCTTCTCTAATAAAAAGAGGCAAAAGGAAGCAGATAGAAAAGAAAGTGACAGCTTCATTAGTGGTTAAAGTCGATGCTGGAGAGTGTGGCTTCCTTCGTATGCCAATGAATTGCTAACGCTGATTTCCAGAATGAAACACTTTTTAAATTTTTTTTAAAGATTTATTTATGTATTTATTTTTGGGCGGGGGTCGGGTTGGGGAGGGAGGGGAGCAGGCGAGCCACTTCTATTGGTCTTTCGTTTCTCTATGTTCATCCGTCTTTGTTCTTTGGCTCCTGTGGGCCTCCCATCGCGGTGGTGTCTGTTGTTGCAGAGCGCCGGCTCTGGGCGCATGCGCTCCAGAGCTCCGGCTCAGTAATTGGACACATCAGTCCAGCCGCTGCGTGGCACATGGGATCTTCCCAGGCCAGGGCTCGAACCGGCGCCCCTTGCACTGCAAGGTGGTGTCCTTAGCCACTGGACCACCAGGGGAAGCCCCAGAATGGAACACTTTTAACATCACATATTGACCTACAATAAGCAGACTACTGTGTATTTTCTCAGCAAAGGTGGCTTATCGGGGATGAGCAGAAAACTGCAAGTGGAGGTCTTGCACCATGGCTAGCCATATGCAAGTCCCACTGCAAGGGGAGGAGAACACTTTATAGAGGGCTAAAGGAGGTTGGGAGGGCAATAGAGCCCTACAGAGTTTTCCATTGTCTTAGTTCCTTCGAGAAAAGAAGAGTTTTCTTCTTCCTGTTAGGGTCTGTTACCCTTTCAGGGCATGAGGCTTCCTTCTGGTCTCCTTGCACTACTGAGTTGAGGGTTTTTTTAAAAGTCTTGGTTTTTCCATATGCAAATATTAAGATTTTTCTTGTTAGGAACAGAATAGGGCACTAGTGAAGAAAACTCAGAGTCAAATCTGAGTTCACTCCTCCATTTGTTTGATGAGATTTCAAGCAAGTTACTTGGCATTTTTAAGCCTCTGTCCTATCATCTGTAGACTGAGAATATTACTATCAATAATAATACCTACCACCTGGAAATGTAGATTAAATAAAATAATGTACAAGGCCAAAGCATTGGAGGTACCAGAACACACTGGACTATTTAAAGGTTTAAAATATCTAACACCCTTCTCTAATAAAAGAGGCAAAAGGAAGCAGATAGAAAAGAAAGTGACAGCTTCATTAGTGGTTAAAGTCGATGCTGGAGAGTGTGGCTTCCTTCAGATCCCAAAATGAATTGCTAACGCTGATTTCCAGAATGAAACACTTTTTAAATTTTTTTTAAAGATTTATTTATGTATTTATTTTTGGGCGGGGGTCGGGTTGGGGAGGGAGGGGAGCAGGCGAGCCACTTCTATTGGTCTTTCGTTTCTCTATGTTCATCCGTCTTTGTTCTTTGGCTCCTGTGGGCCTCCCATCGCGGTGGTGTCTGTTGTTGCAGAGCGCCGGCTCTGGGCGCATGCGCTCCAGAGCTCCGGCTCAGTAATTGGACACATCAGTCCAGCCGCTGCGTGGCACATGGGATCTTCCCAGGCCAGGGCTCGAACCGGCGCCCCTTGCACTGCAAGGTGGTGTCCTTAGCCACTGGACCACCAGGGGAAGCCCCAGAATGGAACACTTTTAACATCACATATTGACCTACAATAAGCAGACTACTGTGTATTTTCTCAGCAAAGGTGGCTTATCGGGGATGAGCAGAAAACTGCAAGTGGAGGTCTTGCACCATGGCTAGCCATATGCAAGTCCCACTGCAAGGGGAGGAGAACACTTTATAGAGGGCTAAAGGAGGTTGGGAGGGCAATAGAGCCCTACAGAGTTTTCCATTGTCTTAGTTCCTTCGAGAAAAGAAGAGTTTTTCTTCTTCCTGTTAGGGTCTGTTACCCTTTCAGGGCATGAGGCTTCCCCTTCTGGTCTCCTTGCACTACTGAGTTGAGGTATCTGTTCATTAATTTCTTGCACCTGTCATAGACAGGACTCTGTAACTATAGCTCTTCACACTTGGGGAATTTTCTTACCAAACTTACAGCAGGAACTGAAACTATATGCTAGTACCTATGTCCCTGCCTTTTAACTGAAAGTCTCCCAGCCCTCTTCTGTGTCTCAAAAGACTGACTCAAGAGGTAATGGTTTGGAAATGTGAAGATGTAGAAACAAAGAGTAACTGCTGGGCTAAGAAACAGGTAACACTTTAGACTATAAATCAGGCACATACCAGAGTCACTACACTGCCAGTGTCATGAAAGATACAAATACAGGCCTGACACACATTCCCAAGTTGTTTTTACAGGAAGTACAGCCCCTCTAGATGAAAACTGCCGATTCTAAACACATAGACACCAGAGGGGTTGAAATGAGAACATTGATAATGTTTGACACTTCACCTTGATGCCAGTCAATCTGAGAATTTACCACAAGCTGATCATGGATCCTGCAGATTCCTTCCCTTCCTGCCTGCCTTTAAAACCCTTTCCTAAAAGTCACTGGGAAGTTCGGGTCTTTTGAGCATGATAATGATATGCTATTACAATATGCATGACCTAGGCACCCTGTGTTAAACATTGTATTTTCTTTCACCACAACCCAGTGTCAATACATTGCCTTTGCTGTGCATCATATAAGCAGAGCCAAATTAAAGTTTCATAACAGAACAGAGCAGGATGATTGCTTCTTATAGACAAGAAGCTCACAAAAAAAGGAGAAAGGTACTCCATAGTATGCCTACTTCATTTCTATTAAATTAACTGTTCAGTCAAGTTGATTCCCCAACAAAGGAACAACAACAGAAGTTACTTTCCAGGTGGCTCATTAGTAAAGACTCTGCTTGCCAATGTAGGAGACACTGGTTCCATCCCTGAGTTGGAAAATCCCCTGGTGAAGGAAATGGCAACCCACTCCAGTATTCTTGTCTGGAAAATCCTATGAACAGAGAAGTCTGGTGGGGTATAGTCCATGAAGTTGCAAACAGTCAGACACAATTTAGAGACTAAAGGACAGCTAAAGTTACTTCTTGCCTTTTGGTAGAAGTGAATGAATGAATGGAGAAAGACTAGACCTGTAAATCTCAGGATCGTTACTTAACAAGGAAATCAGAGGCAACACAAGTAGAAATTCTAAAGGTATAATTATTCCTATTATTAATGTCTAAAAAAATCAGAAGGAAAAAATCATAGAATCACAGAAATAAATGGAGTTTAGGTGAGTGCTGAAAAAGAGAAAGACAATTTTACAGTGCTAAAGAATAATTTGAACTAAGGTACCCAGCCCTGAGAGAAGCTGTGCATTTCAGAATCCTCAGAATCTAAAGTGTATGTTGGAAGAATGGGTTATGAGGAGAAGAAACAGGAGACCATAAAGAAGAGGAAGCAGATTTTGAGGAAATTTAATGTCACTTCAGTGACTCTGGACATTATCATGTACAAATTGGGAATCAGTCAAAATTTAATTGGAAGAGATCAAAAGTGATTCTGTTGCCTTTTTTTTTTTTTTTTTTAAGGAGATTACGCTAAAAAGACTGTAAGACAGAAACATAGCTAGCACAGACTGTTTTGGTACTCCACATGAAAGATGATTGAGATGAATAGGATTCAGGAGAAATGAGGGGGTTAATGTATGATTTGGAATTTGATTGGGAAAAGAGAGGGGGAGGAGGGAAGCATTCAATTATTGTTCCTAGGTTCATGACCTCAAATATGAAAATGATAAAACTAGAGCAAAAATCAAATACATGGCAGACTGGAAATAACAAGGCCTTAGGAAGTATAAAGATGAATATATATGTAAAACTGAATCACTCTGCAATATACCTGAAACTAACAAAACATTATACATCATCTACACTTCAATATAAAATAAAAATTAATAATAAAAGAACTCAACAGGAGGATTATCTCTGAACAGAAAATTACTATTCAGAATATTCTAAAAGGTTAGAAACATTAAAAGCATCAGCACTCCCTGTTCTGTGCCTTCTGATACCTTGGCATGATTTAAGAGCACTCTATTTAAAAAAAAGGGGGAATTTATCTGAATTCTAAAGAAGCAATGATACTTATTTAGTTGAAAAGAGGATACAGGTTGGATATATTTATAGTAGTTGAACATATTAATTATTTCTTCAATACTGGATTGTCATAATCATCTTGTACAATTCACTTTATCCCATTACTAAGACAACTAGAGGCATTATGAGTTTGACATCAGTCAACTTTCTCCCAGGAAAACTGTTCATGTTTCCTCCTATTAAAGGGAAAAAGAGCACATCTTTATTAAGATTATATTCTTATTTTAAGTATCCAGTAATTCAAGACTGTTGGACTTCTGCATAAATCACATGGGTTTTAGGTCTGCTAACTGGTCTAACAGAACTATTTTTTAAATCTTCTCAAATAGGATCCCTGGAGGTGGGGCTCCATGGTAGATTAAGGTTGGACAATATTGCTTTCGACTGAGTTCTGCACATTTCTTTGAAGACTGAATAATACGTGTATAATGGATACTATTCTCCACAAAGAATATCGAAAGTAAGTAGAAATAAAATGTAGGGGAAGTAATTCTCCTTTCTGGTCATGGCAGAATATTTTGATTGAACTAACCCTACCACAAATAATTATAAAATGTTGACCAAATCAGTTTTTAAAAAGTATTTGAAAGCGTGGAAAGTGATGAAAAGATAGATGAACTAGAAGGGTTTTATTCTTGATTGGCCAAAAGTGCAAGGAAAATATGTTGAGTTTGCTGCTGTCTATTAGAAACACTCCCACTCTGCACATAGTTCAGGCAGCACAAGAAGCTTGTTGGCCTATACGTGCCAGAAGACCTATTTCAGAGCTAGAATATCAGATGGAAAGATAGAGAGAAAATCCTTTAAGAGAGGGAGCCTCAAAGGGATTGAACCCACAAATCTACATTAAAAATCACCCCAGTACTTGCACTCCCACTTCACATACATGGGAAAGATCCCAACGGCCTTAAATAAAACCATCACGGGGAAGCAGAATGGACTTGGTAAAAAATTAATCTGTGGTCATCTACAGCAGGGAGGAAGTTCAGAGGTGGAATCTAGCCATGTTAATTGTTTAATAGGACAAAAGTAATTATAATAATTCTGTGCCTTCTGATACCTTGGCATGATTTAAGAGCACTCTATTTAAAAAAAAGGGGGAATTTATCTGAATTCTAAAGAAGCAATGATACTTATTTAGTTGAAAAGAGGATACAGGTTGGATATATTTATAGTAGTTGAACATATTAATTATTTCTTCAATACTGGATTGTCATAATCATCTTGTACAATTCACTTTATCCCATTACTAAGACAACTAGAGGCATTATGAGTTTGACATCAGTCAACTTTCTCCCAGGAAAACTGTTCATGTTTCCTCCTATTAAAGGGAAAAAGAGCACATCTTTATTAAGATTATATTCTTATTTTAAGTATCCAGTAATTCAAGACTGTTGGACTTCTGCATAAATCACATGGGTTTTAGGTCTGCTAACTGGTCTAACAGAACTATTTTTTAAATCTTCTCAAATAGGATCCCTGGAGGTGGGGCTCCATGGTAGATTAAGGTTGGACAATATTGCTTTCGACTGAGTTCTGCACATTTCTTTGAAGACTGAATAATACGTGTATAATGGATACTATTCTCCACAAAGAATATCGAAAGTAAGTAGAAATAAAATGTAGGGGAAGTAATTCTCCTTTCTGGTCATGGCAGAATATTTTGATTGAACTAACCCTACCACAAATAATTATAAAATGTTGACCAAATCAGTTTTTAAAAAGTATTTGAAAGCGTGGAAAGTGATGAAAAGATAGATGAACTAGAAGGGTTTTATTCTTGATTGGCCAAAAGTGCAAGGAAAATATGTTGAGTTTGCTGCTGTCTATTAGAAACACTCCCCACTCTGCACATAGTTCAGGCAGCACAAGAAGCTTGTTGGCCTATACGTGCCAGAAGACCTATTTCAGAGCTAGAATATCAGATGGAAAGATAGAGAGAAAATCCTTTAAGAGAGGGAGCCTCAAAGGGATTGAACCCACAAATCTACATTAAAAATCACCCCAGTACTTGCACGCCCACTTCACATACATGGGAAAGATCCCAACGGCCTTAAATAAAACCATCACGGGGAAGCAGAATGGACTTGGTAAAAAATTAATCTGTGGTCATCTACAGCAGGGAGGAAGTTCAGAGGTGGAATCTAGCCATGTTAATTGTTTAATAGGACAAAAGTAATTATAATAATTCTTTAAAAAATAACACAGTCTATAAATTACAAAAGTAGATACAGCTAGTACATAAATACATCAGCATAAGCCTAAGGTCCAATAACATTTAATTGACAAAAAACGGGCAGCGGTCCAGATTTGGGCATAGTTATCTTATTTCTGGTATAAGTTTCCATCTTAAAGATATTTTTTAGGCAAAAATCATAGTTGGAAATAATGAAGAGTAAAAATCAATAAAACTTAAAACAACAAAACAATATAAAATAAACCAATGAAAAAAAAAAGTTGTTCCTTTGAAAAAAATTTTTTTAAAATAAGATAAAATTCTAGTTAGACTGATAAAATGACAAGAAAGGATACAAAATATCAGTATCAAAAATGAACGAGATAATATTTCTAAAGATTCTATCAACATTAAAAGGATGATAAGCACATACAATGATCAACTCTATGTCCATAATTTTTACAGCTAAGATAGTAAGGGTGTGGCATGGGCTGGTATCCTGAATGATATCAGAAAGCTGGACCTTGAATTTAGCAATGGACACTGGGAAACAAGGACACTGAATTTTGCAATGGGGAGGATACTGTGAATATGGACAGGCTCAATTTCAATGGAATAATGGGAGAAATTTTTGACTAGAGTAGGTTCAAGAGAGTAAAGGAAATGAAGATAACATGGAAATAATCTTCTTTTACAGGAGTGAGTATGACATCATACTTTTTTTTTTTTTATGTCGGTCTCTTTTATTGGTTTTCTATTCATTTATTCTCATTCATGTTTATTCTTTGGCCTGTGTGGGCCTCCATGGCAGTGGCCTCTCCTGTTGCAGAGCACCGGCTCTGGGTACATGCGCTCTAGAGCGCTGGCCTGCAACTGGATACACTGGTCCAGCTGCTCTACGACACATGGGATTCTCCCAGGCCAGGGATCGAACCAGTGCCCCTTGCACTGCAAGGCAGACTCTTTACCCACTGGACCACCACGGGAGTCTGACATCATACTTCTTATCCCACAGTGAAACATGGGTTGAAAGCAACTCTAAGGCAATCCATTCATGTCCCAGAAAAAGTTTACCTTTAACCCAACTGCAGGGACTTGTGCCAAGTTTCTTTTCCAACTTGGTCTGTGTCTTGCTATATGAATCTCCACGCACAGCATCAACAAGATAGGATTCCTTTACTTTCTGACTTCAACAACTTGAATTTAGCCAACAAAAAACACAGGAAATAAAAGTGAGAGGAAGGAGAGACATGAAATTATTTATTTTCTCAGCTTAATGTCTCCATCCGGAGCCATCCAGGCTGCAGTTCTTGCTATAAGGCCTCTTCCTATAATTATGACTATAGCTCTCTCAATTCTAGGTAATTCCTACCTCCTCTTAATAAAAGAGGCCTGGGGATAATGAGGAGTACCCACTATAATTCTCAAGCTTTCTTGCTTTCTTTTAACTTTGTCTAAACCTTTATAAATAACCACTTTATTAAAATATCCTAAATTACTGTATTTGAGCATGCCATTTTTTTTTTTTTTTAATTTACAGGAGGAACTTTAATGAAGCAATGTCACTATTCCTTATTATTAAGGGATAATTTTTACAAAAAAATTGACCTGGTTAGGTATGTAAAATGCTTTTATTATAGTGACATTTAAATGTGGAAAGTTAATCCATATTACATTTTTTGTATGCTAAAATTATGTAAAATTTTCAAGTTACGTATTTCCTCACAGTACAACTTGCCAAGAAAATGTTGTTAGCACGATACACACAAATGATTTATTAAAAATTCAAAAAAATTAAAAATGTTGTAGGTATTGTGCCAGAAAGGAGTGGACAAAATGTGAGTCTAAACTCTATGTCAAAGTGGGGGTTTTCACTAGCAATAGTTTCTTTGTGACACTATACAATAATTCTGTGTATAAATGTCCATCCTTAAATACTATTTTGGACTTTGCTTCTTTCTGAATTATTGTAAGAGCTGTTTACAGGCTATATAAAAATTCATCTCATTCTTCAAAATTGAATTTTTAAATGGTTGTTATTGCCAATCATGAATATCTATGTATTTTCACTAGATGTAATTTTAAATTATATTTGGCTCTTTCCAACTAGCAAAATCATCCTAAAAAATTGTCACCAATGATAATATATTTAAAATGTGTCATAGGTTTGTATAGAAAGACATAACAGCTTCATAACTAAATATCCAAAGGCTAGAGCTATATATCATGGAGCAAATCCCAGCTCTGCCAGCTAGAAGACCTGGATCGAGTTATGTATCCTCTCTTCAACTTGGTCTCTTCTTCTGTGTGGTCAACAGTAGCACCTAATTCATAGCCTTCTCTTATAAATTAAATGAATTTATATTGGTACAGGGATTAGGACACTGCCTGGACATTTTAAACACTAGATAAATGTTAGTTAAGGGGATTTAAAATGAGTGTTTCTAAAGAGTCATAGTGATGAAAACAGAAATAGAATCAAAGCAACAGAATATACACTTTCACAGGAGGAACTATTCATTTTGTAATACTGATCCATTGTTTTTTATTGTCACATGACTTCAGTAAGAACTCACTGCTCTTATGTTGAGAATCCACTGAATTTATTTATTTTTAGTGTGGTGAATACTACTGAGAATTTTTCTTATCAGAAAAATAGTGCGTTTAAATGAATTCAAACAACATGAAAGACACAAACACACAGTTTTATGTACTTTCCTATGTGCTGTTCTTGTATTATTTATGCACATATATGCTACAAGCTGTTGGTTGTTAAAGCATATGCCTTATTTCATTCTAACACATATTAATAAAATGCATTATTATTAATGAATAAAACTCTAACACTTGCACCCATCATTGTTGGAAGCTTTTTACATAAGTATTTTGCTAAAATTATGTAAAATTTTCAAGTTACGATTTCCTCACAGTACAACTTGCCAAGAAAATGTTGTTAGCACGATACACACAAATGATTTATTAAAATTCAAAAAATTAAAAATGTTGTAGGTATTGTGCCAGAAAGGAGTGGACAAAATGTGAGTCTAAACTCTATGTCAAAGTGGGGGTTTTCACTAGCAATAGTTTCTTTGTGACACTATACAATAATTCTGTGTATAAATGTCCATCCTTAAATACTATTTTGGACTTTGCTTCTTTCTGAATTATTGTAAGAGCTGTTTACAGGCTATATAAAAATTCATCTCATTCTTCAAAATTGAATTTTTAAATGGTTGTTATTGCCAATCATGAATATCTATGTATTTTCACTAGATGTAATTTTAAATTATATTTGGCTCTTTCCAACTAGCAAAATCATCCTAAAAAATTGTCACCAATGATAATATATTTAAAATGTGTCATAGGTTTGTATAGAAAGACATAACAGCTTCATAACTAAATATCCAAAGGCTAGAGCTATATATCATGGAGCAAATCCCAGCTCTGCCAGCTAGAAGACCTGGATCGAGTTATGTATCCTCTCTTCAACTTGGTCTCTTCTTCTGTGTGGTCAACAGTAGCACCTAATTCATAGCCTTCTCTTATAAATTAAATGAATTTATATTGGTACAGGGATTAGGACACTGCCTGGACATTTTAAACACTAGATAAATGTTAGTTAAGGGGATTTAAAATGAGTGTTTCTAAAGAGTCATAGTGATGAAAACAGAAATAGAATCAAAGCAACAGAATATACACTTTCACAGGAGGAACTATTCATTTTGTAATACTGATCCATTGTTTTTTATTGTCACATGACTTCAGTAAGAACTCACTGCTCTTATGTTGAGAATCCACTGAATTTATTTATTTTTAGTGTGGTGAATACTACTGAGAATTTTTCTTATCAGAAAAATAGTGCGTTTAAATGAATTCAAACAACATGAAAGACACAAACACACAGTTTTATGTACTTTCCTATGTGCTGTTCTTGTATTATTTATGCACATATATGCTACAAGCTGTTGGTTGTTAAAGCATATGCCTTATTTCATTCTAACACATATTAATAAAATGCATTATTATTAATGAATAAAACTCTAACACTTGCACCCATCATTGTTGGAAGCTTTTTACATAAGTATTGTGTTGACTACTAAGGAGTCCATAATTTCCTTTAGATGACTATAAAAAGAAATCTCTTGATTAAGTTAACCTGTCTGAGAGCAGTGAACTTATTTCAGGTATTTATTGAGGGCACTGTACAGGAGAGAAGACTGTCTCAGGGTCAAGTCTGAAAAATATCTTTTTTCTTTTCAGCATCTGGCTTGTTTCTACCTTATAGACACTAAGAATCCTTTAACAGACAGAGATAAGTTTTCCACTGAGCAGATTTTTCTTATTTTTAATGTAAATAAACATTTGTTTCAAGCCAATTCTCCCTATGAGAATACAAGCTTACATTAGTGTAAGAAATTATTTTTCTATTCTTCAACATCATGTACCCAATATTTAGTTCAGTGTTTTATCCACAGTAAATACTCAATAAATATTTCTAACATGAAAGAATAAAAGATAGAATAAAGGAGCAAAGTCTTCTTCCACCAATGTTGCCAAATAGAAGCCAATGGTCTCTTTTGTTGCTTTGCTTTCTTTCTGGTGAAGGGACTGTTTTGTCTGTGTTTTGTTTTATAATGGGAAAATAAAAAATACTTATCAGATATATAAACGCTATGTAAAGAAACTTAACCATTTACTCTTTTCACACATTATGTGTTGTGAATAGGGAATACCATGAGGGTTAGAGGAAAGAGAGGAAAATAAAAGTAGGAAAGAAAAATAATAACAAATTGCTATGGTGGATGAAAGAAAACAAAATTTTAAGAGATACCATGTTTTCTCTCTGTGTGCTAATTCTTTTGGGGTTTTTATAAAAAAAATATTTTTTATTGTTTTATTCTTCTTGTGTGTGCTAATTCTTTTAAACTGCAGATTGCTATATTGGTCATAGAGGCTAAAGGCAGTGTTAAGTGATACATACACAAAAAAAATTGTTCAAAAATTAACTTAATTGAGGGGCTTCCCCTGGTGGTCCAGTGGGTAAGGACACCGCCTTGCAGTACAGGGGACGCCGGTTTGATCCCTGGCCTGGGAAGATACCACGTGACGCGGAGCAGCTGGACTGATGTGTCCAATTACCGAGCCGGAGCTCTGAAGCGCATGCGCCCAGAGCCAGCGCTCTGCAGTGACAGACGCCACCGTGATGGGAGGCCCACAGGAGCCAAAGAACAGAGACGCATGAAAATGGAGAAATGAAAGACCAATAGAAGTGGCCCGCCCGCTCCCCTCCCTCCCCAACCTGACCTCCGCCCAAAATAAATAAATAAATTAACAATAATAAAAAAATTAACTTAATTGAAAATATGTTATATATACTGTATTTTGTTTCTACATACATAGGAAGAAAGAGAAGTACTATATTAAAGAATCTAAGACTAATACACTGTATTCTCTGTGAGGGGAAGGGAGTAGGATAAACTCTTTAAGACTCCTGAGAATTAAATAGAAAAGCAGATTTTCTAGGTAATTAATTCCTGATGTAGTTACCAGGAAAAAGGGTTACAACATTTTTCTCTAGATAATTTATTCTCTTATGGTGCCAGAATGAAAGGAAATTCTACATGCTTTAATAATTCTAATAAATTTTCATAGCATTTATTTTTTTCCCTTAAAATATTCAGCCCATTTGTAATAATAGTCTAAGAGTCTCAAACATTTACTAATTTATTATTCTGGTAATGATTATTGCTGATCCCTTAAAATGAATATTTATAAAATGTGATAAAATTCACATTTAGATGTCAAAATACATAATTTAATTATTATAAGTGTGGACTCTGGAATTCACAAAATATTACATATTTTTTCTGAATATGTGCTTTACTTATTTTATGATGTTCAGAGAAAAATAAAATAAAAACAGTCAACTGCAATAAGTTATTTAACATAGGAATTTTAACATATATGTCTGTAAATATATGTGTGTTTGTGAATACATATTACATGCATTTGTGTATATCATAGTCTTTACCTGTACAAAAGGTGCTGTGCTCACTCAGTCACATTTGATTCTTGGGATCCCCAGGACTGTAGCCCACCAGGTACTTCTGTCCATGGGATTTACAAGACAAGAATACCAGAGTGGGTTGATATTTCCTTCTCCAGAGGATCTTCCTGAGAGAGCAAACCCCCAGTTTTCCTACATTGCAAGCAGTCTCCTTACTGACTGAGCCATCAGGGAGAACATTTTCTGATATTATGAGCCCAAAATGGCATATTATTACTTTTTGTTTTAATTTCTATTAATAGCAAAGCTGTATAATTCATAATACTCATGCTTAGTCATCTTTTATATTTCTTGACTTGCATGTTCATATCATTTTCACTTTTATATTTAACATTTAAAGAATGTGCTCTTCATGATTAAAAGTACTTTAGTAAAACCAAGAGTATTAATATCAAAGCTAATCCTTTATAATTATAATTAATGTTTATCAAAATTGTACATATTTTTTCTGAACTGTCTAGTACTTTCATCAAATTACTCCAGAAGTTTAATGTCTTAATATTGTTATTTTATTATGTGTGCAATTCTGTGAGTCAGGGATTTAAGAAAGGCTTGCCCCAAAAGAAATCCTCATGGCACGTGAGGTTTCTCTTACAGCCCTCGCACTCTGATACTCCCGTTTTCACATGCGCTGTCTCTCTTCCAAGACTTCTCCCTGGGCTAGGGTTTCTTTACAGTTTATCAGTTTCAGAGTAGTCATTTGTAATTGCTGACTTTTCCAAGAGCCAACATTTTAGAGAAACTATTTTAAACTATCTGGACAGAAACTTGGGGTCATTCACATATTCTTGGTGGGAAAAACAAAATGGTAGAGCTGCTCTGAAAAACACTTTGGATGTTTCTACTTAAAAATATAAAACTAAATATACCATTACCATGTGACATGGCAGTGGTACTCTTGAGCATTTAACCTAGAGAAACTGACATTTCTGTTCACAAAGAATCTAGTTACAGATGCATATTGTAACCTTATTCCAGTCAAACACTGGAATTAATCCAAACACAATATGGTTGAGCCATACAAAGGAATACCACCCAGCCATAAAAAGGAACAAAGTACTGAAGCATGATGTAAAATCTTTGCGTCTCCAGGTAGCAATGTGGTATGAAAAAAGTAAATATTAAAAGATTACATACTGTACAACTTAATTTACTTAAATTTCTTAGAATGATTAACTATAGAAATGGAGAGCATATTGATGATTGCCAGAGATTAGAGATTAGGGTAAGGAATGCAGGGAGATGAATGTAATTATAAAAAAATAACAGGTGGGATCATTATGGTAATGAAAGTGTCCAGCATCTACATTTTCACTTTTTTTATTAAATTTCTATTAATAGCAAAGCTGTATAATTCATAATACTCATGCTTAGTCATCTTTTATATTTCTTGACTTGCATGTTCATATCATTTTCACTTTTATATTTAACATTTAAAGAATGTGCTCTTCATGATTAAAAGTACTTTAGTAAAACCAAGAGTATTAATATCAAAGCTAATCCTTTATAATTATAATTAATGTTTATCAAAATTGTACATATTTTTTCTGAACTGTCTAGTACTTTCATCAAATTACTCCAGAAGTTTAATGTCTTAATATTGTTATTTTATTATGTGTGCAATTCTGTGAGTCAGGGATTTAAGAAAGGCTTGCCCCAAAAGAAATCCTCATGGCACGTGAGGTTTCTCTTACAGCCCTCGCACTCTGATACTCCCGTTTTCACATGCGCTGTCTCTCTTCCAAGACTTCTCCCTGGGCTAGGGTTTCTTTACAGTTTATCAGTTTCAGAGTAGTCATTTGTAATTGCTGACTTTTCCAAGAGCCAACATTTTAGAGAAACTATTTTAAACTATCTGGACAGAAACTTGGGGTCATTCACATATTCTTGGTGGGAAAAACAAAATGGTAGAGCTGCTCTGAAAAACACTTTGGATGTTTCTACTTAAAAAAATATAAAACTAAATATACCATTACCATGTGACATGGCAGTGGTACTCTTGAGCATTTAACCTAGAGAAACTGACATTTCTGTTCACAAAGAATCTAGTTACAGATGCATATTGTAACCTTATTCCAGTCAAACACTGGAATTAATCCAAACACAATATGGTTGAGCCATACAAAGGAATACCACCCAGCCATAAAAAGGAACAAAGTACTGAAGCATGATGTAAAATCTTTGCGTCTCCAGGTAGCAATGTGGTATGAAAAAAGTAAATATTAAAAGATTACATACTGTACAACTTAATTTACTTAAATTTCTTAGAATGATTAACTATAGAAATGGAGAGCATATTGATGATTGCCAGAGATTAGAGATTAGGGTAAGGAATGCAGGGAGATGAATGTAATTATAAAAAAATAACAGGTGGGATCATTATGGTAATGAAAGTGTCCAGCATCTTAACTATAATGGTGGATACAAAAGCTTGCAGGTATAATAAAATTACATGGTCCTAAAAAAGACACATATGCAGACTATTACAAGTAAAACTGGGGAAAGCAGAATAATATCAGTGGATTATATCACTGTCAATATCCTGGCTGCTACATATAAAATTAATATATCAAAATCAAGTAAATTATATTTACCAGTAAGAAATAATTATAGAATCAAAAGATATTTAGAGTAGTATCAAAAATGAAAGAAATTATGAGTAAGTCTAACCAAAGTACTGTAAGATCTTTTAAAGAAAATAAGACTACTGAAAGGGACTTAGAATGATTTGAAAAAGCAGTTGTATCATATTCATAGGTTAAAAAAAATCACATTATAAAGACGGTTATCTCTATACTGGGGTATGGACTTAGTGTGATTAAAATTATAGTCACAAGAGTATATTTTTCCCACTTAACAACTTTTTTCCAAAATTTAATTTGGAAGAGCAAAACATCAAGAACAACAAAGGAATTCCTAAAGGAGAGAAAGAAGAAATGAGCCATTCCATTTCCAAATATAGCAACTTATTGAAAAGTTATAGATGTTAAGCACTATGAAAATGGCACAAGGAAATGGAAATAAAGAGGGGAACACAATAAAGATCTGAGAAACAGACCCATACACTTATGGAAGATGGTTTTAACAGAGATGCCACTGATAATCAGTGGAGTTAGAGGGACTATAGGCTAAATATTGACGGAATAAATGTTCACACAGGTTTTAAAAATTACTATGCTTTACTTTAACTGAAATCAATTTCAGATGCCTTAATGGATAAAACTGATATATTAAATTAAGTACTTTTCTTCAAAAGACTCATAAAAGTTTAGTAAACATCAAAGTCTCTGAACATAAAGATATCTGAAACACATTTAGTGAGTTCAGATTTAGAAAATAGCAAAGAGCTTGTAAGGCAAGTAAGAAACAGCTGAATATTCAAGTATAAAAGTAGAAAAAAGACCTGGAAAAGCATCTTATTGAAAATAGAAATTCAAATGTCTCAGGTGGTAAGATGCTTGCTTATAGAAGTTACCAGAAGAAATACAAATTAAAAATACAATGAGCTAACACTGCACATACACCACATTTGTTGGCAAGGATGCTGAAATACAGAAACTCTTACACGCTGCTCGTTGAAGGATAGGTTTGCTACAAGCAAGGTTTTCTTTTGCAAGATGAAGAAGTTTGTTTTGAAAACAGCATTTTCAAGTAAATCACAGTATTAAAATGAAGTAGGTATGTAAGTTCAGCCTTATAAATTAAAATACATTTCCTTCAAACAATCCTATGCTTTGGAACCTCTTGATAATTCTAACATTAAACTTCAAAGTATTCATTTTCTTCTTCAAATACAAATATTGTAGGCTCTGTTTTTTTAAGCATCCCTTTTTTTCTCCACCAAGGGGAATGAGCAACCTCATCTTTAGGGTACAATCATGGATCCAGGTGTTTCAGTTTGGTAGAATTAATCTCATAATTCCTTGACTACTGGAGAGACTTTCCGAAAATCCATTCTGGGTAATGCAGTGCCCATGGGGAGTTACATAGATTCTTTAAATCCAAATATCCTTATTTCTGAGATACACCAAGATAAAAATTGAAATTCTGTATTGAGTTTATTTGCTCTCATATTCTAAACACCTAATTTTGTAAGCAATAAAGGTCCAGTTTTGTCTCCATCTATTCAACTCCTTAGTCTATATCAATTGTATTTTAATTCAGAAATCAAAAAATGTTGTATGTCTTATCTGAGATCAATATTTTATGCTTATATATTAAGTGTATAAGGATAACAACTTCATATTAAGTAACTGAGTTTACTCAAGAGATGCACTATAAAGTGGAGTTAGAGACTATAGGCTAAATATTGACGGAATAAATGTTCACACAGGTTTTAAAAATTACTATGCTTTACTTTAACTGAAATCAATTTCAGATGCCTTAATGGATAAAACTGATATATTAAATGAAGTACTTTTCTTCAAAAGACTCATAAAAGTTTAGTAAACATCAAAGTCTCTGAACATAAAGATATCTGAAACACATTTAGTGAGTTCAGATTTAGAAAATAGCAAAGAGCTTGTAAGGCAAGTAAGAAACAGCTGAATATTCAAGTATAAAAGTAGAAAAAAGACCTGGAAAAGCATCTTATTGAAAATAGAAATTCAAATGTCTCAGGTGGTAAGATGCTTGCTTATAGAAGTTACCAGAAGAAATACAAATTAAAAATACAATGAGCTAACACTGCACATACACCACATTTGTTGGCAAGGATGCTGAAATACAGAAACTCTTACACGCTGCTCGTTGAAGGATAGGTTTGCTACAAGCAAGGTTTTCTTTTGCAAGATGAAGAAGTTTGTTTTGAAAACAGCATTTTCAAGTAAATCACAGTATTAAAATGAAGTAGGTATGTAAGTTCAGCCTTATAAATTAAAATACATTTCCTTCAAACAATCCTATGCTTTGGAACCTCTTGATAATTCTAACATTAAACTTCAAAGTATTCATTTTCTTCTTCAAATACAAATATTGTAGGCTCTGTTTTTTTAAGCATCCCTTTTTTTCTCCACCAAGGGGAATGAGCAACCTCATCTTTAGGGTACAATCATGGATCCAGGTGTTTCAGTTTGGTAGAATTAATCTCATAATTCCTTGACTACTGGAGAGACTTTCCGAAAATCCATTCTGGGTAATGCAGTGCCCATGGGGAGTTACATAGATTCTTTAAATCCAAATATCCTTATTTCTGAGATACACCAAGATAAAAATTGAAATTCTGTATTGAGTTTATTTGCTCTCATATTCTAAACACCTAATTTTGTAAGCAATAAAGGTCCAGTTTTGTCTCCATCTATTCAACTCCTTAGTCTATATCAATTGTATTTTAATTCAGAAATCAAAAAATGTTGTATGTCTTATCTGAGATCAATATTTTATGCTTATATATTAAGTGTATAAGGATAACATATATTCTTACATATTAAGTAACTGAGTTTACTCATTTCTTTCTTAAAGAAACCACCTTGTGAGTTAAAATACATTTAAGAAAACTTACAGCTTTGTTTTCCACTGTGCCATGATTTTGGACTGGAATTTATATAGGTGGAACCATGGCCTCTCCTGTCCTCATTCTCCAGAATGATTGCTAATGGCTCACAGATGGTAAAGAGTCTATTTGCAGTGATGGAGACCTGGGTTCAATCCCTGTGTTGGAAAGATCCCCTGGAGAAGGGAAAGGCTGCCCACTCCAGTTTTGTTGCCTGAAGAATTCCATACCTCATCCATGGGTCACAAAGAGTCAGACACAACTGAGCAACTTTACTTCCTCAACCAAAATACAAAACACAATGTGTTCCTCAAGACAAAATAAAGTTGCTAAAGCTTTGGAACCAAAATGCCAACAGAAGCTCCAAATTGCCATCCTGTACCAAAAGCCATACTGATTTTGCATTCTCATTGCATTTTTTTAAACCATGCCCTCTAGGCCCTACTTTTCAAAAAATTTTTTCCTTTACCTAGAAGGAAGGTTTGTCTAACTTTTGATCACGGGGTAATTTTCTGTTTAAATAGATCTAAATATTTTATCATTGCTCAGTTTGTTTTCATTATCATGCACTTAGATTCAACTTTTTATTTTAAAAATGAACTTTGAATGTTATTAGTTTTGCAACTCATATATAGATTTTTTTTTTATCAATTGCTCAGTTTGTTTTCATTGATTCAATTCCTTGACTACTGGAGAGACTTTCCGAAAATCCATTCTGGGTAATGCAGTGCCCATGGGGAGTTACATAGATTCTTTAAATCCAAATATCCTTATTTCTGAGATACACCAAGATAAAAATTGAAATTCTGTATTGAGTTTATTTGCTCTCATATTCTAAACACCTAATTTTGTAAGCAATAAAGGTCCAGTTTTGTCTCCATCTATTCAACTCCTTAGTCTATATCAATTGTATTTTAATTCAGAAATCAAAAAATGTTGTATGTCTTATCTGAGATCAATATTTTATGCTTATATATTAAGTGTATAAGGATAACATATATTCTTACATATTAAGTAACTGAGTTTACTCATTTCTTTCTTAAAGAAACCACCTTGTGAGTTAAAATACATTTAAGAAAACTTACAGCTTTGTTTTCCACTGTGCCATGATTTTGGACTGGAATTTATATAGGTGGAACCATGGCCTCTCCTGTCCTCATTCTCCAGAATGATTGCTAATGGCTCACAGATGGTAAAGAGTCTATTTGCAGTGATGGAGACCTGGGTTCAATCCCTGTGTTGGAAAGATCCCCTGGAGAAGGGAAAGGCTGCCCACTCCAGTTTTGTTGCCTGAAGAATTCCATACCTCATCCATGGGTCACAAAGAGTCAGACACAACTGAGCAACTTTACTTCCTCAACCAAAATACAAAACACAATGTGTTCCTCAAGACAAAATAAAGTTGCTAAAGCTTTGGAACCAAAATGCCAACAGAAGCTCCAAATTGCCATCCTGTACCAAAAGCCATACTGATTTTGCATTCTCATTGCATTTTTTTAAACCATGCCCTCTAGGCCCTACTTTTCAAAAAATTTTTTCCTTTACCTAGAAGGAAGGTTTGTCTAACTTTTGATCACGGGGTAATTTTCTGTTTTTAAATAGATCTAAATATTTTATCATTGCTCAGTTTGTTTTTCATTATCATGCACTTAGATTCAACTTTTTTTATTTTAAAAAAATGAACTTTGAATGTTATTAGTTTTGCAACTCATATATAGATGTGTTCTTTCTACCCTGTGAAATCTCTAAAATTGCCTTTTATGGGGAATTTCACTGACTTTCCTGAATTTCTTAGAATTTATAGAGATCATGGTCCTGTGGTGTACATTGTGACTTCAGATATCTTAATAGTGTGTTGTTTTGATTTAGTAGCTTGTCCTCCTAAAGAAAAAAAATCATTATTTTCACTGGTGTCAATTGGCACCTAGATATAAATATAGAGAGACAGGTGATAGATAGTTCTCAGACCATGAACAACTTAGATTTTTTAAAAAACAGAGATAACAAAGAAGGGTTTTTTCTTGTTGTAATTCAAATATATTTTTCACAATTTATCAGTTGACTATTCCAGCTTTGTGGGGTTTTACCATGACTCTAAATTCTCAATATCTTTTTTCTGTCTTAGTGGGTCTTTACAGATTCTGCTATTTCACTTTCTTGAGTTTTTACTCCTGTTTTAAGAGTAAAGAGCAAAATTACTCCTCTTGTCTCATATAGCAACTTCTGGATCTTGGATGGGGGAGAAGTTATCGGGGCTCAAGTCCACATTTACACCTTCAACCACTATAAGAATGCCCCTCCATCCAAAGAAACAAAGGTTAAGAAAAATTCTCTCCTGTTGATAAAGTTTTTTCTACTTTGTCGAAATTATAAAAGGAGTACTCTTAGAATTTTAATATATATTTCTATGGATATAAGGGCAAAAGTGAGTGTTTCTCTCCTCAGCTTCTTTCCCTCTACCAAATTATCTCTGTCCAGAATTAATCTTGTTACCAAGGTACTATGTAGGAGTGCTGCATAAATTTTCAGTGGATATAAAAGTGTTTTGCAAGGTTTTTCTTCAAATGTGTATCTTGGACATGCATTTAAACCAGCACTTACAATCTCCGCTGTTAAAGGTACAGACTATTACCTCACTTAATGAAGCAATGACAGAAGTTTGTCATCCTCCTGATTATTCCCCATTCCTGCTCTCTGTACCGTACTGTCTCGTTATTTGGCAAAATCGTGTGAATGCCTGGAGGAATTTCCATTTTTTGGAAGGAAGTGGGGGATAAGACAATCAGGGGATGATGGTATCAGATATATATAGCAGCGTCAAAATGTTTCTCTCAAATACAACAAAAACATGCATGAAGCTAACTGCTGACCACGAGAAGAAATATTGTAATTCCTAATTTTTTTGTGAAAGTGTCACCTTTCCTCAGAACATCCCACTCTCAGCTTCACAAGACCAGCACTCCAACTTTTGAGTTCCAGAGTATTTCCCATGTTTCTCCACTAATTTAAAAGAAAATATAGAGAGACAGGTGATAGATAGTTCTCACCATGAACAACTTAGATTTTTTAAAAAACAGAGATAACAAAGAAGGGTTTTTTCTTGTTGTAATTCAAATATATTTTTCACAATTTATCAGTTGACTATTCCAGCTTTGTGGGGTTTTACCATGACTCTAAATTCTCAATATCTTTTTTCTGTCTTAGTGGGTCTTTACAGATTCTGCTATTTCACTTTCTTGAGTTTTTACTCCTGTTTTAAGAGTAAAGAGCAAAATTACTCCTCTTGTCTCATATAGCAACTTCTGGATCTTGGATGGGGGAGAAGTTATCGGGGCTCAAGTCCACATTTACACCTTCAACCACTATAAGAATGCCCCTCCATCCAAAGAAACAAAGGTTAAGAAAAATTCTCTCCTGTTGATAAAGTTTTTTCTACTTTGTCGAAATTATAAAAGGAGTACTCTTAGAATTTTAATATATATTTCTATGGATATAAGGGCAAAAGTGAGTGTTTCTCTCCTCAGCTTCTTTCCCTCTACCAAATTATCTCTGTCCAGAATTAATCTTGTTACCAAGGTACTATGTAGGAGTGCTGCATAAATTTTCAGTGGATATAAAAGTGTTTTGCAAGGTTTTTCTTCAAATGTGTATCTTGGACATGCATTTAAACCAGCACTTACAATCTCCCGCTGTTAAAGGTACAGACTATTACCTCACTTAATGAAGCAATGACAGAAGTTTGTCATCCTCCTGATTATTCCCCATTCCTGCTCTCTGTACCGTACTGTCTCGTTATTTGGCAAAATCGTGTGAATGCCTGGAGGAATTTCCATTTTTTGGAAGGAAGTGGGGGATAAGACAATCAGGGGATGATGGTATCAGATATATATAGCAGCGTCAAAATGTTTCTCTCAAATACAACAAAAACATGCATGAAGCTAACTGCTGACCACGAGAAGAAATATTGTAATTCCTAATTTTTTTGTGAAAGTGTCACCTTTCCTCAGAACATCCCACTCTCAGCTTCACAAGACCAGCACTCCAACTTTTGAGTTCCAGAGTATTTCCCATGTTTCTCCACTAATTTAAAAGAAAATATTTGTATGGAAAGGGCAAAAAAATAAATGAGAAAATGAACAGATGGAGTTCTGTTGTAGACTTTTAACACATTATATTGTTGAATCCTTATAACATCCTAAAGTATGTTTCTCCAATTTATTGCAGGTAGGGAACTGGGGGCTTAAAGAGTTTAAACAACCTCCTCAAAGTCTCTGCTTGTGTTCTTTTTGCAACACTGTATCCTTTTCTTCAAAAAGACAAGAAAGCATTCTCTAAAAGTTAGACCTAAACATGTCTTTGCTTGCTGTGCTGTGTGGTCTTAGATTCTCCTAATTGAATAACTCATAGTTAATGAGGTTATTGGAGTGAACTTCTCAGATATCTTTCAAGGGTGCTAAATGAATTGATCCTTAATGGACTGATCCCAAGTAATCCCTACACTGAATATACTAGTACTCAATATATCTCTGATTTCATTTGAAACTGAAAGTGAAGCAAAATGGTGGAATTTTGTTATCAAAAATGTTATACAACAAAGTCTGTTCACTGTATAGAGAGGGAAACTAGTACTCAGAGGTGTTAAGTGGCATTTGTCCTATAACACAGCATATGGTAAAACCCAGATTCCTCTGTGGTCTGGTGGTACTCCCTCTGACTACACTATACTGGTGAACGAAAACATCCACAAATGATCATGAATCTCATTGGATAAACTTCACACACACAAACACACGCACACACACACACAAATGGGCTGTATCAAACAACAGTCTGAGATGAACTAACTCTGGATAAATCCCAAGAAAATCAAGGAAGGTAGCTGTCTATGCTCTCCACAGTTTATTACTAAAGGAGTAAATTGAAGGTCCTTCAAATTCAAAGAGTTCATTTCAAGTGAACTCGTTTCTTCTCATCTTTCACCTGTTAGTTGTTTTGCTCAACAACTTTGATTCCAATGTGTGCATGCATGCTAAGTTGCTTTTGCAACCCAGGGACTGTGGCCTACCAGGCTCCTCTGTCCATAGGATTCTCTACCCACTCTCAGCTTCACAAGACCAGCACTCCAACTTTTGAGTTCCAGAGTATTTCCCATGTTTCTCCACTAATTTAAAAGAAAATATTTGTATGGAAAGGGCAAAAAAATAAATGAGAAAATGAACAGATGGAGTTCTGTTGTAGACTTTTAACACATTATATTGTTGAATCCTTATAACATCCTAAAGTATGTTTCTCCAATTTATTGCAGGTAGGGAACTGGGGGCTTAAAGAGTTTAAACAACCTCCTCAAAGTCTCTGCTTGTGTTCTTTTTGCAACACTGTATCCTTTTCTTCAAAAAGACAAGAAAGCATTCTCTAAAAGTTAGACCTAAACATGTCTTTGCTTGCTGTGCTGTGTGGTCTTAGATTCTCCTAATTGAATAACTCATAGTTAATGAGGTTATTGGAGTGAACTTCTCAGATATCTTTCAAGGGTGCTAAATGAATTGATCCTTAATGGACTGATCCCAAGTAATCCCTACACTGAATATACTAGTACTCAATATATCTCTGATTTCATTTGAAACTGAAAGTGAAGCAAAATGGTGGAATTTTGTTATCAAAAATGTTATACAACAAAGTCTGTTCACTGTATAGAGAGGGAAACTAGTACTCAGAGGTGTTAAGTGGCATTTGTCCTATAACACAGCATATGGTAAAACCCAGATTCCTCTGTGGTCTGGTGGTACTCCCTCTGACTACACTATACTGGTGAACGAAAACATCCACAAATGATCATGAATCTCATTGGATAAACTTCACACACACAAACACACGCACACACACACACAAATGGGCTGTATCAAACAACAGTCTGAGATGAACTAACTCTGGATAAATCCCAAGAAAATCAAGGAAGGTAGCTGTCTATGCTCTCCACAGTTTATTACTAAAGGAGTAAATTGAAGGTCCTTCAAATTCAAAGAGTTCATTTCAAGTGAACTCGTTTCTTCTCATCTTTCACCTGTTAGTTGTTTTGCTCAACAACTTTGATTCCAATGTGTGCATGCATGCTAAGTTGCTTTTGCAACCCAGGGACTGTGGCCTACCAGGCTCCTCTGTCCATAGGATTCTCTAGGTGAGAATACTGGAAACAGTTACCATGCCCTCCTCCAGGGGATTTTTCCAACCCTGGGACTGAACCCAAGTCTCTTGTGTGTCCTGCATTGATAGGTGGTTTCTTTACCACTAGCACCACCTAGGAAGCCTTTGGTTCTAAGAGATGACACTAAACCAGAAGCTATATAAGCATTCAGATGTTTAATAGCTGGAGGATTAAGTGAAGGGGAGAAGGAAACTAAAACCAAAGTATATGTCTCATTATGGGAAATAACCAAAGATATTATTGTTATATAGTAAGAAATAATACATATTTGAAAATGAACCTTTCTGTCAAGAGTTTGACCCAGTTTTAATAACATGTTATTGCAATTTAAGTTTTAAACAATGCAGGACACACACTTAATCATAAAGTGTGGCACAACATTATTTTTTCTTTACCCTCTGTCTCTAAAAACATATTCGCAAATTTTTAAAAATAGTGGATGCAGTCTGTGGAAATGATGGTTTTCATGCTGTATTATATGTTTTCTCTAACGAAATCTTCACACAACGTCATGGTAGGCCAGCATTCTGTCTGATTTAACCTCGAAACGTACAGTGCTTTTACACAGTAGATCAACAACAAAAGAGAAAGCAAGGTAGAATTATTTTCCAAGATGTTATCACAGGCGTATTTCCTTATAATAATAGAGTCCAGGTAGCTGGCAAAACCATTATAAAATGTCAGCTTTTCAATGTAGTTGCACATTTTAAATTCAGTAATGTTTCACATCTCGTATGCTGCTCTATCTTAACAGAGGTGGAATTCAAACCATAGCTTTTGATAGAATGGCATTAAATATATAAAAAGAAGAGAACTCTTACCTACCCACTGACGTTCTTTCAGCTCCCCACAGAAGTGACAAACCCAGGCTTAGGTTGCTGAAAACAAACAATCAGAAATCAAATCAAAGTTTGTTTGGCTTCACAATTGAATGCCAAGATGCAGTAGGATTTGTAACAATGCAAAGTAATAGCCTGCAATTCAATGAATATACCTTAAATCAAAAAAAGCCTTTGTTTGGCTTCACAATTGAATGCCAAGATAGCTGTGGCCTACCAGGTTTTAGGTGGAGAATACTGGAAACAGTTACCATGCCCTCCTCCAGGGGATTTTTCCAACCCTGGGACTGAACCCCAGTCTCTTGTGTGTCCTGCATTGATAGGTGGTTTCTTTACCACTAGCACCACCTAGGAAGCCTTTGGTTCTAAGAGATGACACTAAACCAGAAGCTATATAAGCATTCAGATGTTTAATAGCTGGAGGATTAAGTGAAGGGGAGAAGGAAACTAAAACCAAAGTATATGTCTCATTATGGGAAATAACCAAAGATATTATTGTTATATAGTAAGAAATAATACATATTTGAAAATGAACCTTTCTGTCAAGAGTTTGACCCAGTTTTAATAACATGTTATTGCAATTTAAGTTTTAAACAATGCAGGACACACACTTAATCATAAAGTGTGGCACAACATTATTTTTTCTTTACCCTCTGTCTCTAAAAACATATTCGCAAATTTTTAAAAATAGTGGATGCAGTCTGTGGAAATGATGGTTTTCATGCTGTATTATATGTTTTCTCTAACGAAATCTTCACACAACGTCATGGTAGGCCAGCATTCTGTCTGATTCAACCTCGAAACGTACAGTGCTTTTACACAGTAGATCAACAACAAAAGAGAAAGCAAGGTAGAATTATTTTCCAAGATGTTATCACAGGCGTATTTCCTTATAATAATAGAGTCCAGGTAGCTGGCAAAACCATTATAAAATGTCAGCTTTTCAATGTAGTTGCACATTTTAAATTCAGTAATGTTTCACATCTCGTATGCTGCTCTATCTTAACAGAGGTGGAATTCAAACCATAGCTTTTGATAGAATGGCATTAAATATATAAAAAGAAGAGAACTCTTACCTACCCACTGACGTTCTTTCAGCTCCCCACAGAAGTGACAAACCCAGGCTTAGGTTGCTGAAAACAAACAATCAGAAATCAAATCAAAGTTTGTTTGGCTTCACAATTGAATGCCAAGATGCAATAGGAATTGTAACAATGCAAAGTAATAGCCTGCCGAATTCAATGAATATACCTTAATAACTTTGGACCATAGCAAGACTTGGGTAAAATTAAAAAGTAATGTACAGCTCCTTGGGTATGTTCCACTGAATTAGTATTCTGAGGCAAGTACCTACACACCATCCATAATGAGGACTGCTGGTTTCATTTACAGACATTGCCTACATTAGCTAGCACTAATGTGTGAAAACGTATTGTATGCTGGTCTATAAAGGCACACCAAATTTTCATTATGTTTCCGTCAAAAAGTGCTTGTTTTGCAGGATGGAGTCCACGTCAATAAAATGGATTGTATGTCACTTAAACCAAGTGACATGCTAATCTTCTGGAGGCCTCTGTCCTTAATCTCTACAGGTTATGAGTCAGTTTAGAAGTATGAGCTGTTCTCACAGGTACCAACTATTGAGCTCCTTAATGTAAATTCAAAAGCAAAGCTTATCAGTGTGTTTCAGAAATTGCTTCAGTGTAGTTGCTGTCTATGAAAAAAAATCCTCCTTCTTTCCCCAAATCCTTGGTCAATTCCAAGTTTTTACAGTGCCTGGGAGCACCTTTTAATTATAAAGAAATTGGCTTTGGTGATAGCCGCCCTGTGACCAATTGGATTAGAGGCATTTCTTCTGGCTATTATGAGAGCTAACTTGACTATCGCCCTGTGCAGTTAGACATGATCAAAATATTAAGTAAAGCTGTGTTTCAATCCAGAACTTTAAGACCCAAGACCCTAAATTCTTAAAAATTATGCTATAAATAGCCATTTTCAATGTAGTTGCACATTTTAAATTCAGTAATGTTTCACATCTCGTATGCTGCTCTATCTTAACAGAGGTGGAATTCAAACCATAGCTTTTGATAGAATGGCATTAAATATATAAAAAGAAGAGAACTCTTACCTACCCACTGACGTTCTTTCAGCTCCCCACAGAAGTGACAAACCCAGGCTTAGGTTGCTGAAAACAAACAATCAGAAATCAAATCAAAGTTTGTTTGGCTTCACAATTGAATGCCAAGATGCAATAGGAATTGTAACAATGCAAAGTAATAGCCTGCCGAATTCAATGAATATACCTTAATAACTTTGGACCATAGCAAGACTTGGGTAAAATTAAAAAGTAATGTACAGCTCCTTGGGTATGTTCCACTGAATTAGTATTCTGAGGCAAGTACCTACACACCATCCATAATGAGGACTGCTGGTTTCATTTACAGACATTGCCTACATTAGCTAGCACTAATGTGTGAAAACGTATTGTATGCTGGTCTATAAAGGCACACCAAATTTTCATTATGTTTCCGTCAAAAAGTGCTTGTTTTGCAGGATGGAGTCCACGTCAATAAAATGGATTGTATGTCACTTAAACCAAGTGACATGCTAATCTTCTGGAGGCCTCTGTCCTTAATCTCTACAGGTTATGAGTCAGTTTAGAAGTATGAGCTGTTCTCACAGGTACCAACTATTGAGCTCCTTAATGTAAATTCAAAAGCAAAGCTTATCAGTGTGTTTCAGAAATTGCTTCAGTGTAGTTGCTGTCTATGAAAAAAAATCCTCCTTCTTTCCCCAAATCCTTGGTCAATTCCAAGTTTTTACAGTGCCTGGGAGCACCTTTTAATTATAAAGAAATTGGCTTTGGTGATAGCCGCCCTGTGACCAATTGGATTAGAGGCATTTCTTCTGGCTATTATGAGAGCTAACTTGACTATCGCCCTGTGCAGTTAGACATGATCAAAATATTAAGTAAAGCTGTGTTTCAATCCAGAACTTTAAGACCCAAGACCCTAAATTCTTAAAAATTATGCTATAAATAGCCATTTTATAACAAAAGAACAGAATAATGGGATTTGGATCATGGAGTCTTTGGTCTGTAGAGGGAATTACAAAAAAAAAAAAAAAGAAATCATTGGATAACTTCTCTTATATTTTAAAATTGTATATATTGTATCACGGGAAAACTCAAAAGACAAGCTAGAAATCTTCTTCTAGATCAATGAGCTAAATTGGTTTACAATAAAATCTTTAAAATAAGAACTTAAATTGAAGTCTCTCTCCTATAGTCTTTAACTTTTATTTATAAAACCAAGAAATATACATTTTCTGTTCACGTGTTCTACATACAATAAAATGCAATCACTATGGCAAGTAATGGTCTGTACAACTCTTTGCACAAATGAATAAGAGGGTCACATTTATTATTCTGTCTGGTATTAGATAATGCTTTCTTGGTAAATGCAGATATGAAAATTTGAAATAAAATTAGAATCACATAAAAAGATATCATTAACAGAATAAAATAATCAAATATTCTGTCACTTCTGAGATCACAGCAATAGAAAATAAGAAATGAATTATGGCGTAGGTTTAAATGAAGAAATATTTTCTTGGATTCAGAAGTTTTAGGAGCATTTTAAAACATAAGGCTTATTTTTAAAAGTTTGTGCAAAATTTATTTTCACTGAAGAAATAAAGCATGCTGAATCAAATTTTATTTTTGTTTGATAATTTAATATCTGTCACTGACTCGCATTGTTGTTATAAAGACCATTTCTCTTAATTATTTACATACAAACACTGAATCATATTGAGTAGTATTGAGAATTATTCCAAGATAAAGCAGTCACATTTGTCTTTAATATATACTTCAAAATTATCGAGTGAATAATACATGTTTCGTTGACTAACCGCCTGTGACCAATTGGATTAGAGGCATTTCTTCTGGCTATTATGAGAGCTAACTTGACTATCGCCCTGTGCAGTTAGACATGATCAAAATATTAAGTAAAGCTGTGTTTCAATCCAGAACTTTAAGACCCAAGACCCTAAATTCTTAAAAATTATGCTATAAATAGCCATTTTATAACAAAAGAACAGAATAATGGGATTTGGATCATGGAGTCTTTGGTCTGTAGAGGGAATTACAAAAAAAAAAAAAAAAAGAAATCATTGGATAACTTCTCTTATATTTTAAAATTGTATATATTGTATCACGGGAAAACTCAAAAGACAAGCTAGAAATCTTCTTCTAGATCAATGAGCTAAATTGGTTTACAATAAAATCTTTAAAATAAGAACTTAAATTGAAGTCTCTCTCCTATAGTCTTTAACTTTTATTTATAAAACCAAGAAATATACATTTTCTGTTCACGTGTTCTACATACAATAAAATGCAATCACTATGGCAAGTAATGGTCTGTACAACTCTTTGCACAAATGAATAAGAGGGTCACATTTATTATTCTGTCTGGTATTAGATAATGCTTTCTTGGTAAATGCAGATATGAAAATTTGAAATAAAATTAGAATCACATAAAAAGATATCATTAACAGAATAAAATAATCAAATATTCTGTCACTTCTGAGATCACAGCAATAGAAAATAAGAAATGAATTATGGCGTAGGTTTAAATGAAGAAATATTTTCTTGGATTCAGAAGTTTTAGGAGCATTTTAAAACATAAGGCTTATTTTTAAAAGTTTGTGCAAAATTTATTTTCACTGAAGAAATAAAGCATGCTGAATCAAATTTTATTTTTGTTTGATAATTTAATATCTGTCACTGACTCGCATTGTTGTTATAAAGACCATTTCTCTTAATTATTTACATACAAACACTGAATCATATTGAGTAGTATTGAGAATTATTCCAAGATAAAGCAGTCACATTTGTCTTTTTAATATATACTTCGTACTAGCTTATATTATTCCCACATTCATAGAGTGAATAATACATGTTTCGTTGACTAACCCGCTGAATATTGTGAGCTCTGGTTAATGAAAAATTATATTTACAACAATAAATAAGTTTACTAGTAATAATAAAACATAGCTTATTTTAGTTATGTAAAAGTTCTGGAACCATTGCAAAGGAGTAACACTGTCATCCCCATAAAACAAATGCATCTTTATGACACATCTAGGAGGAAGCTTTAAAAAATGATTTTAAAAATAATATTTCATGCAGTTCTTAAGGATGTTAATTTTGTTGCTAACATAACATTTAGGAAGTATTTAAATACACAGGTCATTATGTATTATTCAATAAAGCCACACGAATGTATATACTGTTAGCTTCATGAACTTATTAGAGGCACTTCTGGATTTGGAAAAAGGATATCAGAATATCCAGAATATCATGGATTGAGAAGAGAGAATAGAAGTATATCAATACATGAGCAAGCTATATAAATTTAACCCCTGAAGTATGTCTTGTTTAATTATTGCTAATAAAAGAAAGACATTCTCTTATAGGAACTTGTGTTTTCTAGTGTTTTCCTGGCTTCTCTGTCATAAAGTTTATGAATTACAATGATTCCAAATGTCCTAGAATTAGCCCATACTCAGACCAGGGTTTTAATAAAGAAACATTGGTGGTATCTGAGCACTAGTTCAGAAGATCTGAACTCTCAGATGCACTAATTGTAGATTGTTATCTAATTGCCAACTATTTAATAAACTGATATTGATCAACACTAATAGAGTCACTGTCTTTTGTATTCCCAAATTTTCATGAAGTTTTAGGAGCATTTTAAAACATAAGGCTTATTTTTAAAAGTTTGTGCAAAATTTATTTTCACTGAAGAAATAAAGCATGCTGAATCAAATTTTATTTTTGTTTGATAATTTAATATCTGTCACTGACTCGCATTGTTGTTATAAAGACCATTTCTCTTAATTATTTACATACAAACACTGAATCATATTGAGTAGTATTGAGAATTATTCCAAGATAAAGCAGTCACATTTGTCTTTTTAATATATACTTCAGATCTAGCTTATATTATTCCCACATTCATAGAGTGAATAATACATGTTTCGTTGACTAACCCGCTGAATATTGTGAGCTCTGGTTAATGAAAAATTATATTTACAACAATAAATAAGTTTACTAGTAATAATAAAACATAGCTTATTTTAGTTATGTAAAAGTTCTGGAACCATTGCAAAGGAGTAACACTGTCATCCCCATAAAACAAATGCATCTTTATGACACATCTAGGAGGAAGCTTTAAAAAATGATTTTAAAAATAATATTTCATGCAGTTCTTAAGGATGTTAATTTTGTTGCTAACATAACATTTAGGAAGTATTTAAATACACAGGTCATTATGTATTATTCAATAAAGCCACACGAATGTATATACTGTTAGCTTCATGAACTTATTAGAGGCACTTCTGGATTTGGAAAAAGGATATCAGAATATCCAGAATATCATGGATTGAGAAGAGAGAATAGAAGTATATCAATACATGAGCAAGCTATATAAATTTAACCCCTGAAGTATGTCTTGTTTAATTATTGCTAATAAAAGAAAGACATTCTCTTATAGGAACTTGTGTTTTCTAGTGTTTTCCTGGCTTCTCTGTCATAAAGTTTATGAATTACAATGATTCCAAATGTCCTAGAATTAGCCCATACTCAGACCAGGGGTTTTAATAAAGAAACATTGGTGGTATCTGAGCACTAGTTCAGAAGATCTGAACTCTCAGATGCACTAATTGTAGATTGTTATCTAATTGCCAACTATTTAATAAACTGATATTGATCAACACTAATAGAGTCACTGTCTTTTTTGTATTCCCATAATATGCCAACTTGAAGAAAAGAGCATGGTATTAGAATTCTTTCTGCTATTATATATCTAGCAGTTAAAACATTTCAAGAAATATAATTGCTATTACTGTATTACTATAGCAGGAAAATAAGCTTATCCAGCAACATTACCCAATAGTTCTAGTTAGTGACTTATAGCATAGATGAAAGAAAGAAATCATTTATTCTGATTTAATGTGATGTATGTGAAAAGCCATATTGCAGAATTCCAGAATAATACTGGTCTTTCTATGAATAAGCTCTACTAAGGTATCTCTTAGTATTTTATGTTACCATGTTTACATTCTGACTCAGTGTCAATTTATAATTTTTGCATAAATAGATCAAATTTGTACATAATACAGAAATTGTAAGATCATTTTATGTTGAAAAAATACATAGCATAAAGATATTTTATAGTCGATATTGAAAAATAGGAGATTCTTCAGTTATAGTGTATATCCTCATTATATTCCTCCAAGCTATATACAATATAAAACTATATTAAGTTTAACAGAATCTAAGATGAGGGCCTTTTAATCCAAGAAAAAACCCCAAAGGAATCTAGAGCATTATTTCCCAGATTTGACTTAGAGTGGGGTGAAGAGACCTTGAGAAGAAAAACCTTTACCTGTTGATGTAGCAGGACTCATTTACCCAGAGAGGGCTGGAAAAAATTGATACTTGTCACAACAGAGGTAGAGAAAAATTATTCCTTCCTTTATGCAGCTTCAGAAAGGAAATGAATGCATTTGGATTATTCGAAAAGAAAGAACTGACTTGAATATATCTAATAATAGCAGTGATGTACTTAAAGAAAATGAATAGTCCCTTAGCATTTAAAACATCAGGCAAAAGGCATTTGGGGGCAAGTTTTACGACATTTTGTGCAATTGAATCTTTGGTAGTAATAGCTGTTTGATAAAACGGTTCATCTTAGAGCAGTTCTTTATACTAATATTATCAGCACTAGTTCAGAAGATCTGAACTCTCAGATGCACTAATTGTAGATTGTTATCTAATTGCCAACTATTTAATAAACTGATATTGATCAACACTAATAGAGTCACTGTCTTTTTTGTATTCCCATAATATGCCAACTTGAAGAAAAGAGCATGGTATTAGAATTCTTTCTGCTATTATATATCTAGCAGTTAAAACATTTCAAGAAATATAATTGCTATTACTGTATTACTATAGCAGGAAAATAAGCTTATCCAGCAACATTACCCAATAGTTCTAGTTAGTGACTTATAGCATAGATGAAAGAAAGAAATCATTTATTCTGATTTAATGTGATGTATGTGAAAAGCCATATTGCAGAATTCCAGAATAATACTGGTCTTTCTATGAATAAGCTCTACTAAGGTATCTCTTAGTATTTTATGTTACCATGTTTACATTCTGACTCAGTGTCAATTTATAATTTTTGCATAAATAGATCAAATTTGTACATAATACAGAAATTGTAAGATCATTTTATGTTGAAAAAATACATAGCATAAAGATATTTTATAGTCGATATTGAAAAATAGGAGATTCTTCAGTTATAGTGTATATCCTCATTATATTCCTCCAAGCTATATACAATATAAAACTATATTAAGTTTAACAGAATCTAAGATGAGGGCCTTTTAATCCAAGAAAAACCACAAAGGAATCTAGAGCATTATTTCCCAGATTTGACTTAGAGTGGGGTGAAGAGACCTTGAGAAGAAAAACCTTTACCTGTTGATGTAGCAGGACTCATTTACCCAGAGAGGGCTGGAAAAAATTGATACTTGTCACAACAGAGGTAGAGAAAAATTATTCCTTCCTTTATGCAGCTTCAGAAAGGAAATGAATGCATTTGGATTATTCGAAAAGAAAGAACTGACTTGAATATATCTAATAATAGCAGTGATGTACTTAAAGAAAATGAATAGTCCCTTAGCATTTAAAACATCAGGCAAAAGGCATTTGGGGGCAAGTTTTACGACATTTTTGTGCAATTGAATCTTTGGTAGTAATAGCTGTTTGATAAAAACGGTTCATCTTAGAGCAGTTCTTTATACTAATATTATCTTACTTTGGACATAAAATTAAATAATACAATCATTAAAAATTCTTAATTGTACATTTTAGAAATTCACATTTAAGCTTACTTGGATTCACACAGCTGAAGAACAACCAATCTGTCTGATAGGTTTGTTGGGTAAGATCAATTATGGAAAATATCACTGTACAAGATACTTGTTTTCATAATCTCATTGTAAATCTTGCAGTGATCAGATCAGTTTAGAAACTTGCCAAAATTCTTATCGATATTATATCAGAGTTATTTTTGAATCCATATCCTAGTCCTGCATATACATTCTTAAATACTATGTTGGTGTTACACAGTACTTTCAAACCTAAAATTCAGTGTAATAATTTGAAATAACACAGAGAACCCCTGAGATATATAAGATGATAATATTAAAAAGTTTTATGTAAATGCTTTCATTTTTACCTCCAAGCATTTTATTTTGTATATTTATTTTGATATTGTGATATATCTTTATAATAAGTTGCAGTAATTTTTTCCATATTTAGACATATTCTTAAAAAACTGTATTTTAAAGCATGCATTAGAACTGTTTTATTTAAATGCACTTAATCCTTCTGCATTTGTAAACACCTTAAAACTCCAAATACTTACTTTTTACTATAATTTTTTTCTATAGAATTTTTTTTCATAAAGAATTTTTTTTTTTAAATATTTATTTATTTATTTATTTAGGTGGGGGTAGGGTGGAGAGGGAGGGGAGCAGGCGGGCCACTTCTATTGGTCTTTCATTTGTCCAATTCCATCCATCTTTGTTCTTTGGCTCCTGTGGGCCTCCCATCGCGGTGGCGTCTGTCGTTGCAGAGCGCCGGCTCTGGGCGCATGCACTCCAGAGCTCCAGCTCGGTAATTGGACACATCAGTCCAGCTGCTCCGTGGCACGTGGGATCTTCCCAGGCCAGGGATCAAACCGGCGCCCCCAGCACTGCAAGGTGGTGTCCTTACCCACTGCACCACCAGGGAAGCCCTTCATAAAGAATTTTTAAGGTATGCTCTACAATACATTCGATACATGATAATGAGGTTTTTAAGTTGGTCTGAATTTCATTTAGACTATATTGATAATGATTTCTTTAAATACAAAAGCATTCTTTTACATATATCATCCAATAATCTAGACTATCTAAAGAAAAATGGCAAATAAAAGTTTAATAAGGTTTAGATTAACCATATTAATTTTGCCTTAAGGGCTTTCCTGGTGACTCAGTGATAAAAAATCCTTGTGCCAGTGCAGGAGCCTTGGGTTCAATCCCTGGGACAAGGAAATGGCAACCCACTCCAGTATTCTTGCCTGAGAATCCCATGGACAGAGGAGGATGGTGAGCTACAGTTTATCGGGCCACAAAAGAGTTCGGAAAGATTTAGCAACTAAACAAAAATAAATTTGCTTTGAATCCTTAAATGCTGATAAAGCAGTAAGTCCTTCCTATAAACATTACAGTAAAATCCTCCTTGTCAAATTAGAAATTGTTGCTTCTTTTAAGAGTTTAGTGTATCAACAAATAAGTAAGTAAACTGGAACACTAACATAAGTTGTTTTGCTGGGTATTAACTTGTTCTTAGGAAGAGCCCCTGAAATCCATTAAAAGTCTTTTTTTTTTTGTATTAAAATGTTTGACAAAACAAATATGAAATATCCTATTGATATTGGCTTTTTGTTTAAAGATGAAAATGTTTGAGAGAATCGCTTGTTTTCCGTAAGAAGAAACTTGGCATTGACATTTGTCTGTACCACATATGAAGTTCATTCGATTCCTCTGATGTCTTCAAACTGGTGTCCAGCTGCTGGAAAACGTTCTTGGTTTTGTGTAACATTTGCTCACAGATGCTGCTGTTTGATTCTCGCGCACCTGTTTGCTCTAATGAGTATTTCCCATTTTCAGAAATTCAAAGCATGTGGTGCCAAGATATCAAGATGCAAATGTTTAAGTTGTACACAATGGAAGAGAGGATAAAAGGACTTTGAAAGAGAGTATATTCTTGCTTTACATATGCCCAGAGTTTAGAGGATATTTAAAATGTGTGAGTATAAAAAGAACACATTTAAAAAATTAATGAAAAGAAAAAAGTTAGTGTTATATACTAAATTTTAATTCCACAGGGGAATGTTTTTTTGAAATTGCTAAAGGAGATGCTTTTTTTCTTTTTATAAGTAAACAATTAGCAATTTAGGAAATGAAGAAGAATATAATATCGCATAGTTAACAAAAATGTAGTCATTACAGAATACTGAAAGAAAACATATTCAGGTCATGATGTGTATATTTATATTTCTTTCCCCTTATGATATTATAGCATTATTCAGGAAAACTATTACGATAACTCAGAAAATTATCCTTCTGTATTAGTACCATTAAAAGTTCCATTTTCCTGGATTAGATCCTGGAACAGAAAATGATATTAATGGAAAAGTGAAAAATGAAATCCTCATAAAGTCTGGAGTTTAACCATAATACATCAAAGCTGCTTTTCTTAGTTTGACAAATATACCATGGTGATATAAAACATTAACAGTAGAGAATATTGGGTGAGGAATATATGGGATATTTTTTATAAATCTAAAAGCAGCCCAAAGTAAAATGTTTATTTAAAAATACACTGTGTTAATCAGAGATGAAGACTTTATCCACTTGCTTACCAGATACTTATTCAGTGGCTATTGATGCTCCTTCAGCATAGCACAAAGTATGCAGTGGGAAATTAAAAACATGTGACACAATTCAGAAAAGCCTGTTCTTGTGTAACCTACAGGCTTATTTGGGAAAAATCTACTGATTGAATGTATAAAAGAAGATAGGCAATTATAAACTTTAGATATTTTATTATGTTTTCTTTTTATAATCATATCTTTTTTTTTTTTTTAGATTTATTTATTTATTTATTTTGGGCGGGAGTCGAGTTGGGGAGGGAGGGGAGCAGGCAGGCCACTTCCATTTGTCTTCCATTTCTCTATTTTTCATTCGTCTTTGTTCTTTGGCTCCTGTGGGCCTCCCATCGCGGTGGCGTCTGTCGTCACAGAGTACCGGCTCTGGGCGCATGCGCTCCAGAGCTCCGGCTTGGTGATTGGACACATCTGGACACATCTGGACACATCAGTCCAGCCGCTCCGAGGCACGTGGGATCTTCCCAGGCCAGGGATCGAACCGGCGCCCCTTGCACTGCAAGACGGTGCCCTTATCCACTGGATCACCAGGGGAAGCCCAACTTTAGATATTTTAATAAAACAATGATAGATTTAATATACAGAGAATATTGCTGTGATTTTTAAAGGGTTTTTAAATTGTGGTAAAACATGGTAGCTCAGCGGTAAAGAATCTGCCTGCTGGTGCAGGAGATACAAGTTCAATCCCTGGGTAGGGAGGCTCCCCTAGAGAAGGAAATGGCAATCCACTGCAGTATTCTTGCCTGGAAATATCCATGGACAGAAGGGCCTGGTAGGCTACAGTCTCTGGGGTCACCAGAGTGGGACCTAACAACTAAACAACAGAACATTCATAAACATATATGTAGCCAGTGTACAATTCTGTTTCATTAAATGCATTCACAGTTGTGCAACCATCACCAAAAGCTGTTTCCTTTATCCAAACTGAAACTGTACCCATGACATAATACCTCCCCATTCTCTCCTCTCTTTCCTCCCCAGCCGTTGGTAACCCTTAAGTGGAATCATATGATATCTGATAAGCCTTTTCAGTCTGGTTTATTCCACTTAGCATAATGTTTCTAAAATTCACCCACGTGGTAGCAAGCATCAGAAAACCATTCACTTTCAAGGCAATAAGATTCCATTCACACCATTTTCCACCCAGAGCTGTTTTCAAGCAAAACAAAGTGGACGGTCATTTGAGAAGTCTGATAGTGTGTGGGGAGTGAGTAGGTGTGAAAAGGGAAGAAAGGGAAATTCTGAAACAGAGAAAAACAGTGTGGCACAGAGGCCTGCGACCAGAAAGAGACTGGCCAATTTATCCACGTTGAGAAGACAGAATGGTTGTCCACAGAGAGAAAAGCAGCTGGGTTCAAGATGACGTGTGGGCCTAGGAAGGGGTCAGTTCAGAACAGGACATGTCTGCCACTGCAGTGTGTTCATGTTGTATTCTGTGTGCAAAAGAAACACAATTTTTACTTTTAGGTAAAGGTGACACAGTTGTAAATAATGTGCATGCTAACGCAGGAGACCCCAGAGGTATGGAATTGATCCCATGGTCACAGAGATCCCCTGGAGGCTGAAATAGCAACCTGTCCCAGTATTCTTGCCTGGGAAACCCCATGGACAGGGAAGTCTGGTAGGCTACAGTGCAGTGAACTGCAAAGAGCTGGAGGCTATTGAGCACATATACACCAAGGACATCCTCTAGCTTAAGTTTTTTTCATGTGAAAAATTGAAAGGAATAAGAAATATATAAAGTGAGATGCATTAGAAGATTATCACCACAGTGCTGCAAGTATTATTACTGCATTGTATGAGGAAGGTAGAGCTTATGATTTAGACATGGGGAATTCATGAACAATCAAATGTAATTAGATTGGAAGAGATAAGGGAGAGAACGGTGTCAGGAATCACTTCCAGGTGTCTAGTTTTAAGAACCTGACGCACAATGGCACCATTTATCGATGTGAAACAACACATTTTTGGAAATTAAAAATTTGAATCATCTATTAGTCATGAAAATTCTTATTGTTATCATTAAATAAAGGAAAAAATTATTCTTTTCAGATTCTTTTTGCCATCTGAGATACCACCTTTACAGAATAAGTATATTATCCCTTTTTTCTTCTTTCTTTTTCTCTGGCAGTTGCAGACAAATAGACTATTAAAAGAGAAGTAAGATAACAAAATGCACTTTAAACCTTCTGTTAACAATCATTTTATTTACTAGAAGTATTAAAAATTATTACGATTATTTGGTTAGTTTACCCTATGTAATTTGTCTAATCTGGTCACTCAAGCAAAATATTTTGAACTATATTGCAAAATGACCTGATTCTATAGGGTTAATTTACTGTATAAATTGAAAATTTTGCATTTCACTTCATTCTACAGATTTATTCTCAGTTTTATTGTTCTTTATCTTAATATATTCTTCTATTATGCTATATTTTAGTCTTTCCTATTCTTTAGTTGGATTTCTTGAAATTCCTTTTTGTTCCTCATCTGAATAGAAGTGTCCCAGCAAAGAAAGGCTATTTGTCACCCATTGTTAGGACTTTAAAACTGTTGTCATTTGGTCACTTATAATCTGAGTATGTTTGGAATTTTATCAGTTTCATGCCACTTTACAAGCAGCTCCTTTCCTTTGATATTTTATATCATAATTATTTCATCTGGTGATTCCACCTTATGCATTTCTGCTCCAAGAATGTATCTCCAAATAACATATCTACACAGGAGCTTGGAGACATTTTAAGTAAGCATAACATATGCTATAGTTTTACCATGGTGATTTTTTAGGAAACAATCTTCTTCATTTGGTAATCTACGTTCCTTGCTATCATTTCAACATGGGTGTGCAAAAAGGTTTAACTAGCACTATACCAATATGGTAGCACAGAGATATCATTACTTTGACATTAGGGTTGTGCTATTTTCATATTCTTACGGTTACATGAGTTTTTCATGTGTTTTGTTATGTCTCCCTTTAACTATTTGTTAGCCAAGATCAAAACAATGTGTTTAATGGAAAAATAGAGAAGAAAAGGAAAAAGGGAAAGGAAAAAGAGAAGGAAGGAGAGGATAAAAGAGAAAGGTTCAATTTTGAAGGGAATTATACAGAAAGTTAAACATATTAAAGTGTTTTTTCTGATAATAGATATAATATAAAATTCATAATAATATATGATTAGTTTAGAAAATGTAAAAGTTAGCATAGTAAAAGGTAATATCTTTGGTAATCCTAGTAATAAGAAGTAAACATGGTCTATTTATTAATATATATATATATATATATATTATATATATCTATCTCCAACTGATTCTTTAAATCTTTTTAAAATCTTCCTTCTCATGGGAGTAAATTATAACTTAAATATATTAGAAACTACTTCCAAGTACACTTTTCTCCAGAGAGTGGTATTGCTTGCATATTTCTGATAAACTTGCACCATAAAGTGTCAATCTTGATCATTCATGTAACTTGTGATTCTGTGCATTGACAAATAAGCTGCACAGATCTATTTTAGGCAGCGAGAGGACAAAGACGATCCAATGGAGAAGGAGATTCAGAAAGGGCTAGGGCACATGGATCATATGTCCAGACCGAGTGGCTGAATAGCATTACTCCTCCTCTGTAATAACCTGTGAAAGGTTATTCAGCAAGGATTCAGAAACTTTTAGCTCACTTAAGTGACAAAAGAAACACACCTCAATGTACAAACAGAATTGTGGGAAAATACATACTTTTAGAAAATCATAAAATGCAAGCTACAAATTGACTCTTCTCTGAGGCTTCTTTTAAATATTCCAACATTAGTGACACAAGATACAGAGGGACAGGAACATTATAGCTGGAGTCAGTCAGGTCCAAATATTGACTTTATTTCCTACTAAAGTATCACATTGCTGATACTATAAGAAAAATTGGGTGAAGTATTATTTAAAGTGTGTGTTTGTCACTCAGTTATGTCCAGTTCTTTGTGATCAACAGCCCTCCAGGTGCCTCTGTCCATGGGATTCTCCAGGCAAGAATACTGGAGTGGACTGCCATTCCCTTTTCCAGGGAATCTTCTTGACTCAGGAAGAGAACCCAGGTCTCCTGCATTGCAGGCAGATCTTTATGGACTGAGATACTACAAGCTTGCAACTAAGAAATAAATAAGTCTTGGAATCTAATGCATAGCATAAAGTTTATATTCAATAATACTCTATGATAAGCTTCAAGTTGCTAAAAGAATAGCTCTTAATTGCTCTTACCATAAAAAAGAAATAATTATATGACACGATAGAGGTGTTTAGCCTAAGGCTAAATTAGTACTCATTTATATATACATATATATTTTTTTCAATGTATAAATATATCAAATCAACATATTTTATACCCTAAGTTTAAACATGAATTACATCTCAACAAAAAATTTATGAATTTGTGATATTATAACTGAACAGAGAATGTGCATTTTCCTCTGCTCTACTTTGTAAGTCCAGAGAACATGCTATGAGGACACTATCTACAATTCTATGATTGTTCTATAGTCCAGACATTTGTAGCCCTTTGATAACAGGTCTTGTAAAAACAATTTTATTTTCTAAATTGCCCTTGGGAGAAAACTTACCAATAGGGAGTTGAGCACAGAATAGGACAAAAAGCACTGACCATTGAGAAAAGAGATCTGGTTTTCAAGCCTCGTCCTCCCATTCAGTAGTTACATGAACCTGGCTAATAATTATACTAAGACATAGTATCTTGGTTGCAAATGAACTGATGGAATAAGATCACTGCCTTGAGCTCTTCCATATTCCCTGTGAATTTGTCTTTCTCGTTACAAATATCATAGAGTTCACACAGCAAATCTTTACAAACAGTACAGGTTGTTGTTGACTATAAACAGAAGATAGAGATGATGATTGAATAAACGATAGAAAATAATAATTCCTTTTTTAAGATATATGAGCACACAAGGGCAACATTATCAAAGCATCAAAGATAGATCAGTAGGGAAGTTCTATTGCCAGAGGAAAGAGAACTGAGTTTCAGTTGCCAAATAAAGTTAAGAGCTGACTGAGACCTAGAGCAGAATCTTTAGAACCAAAGGCAGGAGTGTCAAATTGGAATGAGCCTGAATCAAAAGCAGGAGAGTAACTTGTCTTACTGAACAGAGAGATTTCATTTGGGCCTTGATAAAACACACTTGTTCCCCTCTTGTGCTTCATACGCTATTTCCATGACTTAGCTCGTTTCTGGCCTAGAGTTCTCTATAAAGTCATAGCATCACTTTCTCAATCTGCTCCCAATAGATCTACACAGGGTAGGGTGTGTGTGTGTTAGTTGCGCAGTTGTGTCCAACTCTTTGCGATTCTATTGACTGTCGCCCACCAAGCTCCTCTATCCATGGGATTCTCCAGGAAAGAATCCTGGAATAGGGAGCTATTTGCTTTTCCAGGAGAATCTTCTCGACCTTGGGATAGAACCTGGGTTTCCTGCATTGCAGGCAGATTCTTGACCATATAAGACACCAAGGAAGTCCACCGGGTAGGAGGCTGGGAGGTAAAGTCAAACTAATTGAGGGCTTTGGACTTGCCAAGTAATTGCTAAAGAAGGCATATTCTTATCAAATCATCACAACAGCAACCTTGCAAACCGTTATCCTCATCACCTCTATTGTATAGATGTAAGAACTGAGTCAGAGAGGTTAATTACTTATCCAAGGTCATACAGATAGTAAGTGACTATGCCTGGATATAAAACTTTGTTTTCAAATTGCCAAATTCCAGATCTTTAGATACAATGCACAACTTGTATTTAAAGTTGTGCATTGTATTTCAAGTGTCTTAAATGCGTTAGAAATATCCTGAGATATTCTTCTCTTTAGTCAGCTTGGGGGCAGCAGCCAGGACCCTGGGCAGTCTACGCCCCCGTCCAGTTTCCTCCAGCTTCCAAAAACCTCCTCATCGCCCCCCAGCACATGGTGCGGGCATCATTTTCCACGTGTGCCATGATTTGAAAAACTTGAGAGGTCCTTCTCCACTATATGACTTGAACAAATACAGAAAATAGAAAAAATAAAGATGCTAAGAAACACATTTATGACTTTCATTTCTTTTTTAACAAGAAATCTGCTTGAGTAAGAAATTAAAATGAGAAGGAATCTGTACATCTGTAACTTACATCATTGCTAAAATATGCCAACTCCATAGCTGGGAAGAAGCTTTAGCGACTGGAAATCTACCATTTCAGAAGTTCCACAGGAAAAGAGGAATGAGATCAATGGGAAAGTGTACTTAACGTTCTACAGTAACAACTCTAACAAGGTTGGCCTTTAACTTGCTTATTTCATGTCAATTTCCTGATTATGTCAACAAGAGTTTAAGATGTAAAGAATGTATGTCATTTCTGATATATAATGTCAAAGCTTTCAAAGCTCTTTGCAAGCCTGAGTGGTGTGTGTGTAGTTGCGCAGTTGTGCCAACTCTTTGCTATTCTATTGACTGTCGCCCACCAAGCTCCTCTATCCATGGGATTCTCCAGGAAAGAATCCTGGAATAGGGAGCTATTTGCTTTTCCAGGAGAATCTTCTCGACCTTGGGATAGAACCTGGGTTTCCTGCATTGCAGGCAGATTCTTGACCATATAAGACACCAAGGAAGTCCACCGGGTAGGAGGCTGGGAGGTAAAGTCAAACTAATTGAGGGCTTTGGACTTGCCAAGTAATTGCTAAAGAAGGCATATTCTTATCAAATCATCACAACAGCAACCTTGCAAACCGTTATCCTCATCACCTCTATTGTATAGATGTAAGAACTGAGTCAGAGAGGTTAATTACTTATCCAAGGTCATACAGATAGTAAGTGACTATGCCTGGATATAAAACTTTGTTTTCAAATTGCCAAATTCCAGATCTTTAGATACAATGCACAACTTGTATTTAAAGTTGTGCATTGTATTTCAAGTGTCTTAAATGCGTTAGAAATATCCTGAGATATTCTTCTCTTTAGTCAGCTTGGGGGCAGCAGCCAGGACCCTGGGCAGTCTACGCCCCCGTCCAGTTTCCTCCAGCTTCCGAAACCTCCTCATCCCCCCCCAGCACATGGTGCGGGCATCATTTTCCACGTGTGCCATGATTTGAAAAACTTGAGAGGTCCTTCTCCACTATATGACTTGAACAAATACAGAAAATAGAAAAAATAAAGATGCTAAGAAACACATTTATGACTTTCATTTCTTTTTTAACAAGAAATCTGCTTGAGTAAGAAATTAAAATGAGAAGGAATCTGTACATCTGTAACTTACATCATTGCTAAAATATGCCAACTCCATAGCTGGGAAGAAGCTTTAGCGACTGGAAATCTACCATTTCAGAAGTTCCACAGGAAAAGAGGAATGAGATCAATGGGAAAGTGTACTTAACGTTCTACAGTAACAACTCTAACAAGGTTGGCCTTTAACTTGCTTATTTCATGTCAATTTCCTGATTATGTCAACAAGAGTTTAAGATGTAAAGAATGTATGTCATTTCTGATATATAATTTCAAAGCTTTCAAATCTCTTTGCAAGGAAATAAATACATTTTTCATAAATTCATTAATGTATTGCATGTTTCCAATTTATTGGCATATCTGGTTACTTATCTATATCCATATTTATTCCTCCTGGACAGTTTCAAAGATGACATAATATGATAGAAAAAAATAAAGATATAGAAAAACACAAGGCCAAATACTACATTGAAACCACAGGTGAAGTTATTTCTGAAACGATGTCCTGGAATTTTGCTACAGGTAGGCTCTGAGCTTCCCACTTAGACATTATGTTGTCTCCTTCAAATTTTACTTTCCCAGGGCACATCTTCCTCATTTAGAAAACAGTCATGCATCTGCCCTGCTTATATGACAAGGCTTTATGAGGCTCACACAGGTTACAAATCTTAAAATAATAAACACCTACAATATATAATCATATATCTTCATGCTTTATGGCATTAAATAGGTATTACAGTAGGTGAGAATACAATAACCTTATACAGTTTTATAGCCCAAAATGAACATTAAACTTGATTCAGAAAATAACCAAAATCTACTTTACTAAAACAAAATTCAGATGAAAATGTAAAATATAAAGAGGGACAAAGATATTTTAAAATTTAATTTCCCTTACAATATTTATTTTTATTTAGGCTTTATATAGTGACTTACAGTGATGATTTCTTATATTCTTTCTTGATTTAATTTTGAAGAATAATCAATAAATGATAACACGGTTGCTTGGATTTTGGGCTTCACAGATAATGCTCCAAATAGTTTCATAGCTAAAACTGCCTAACATTTGTCTATATTTACTATTTTAATAGTATTAAAGTGTTTTATAAATGTTTGATGATATATTTTCTTTCACTGAATAATAACACTCCTGAGTTTTCTCAAAGATTAATAACATAACTAATGGTGAAGATATGGTTTTGAGGGGATGTTTTTCTATATTCTTAAATTAACAAGATTGAACAGGTTTTACTCTGTGGATTAGAAAGGGCAAAAGGTGGCAAAATGGGAAGACAAAGTAACAAAAAATTTAAAAAACCCCAAGCTTATTTCATGTCAATTTCCTGATTATGTCAACAAGAGTTTAAGATGTAAAGAATGTATGTCATTTCTGATATATAATTTCAAAGCTTTCAAATCTCTTTGCAAGGAAATAAATACATTTTTCATAAATTCATTAATGTATTGCATGTTTCCAATTTATTGGCATATCTGGTTACTTATCTATATCCATATTTATTCCTCCTGGACAGTTTCAAAGATGACATAATATGATAGAAAAAAATAAAGATATAGAAAAACACAAGGCCAAATACTACATTGAAACCACAGGTGAAGTTATTTCTGAAACGATGTCCTGGAATTTTGCTACAGGTAGGCTCTGAGCTTCCCACTTAGACATTATGTTGTCTCCTTCAAATTTTACTTTCCCAGGGCACATCTTCCTCATTTAGAAAACAGTCATGCATCTGCCCTGCTTATATGACAAGGCTTTATGAGGCTCACACAGGTTACAAATCTTAAAATAATAAACACCTACAATATATAATCATATATCTTCATGCTTTATGGCATTAAATAGGTATTACAGTAGGTGAGAATACAATAACCTTATACAGTTTTATAGCCCAAAATGAACATTAAACTTGATTCAGAAAATAACCAAAATCTACTTTACTAAAACAAAATTCAGATGAAAATGTAAAATATAAAGAGGGACAAAGATATTTTAAAATTTAATTTCCCTTACAATATTTATTTTTATTTAGGCTTTATATAGTGACTTACAGTGATGATTTCTTATATTCTTTCTTGATTTAATTTTGAAGAATAATCAATAAATGATAACACGGTTGCTTGGATTTTGGGCTTCACAGATAATGCTCCAAATAGTTTCATAGCTAAAACTGCCTAACATTTGTCTATATTTACTATTTTAATAGTATTAAAGTGTTTTATAAATGTTTGATGATATATTTTCTTTCACTGAATAATAACACTCCTGAGTTTTCTCAAAGATTAATAACATAACTAATGGTGAAGATATGGTTTTGAGGGGATGTTTTTCTATATTCTTAAATTAACAAGATTGAACAGGTTTTACTCTGTGGATTAGAAAGGGCAAAAGGTGGCAAAATGGGAAGACAAAGTAAAACTTGCTAATGTTTTAAGTAAAGCAATTTGATCTTTTCTAAAATTCTTAGGCCAGTATGAAAGTAAAGCACTATAAATAAGCTAATTCTTTAAGAATCATCTTAAAATGTTTGGATTTAAACTGACATTATCTAAATGTAAACTCTGCTTTAGAGCTTCAAAAAATCCATATGGGAGCAATCTTTTGAGACACGAGAGCAGTCTTAAAGAAGTGGATAGATAATGTATAATACACAGAGGCATAGATAGTACTTTGGATTTCCTACTAAGGATGTATTATCTTTGACTTTCTACTTATAAATTTCAACCTAAAAACCACTCTAGCTAATAGAAACTGTCTTGTAATGAGCAATATTTAAATTTTATAAGATGATGTCACTGTATTTTATACTTGCTTAATTTCCTTTCAGTTTGTGATGTTACAGTATTATCCTTTTCATTTTAAAATGACCCATTTTCTTAAAACATTATATATAATTTTTCAAAGTCATGTGTTCCTATGCAATAATTTTAATAACTTCTGATATTATCTTAATATAGTTAACAAAATACCTTGAAACACACAAAAAAACAGGCTATGGTTATGTTCTAAATATATATTAGACATATATTGATCAATATGCCAGTCACTTTGCATTTATAATCTTATTTTCAATTATAAGCATTTGTCATGTTACCCTTAAATTTGAATATGCATGCATGTATATTAATATATATGCATACTGATACATATGCATATTAATAGAACTGTTTAGAACTGTATAATAGGACAAAGAACTGTATGCAGAATGGAAGAATCACTATGAACAAAGTTAGTGTGGGTGATGGAATTACAGCTGAACTGCTTCATATTCCAAAAGATCATGCTGTTGCTACAGCCATACCACCCTGAACGTGCCTGATCACATCTAAAAGATGCTGCTGTTGAAGTGCTACACCCAAGATGTCAGTAAATTTGGAAAGCTCAGCAGTGGTCACAGGACGGAAAAAGTCAGTTTTCATTCCAGTCTTAAAGAAAAGCAATGCCAAAGAATGTTCAAACAACTGCGCAACTGCACTCATTTCCCATGCTAGAAACGTAATGCTCAAAATCCTCCTGGCTAGGCTTCAACATGAACTGAGAACTTCCAGATATATCAGCAGGATTTACAAAAGGCAGAGAAACCAGAGATCAAATTGCCAGCATCATTGGATCATAGAAAAAGCAAGATAATTCTACAAAAGCATCTACTTATGCTTCATTGACTATGCTAAAGCCTGTCACTATCTGGATCACAATAAACTGTGGAAAATCCTGAAAGGATGGGAATACCAGACCACCTTTCCTGCCTCCTGAGAAACCTGTATGCAGGACAATGAGCAACAGTTAGCACTGGACATGGAACAAGGGATTGGTTCCAAATTGGGAAAGATGTACAAGGCTGCATATTGTCACCCAGCTTATTTAACTTCTATGCAGAGGTATCATGCAAAATGCTTGTGCTGGAAGAAGCACAAGCTGGAATCAAGATTGCCAGGAGAAACATCAATAACCCCAGATATGCAAATGACACCTCATGGCAGAGAGCAACAAGTCCTTATAGTCAAAGGACTTGTTTCCAAGTAGTCGTATATGGATGTGGGAATTGAAGCATAAAAATGTCTGAGCTCCAAACAATTGATACCTTCAAACTGTGGTGCTGTAGAAGAGTCTTAAGAGTTCCTTGGAGTATGAGGAAATCAAACCAGTCAATCTTAAAGGAAATCAACCCTGAATTCATAGGAAGGACTGATGTTAAAGCTGAAGCTCCAGTACTCTGGCCACCTGATGCAAAGAGTTGACTCATTCAAAAACAACCTGATGCTGGGGGAAAGATTGAAAGCAGGAAGAGAAGGGGCGAACCGAGGATGAGATGGTTGAGTCATCCCCCGCAGCAGTGAGTCAATGGACATGAGTTTGAACAAGCTCTGGAGATAGTGAAGGACAAGGAAGCCTGATGTGCTGCAGTTCATGGGGTCATAAAGAGTCAGACATGACAGATCAACTAATAAACAGGCCTATAGTAGCAACAGTGGCCGTGATTAATAATAATGAAATCAGTAATAGCAATAGAATACCGGTGAAATTAAAAATGATACTAAAAATTTGAAAATGCCAGTAATAATAATGACCTTATTTATTGCCACATTTTCCCATGACAGTTGTCCTGTAAGATATGATGCACTTACTCATGAGGATGCTGTCATTCAAGAGTAAAAGTCTTACACTCATTCTCCCAACTCAAGGAACCTAAAGTTGTTCTGTTTGATGGCGATGTATGTTCTTTTCCCATTGCATCAGGTCTTTGTAATCTATTTTCCAAAATAAATTATTTCCACTTTAACTTCCTACTCAATAAAACATATATTCTACATATGTTTGGATATATAAACTGTGCTGTGTAAAATATAAATACAATATGAGTTTTCATTTCTCATTATGAAAATTCATTGAAAGGATGGGAATACCAGACCACCTTTCCTGCCTCCTGAGAAACCTGTATGCAGGACAATGAGCAACAGTTAGCACTGGACATGGAACAAGGGATTGGTTCCAAATTGGGAAAGATGTACAAGGCTGCATATTGTCACCCAGCTTATTTAACTTCTATGCAGAGGTATCATGCAAAATGCTTGTGCTGGAAGAAGCACAAGCTGGAATCAAGATTGCCAGGAGAAACATCAATAACCCCAGATATGCAAATGACACCTCATGGCAGAGAGCAACAAGTCCTTATAGTCAAAGGACTTGTTTCCAAGTAGTCGTATATGGATGTGGGAATTGAAGCATAAAAATGTCTGAGCTCCAAACAATTGATACCTTCAAACTGTGGTGCTGTAGAAGAGTCTTAAGAGTTCCTTGGAGTATGAGGAAATCAAACCAGTCAATCTTAAAGGAAATCAACCCTGAATTCATAGGAAGGACTGATGTTAAAGCTGAAGCTCCAGTACTCTGGCCACCTGATGCAAAGAGTTGACTCATTCAAAAACAACCTGATGCTGGGGGAAAGATTGAAAGCAGGAAGAGAAGGGGCGAACAGAGGATGAGATGGTTGAGTCATCCCCCGCAGCAGTGAGTCAATGGACATGAGTTTGAACAAGCTCTGGAGATAGTGAAGGACAAGGAAGCCTGATGTGCTGCAGTTCATGGGGTCATAAAGAGTCAGACATGACAGATCAACTAATAAACAGGCCTATAGTAGCAACAGTGGCCGTGATTAATAATAATGAAATCAGTAATAGCAATAGAATACCGGTGAAATTAAAAATGATACTAAAAATTTGAAAATGCCAGTAATAATAATGACCTTATTTATTGCCACATTTTCCCATGACAGTTGTCCTGTAAGATATGATGCACTTACTCATGAGGATGCTGTCATTCAAGAGTAAAAGTCTTACACTCATTCTCCCAACTCAAGGAGCCTAAAGTTGTTCTGTTTGATGGCGATGTATGTTCTTTTCCCATTGCATCAGGTCTTTGTAATCTATTTTCCAAAATAAATTATTTCCACTTTAACTTCCTACTCAATAAAACATATATTCTACATATGTTTGGATATATAAACTGTGCTGTGTAAAATATAAATACAATATGAGTTTTCATTTCTCATTATGAAAAAAAATTCATTGTAAATCTCCATATGGCAATAACTCTTATAGTAGAATATGTTATTTAAACAGACAAACAAATATGATAAAGTGGCTGGCAAAGAAACTGTGTAAGTTATAATTCTCACATCTTCACCTATAAAATGAAAATTTCCAGCTCAGGATATTATATTATTTAAATTAAATGATATTGAATAATAGGCATTTCAATTTTTCAATTAAATATAAACTATTTTATATTAAATTCACTGCTTCAAATATTTACTGAAGATAAACAATTATCAATGTGTTGAAGGGAAAGCCAAAATGAATAAAAACACACATTTTTCTCTAAACGACACTTTGATCTAATGGCAAAGATACAGTGTAAATGCACAAAAATAAGCATAGCATATATCTTATTTTATATAAGCAATCAGCAAGAAACAACACTCACATGGTATTAAAGCAAGGCGTGATCAAGTGCAACTGGGAAACATCAAGGAATTTCCAAGAAGGAAATCACATTCAACGAAGATTTAACCAGTTGATTTATAAAGACTGAATTTTAAATCAAAGGCAAAAGATCAGGGAGAGAGATTAACTGATTATTCAGGGAATCACTTGTTTTTCATTTGTGCTGTAGCATATGGTATGTGGAAAAAAACTGTAGAGGGAGATAAGGCTTGAAAGCCATGACGTAGCCTGGAGTGTCAAAAACTTTGTATTTCATATGGCATAAAAAAATTAAGAGTTTCTTTTAGCCAGGATGCAACATGAGCAGAGCTTGCATTAGAAAAATCTATCTTGCACCACACTGCAGTTAAAGTCAAATGAAGAAGAACCTCTTACTAGGTATCGTTCTGCTATGTGGTCCCTGGGAATAGACACAACAGATTTATAGATTGTTAATGCCTATTTAAATACTTTCTTATGTCTGCCATAAACAATTTTTGAGTTCTTATGATCTAATCCTTTCCTCACTCTGAAAAAGCATATTATCCTTGAGAAAGCTTTCTAATGATATTTACTCGGCATTCAAATGCTTATGGGCCCTGCACTGTGCACAGAATTAGATTCATACCTCATGATCGCAAGTAAGATCCTCTTTATACTCATTGTCCTTTTGAATAGCACCATTATGCATCCAGTCAAGAAATCAGGCCAACCTCTTTAACTATTGTTTTTAACCCAGAGTTCAGTCAATGTTCATGTCTGTTCTCTACTTAAGTTCATTTCTCTCTCATTATCACCAGCCTCGATGTATGTTATACCTTCTATGTTGTCTATATCTATTATGACTTTCCACCAATTGTATTCCTTATGCTGCCTTCTCATCAGTCTTTCCAAAATAATAACCTGATGATGGCTCTTCTGTGTTTCAAAGCCTTCAAAGAACACTTTTTAACTGCAAGATAAAGAACACATGACTTAGCTGGGCATGCAAGACCACGGGACTCTTCCTCACCTCTACCTTTGCTATCTCTTTTCCCATCAATTTTCTTGAGATTTGCCTTCGAACAATGATAACCCGCCCTGAGTTCCTTGAAAGGGATCTCCAACTCCTCATCACCAGGCATGATTCTCATTAGAAAACCTTTTCTTGTTCTTATCTGTCTCATATTATTTTATGATTTACTACTATGAAATATGTCACAGGATATTCTAGTTGGCAATATATACATCATTTTCTGCTATAGAACAAAACAAGAAGTTTCTTTCTCTTTACTTCCTTGGCATCTATTACTGTACATGAGACAGAAATGATACTCAAAATCACACTTGTGTAAGCAAAACATGCCTTTGGTGGGTGGATATTTGTACCTAAAGAAGGAAAAGATAAAACAGAGGAGGTTATAAAAATTACAATAATACTCTGCATGCCTAATGCATTTTATTGTCAGTTTAGACTGAAAGTTCCATGGGAGCCTAGCCCTTAACAGAAAACAAATATTCAGTAAAAATAATAGTTTTTCTTACATGAAAATTCATAATCATTTGAATGATTCAGTATTTTTTGCTTTTCTAAACTTCAAATACTTTCTTATGTCTGCCATAAACAATTTTTGAGTTCTTATGATCTAATCCTTTCCTCACTCTGAAAAAGCATATTATCCTTGAGAAAGCTTTCTAATGATATTTACTCGGCATTCAAATGCTTATGGGCCCTGCACTGTGCACAGAATTAGATTCATACCTCATGATCGCAAGTAAGATCCTCTTTATACTCATTGTCCTTTTGAATAGCACCATTATGCATCCAGTCAAGAAATCAGGCCAACCTCTTTAACTATTGTTTTTAACCCAGAGTTCAGTCAATGTTCATGTCTGTTCTCTACTTAAGTTCATTTCTCTCTCATTATCACCAGCCTCGATGTATGTTATACCTTCTATGTTGTCTATATCTATTATGACTTTCCACCAATTGTATTCCTTATGCTGCCTTCTCATCAGTCTTTCCAAAATAATAACCTGATGATGGCTCTTCTGTGTTTCAAAGCCTTCAAAGAACACTTTTTAACTGCAAGATAAAGAACACATGACTTAGCTGGGCATGCAAGACCACGGGACTCTTCCTCACCTCTACCTTTGCTATCTCTTTTCCCATCAATTTTCTTGAGATTTGCCTTCGAACAATGATAACCCGCCCTGAGTTCCTTGAAAGGGATCTCCAACTCCTCATCACCAGGCATGATTCTCATTAGAAAACCTTTTCTTGTTCTTATCTGTCTCATATTATTTTATGATTTACTACTATGAAATATGTCACAGGATATTCTAGTTGGCAATATATACATCATTTTCTGCTATAGAACAAAACAAGAAGTTTCTTTCTCTTTACTTCCTTGGCATCTATTACTGTACATGAGACAGAAATGATACTCAAAATCACACTTGTGTAAGCAAAACATGCCTTTGGTGGGTGGATATTTGTACCTAAAGAAGGAAAAGATAAAACAGAGGAGGTTATAAAAATTACAATAATACTCTGCATGCCTAATGCATTTTATTGTCAGTTTAGACTGAAAGTTCCATGGGAGCCTAGCCCTTAACAGAAAACAAATATTCAGTAAAAATAATAGTTTTTCTTACATGAAAATTCATAATCATTTGAATGATTCAGTATTTTTTGCTTTTCCTAAAACTTCAGAATTAGCATTTCAGTGCAGATAAAGCATCCAGAAAGAGATGAATGAAGGTGATGTTTTTTTGGATTACTATAAATATATTAACCTAAGCATGTCCCCATTAGAACTTGGGTATATTGCTGATTTAAGTTAATAAATTTAGTGACACATTCCACACACAGACACACCCTGAGACGTTCTAAACCCACAGTCATAAACAGTCTTACATCTTTTTTATAATGGAAGTCAAATCATTTTCAAATATGATTAAACACTAAAATAGCATAAGGAAAAACTATTTTCAGTGTTTTCTCAATTTTGTTTTATTCTTACACAGAAACAAAATTAGAAACTATAATCAAATAATTTTACCTCAAATTTTATATTCATTGATGAGATTAAGATATGCTTTACGTCAAAAATAAGATGATTGTCTCAAATGTGCACTTTGTTAAAGAAAGAAACAAAAGTTCTATGAAATGTGTTTCTTTAGTCACATCCATTTTGAATATGTTCAACAAGTTATAATAATCACTATTCTATCAGAAGTACTAATGGATTGGAGCTTCCCTGGCGGCTCGGGTAAAAAATTCTGCCTGCCAATGTAGGAGATGTGAGATCGATCCCTGGGTCAGGAAGATCCCCCAGAGAAGGAAATGGCAACACAGTCCAGTATTCTTGCCTGAGAAATCTTGATAGAATCCAGAAAATGGCCATAATTGTCACAGGAATATTCTAGTTGGCAATATATACATCATTTTCTGCTATAGAACAAAACAAGAAGTTTCTTTCTCTTTACTTCCTTGGCATCTATTACTGTACATGAGACAGAAATGATACTCAAAATCACACTTGTGTAAGCAAAACATGCCTTTGGTGGGTGGATATTTGTACCTAAAGAAGGAAAAGATAAAACAGAGGAGGTTATAAAAATTACAATAATACTCTGCATGCCTAATGCATTTTATTGTCAGTTTAGACTGAAAGTTCCATGGGAGCCTAGCCCTTAACAGAAAACAAATATTCAGTAAAAATAATAGTTTTTCTTACATGAAAATTCATAATCATTTGAATGATTCAGTATTTTTTGCTTTTCCTAAAACTTCAGAATTAGCATTTCAGTGCAGATAAAGCATCCAGAAAGAGATGAATGAAGGTGATGTTTTTTTGGATTACTATAAATATATTAACCTAAGCATGTCCCCATTAGAACTTGGGTATATTGCTGATTTAAGTTAATAAATTTAGTGACACATTCCACACACAGACACACACTGAGAACTTCTAAACACACAGTAATAAAAAGTCTTACATTTTTTTTATAATGGAAGTCAAATCATTTTCAAATATGATTAAACACTAAAATAGCATAAGGAAAAACTATTTTCAGTGTTTTCTCAATTTTGTTTTATTCTTACACAGAAACAAAATTAGAAACTATAATCAAATAATTTTACCTCAAATTTTATATTCATTGATGAGATTAAGATATGCTTTACGTCAAAAATAAGATGATTGTCTCAAATGTGCACTTTGTTAAAGAAAGAAACAAAAGTTCTATGAAATGTGTTTCTTTAGTCACATCCATTTTGAATATGTTCAACAAGTTATAATAATCACTATTCTATCAGAAGTACTAATGGATTGGAGCTTCCCTGGCGGCTCGGGTAAAAAATTCTGCCTGCCAATGTAGGAGATGTGAGATCGATCCCTGGGTCAGGAAGATCCCCCAGAGAAGGAAATGGCAACACAGTCCAGTATTCTTGCCTGAGAAATCTTATGAACAGAATGGCCTGGCAGGCTACAGTCCATGGGGTTGCAAAGAGTTGGCCACGTCTTATCAACTAAACAACAATTAATGCATTAGCTATATGAATTAACTACTGAACACAGATAAAACTTTCTTTGATGAAGATAAGCTGACTTAAAAATGTTACTGACTAGCCATTACATTGTGTTAAAACAATTAGTAGACGATAATTAATTTTTTTTTTTTTTTTTCAGTCTTGAGAATATGTCTTCAAAGTTGGCAGGACAATCTGCTCCCAACATAAGCACAAGCTGAAAGATCTTGAAATGCTGAAACCAATAATCCTGTCCTTTGCCTCAGGAGAGATTCATGAAAAGTAAGCTTCTACATAGAGACCTGGCTGTGAATTAGTTCTTTATGTCTACATGTGTTCTCTTCTAATAAATGTCTCCAAATACTGCTAACATGGGGTAAGTGGGCTGTACTGACTTTTATTTCAAAACCACATGAAGCAGACTCTATTGTCTCTCCTTAGATTAAATATTTTTAAAAATTAATATGAACACTTATAAAAGTTAAAATATTTTAAAAAGGCAAATATTTTTAAAAGTTAAAATAAATCAGTGTTATTTTGTTGTTATTACTGTGGTTTATAATTACCAATTAAAAAGTTTTGTACTATTATCAATCAGACACTAATATTTTCAAATATAAACACTTACTGGAAGAAACTGAACATTCTTCATCCATTCATTTCTTTACATAAATTTTAAATATTAAGATATTTATGTAATCTATCTATATGTATTACATACGCTAACATATTTTTGATAGTGAATGCATAAGTGAATTACTTTCTCAATTACGTGAAATGGAATGATTATAACTTCTGATTTACAAAATTTGATGGTTTAAAATAAGTAAACATTTCTATAACTTAAGTTGTTCCCACCACATTTTAAAATCTGAACATTAAATAATGCTTGTATTTCTTGAGTAGCAGCATTTCTTGAGCTCACTGCTCAAATAATACAAGTTTCTTTTGTACTAAAAGATTTTAAAAAGTCACTAGAGACCTCAGTAACAAGTGACAGCATCATTTTCAATGAGATCAGATCTCTAGACATTAAAAACAAAGATAAGCATCATTTTAGCATATGAATATAAAACAAGAGGAAGTCAGAGGGAAATGAAAAGTGTCAATTCAGTGAAGGATTCTATGCATAGACTTAATTCTGAAGTACATTTTTAACAGAGAAAGGAGGAAAGAGGGAAGTCTTAGTTAAGAACTCTTGTGGCAAGTCAGCAGTGCAAAAGTAAGCATTCACTCAAGGTATAGATGATGAATGATTCCAGAAATTATGAAAACAAATCTGCAAAAATATTTTGAAAAGAAATTAAACAACATTATAGTATATTCTGAAAACAAGGACTGCAGAGGACTTACAGAAAACACATAAGTGAGGAGGAAAATATTATATAGGTTTACATCCATTTTAGCTTCTGTCCTTTGCCTCAGGAGAGATTCATGAAAAGTAAGCTTCTACATAGAGACCTGGCTGTGAATTAGTTCTTTATGTCTACATGTGTTCTCTTCTAATAAATGTCTCCAAATACTGCTAACATGGGGTAAGTGGGCTGTACTGACTTTTATTTCAAAACCACATGAAGCAGACTCTATTGTCTCTCCTTAGATTAAATATTTTAAAATTTAAATTTTATGACTTTTTTTAAAAAGTTAAAATTTTTTAAAAAAAAGGCAAATATTTTTAATAGTTAAAATAAATCAGTGTTATTTTGTTGTTATTACTGTGGTTTATAATTACCAATTAAAAAGTTTTGTACTATTATCAATCAGACACTAATATTTTCAAATATAAACACTTACTGGAAGAAACTGAACATTCTTCATCCATTCATTTCTTTACATAAATTTTAAATATTAAGATATTTATGTAATCTATCTATATGTATTACATACGCTAACATATTTTTGATAGTGAATGCATAAGTGAATTACTTTCTCAATTACGTGAAATGGAATGATTATAACTTCTGATTTACAAAATTTGATGGTTTAAAATAAGTAAACATTTCTATAACTTAAGTTGTTCCCACCACATTTTAAAATCTGAACATTAAATAATGCTTGTATTTCTTGAGTAGCAGCATTTCTTGAGCTCACTGCTCAAATAATACAAGTTTCTTTTGTACTAAAAGATTTTAAAAAGTCACTAGAGACCTCAGTAACAAGTGACAGCATCATTTTCAATGAGATCAGATCTCTAGACATTAAAAACAAAGATAAGCATCATTTTAGCATATGAATATAAAACAAGAGGAAGTCAGAGGGAAATGAAAAGTGTCAATTCAGTGAAGGATTCTATGCATAGACTTAATTCTGAAGTACATTTTTAACAGAGAAAGGAGGAAAGAGGGAAGTCTTAGTTAAGAACTCTTGTGGCAAGTCAGCAGTGCAAAAGTAAGCATTCACTCAAGGTATAGATAATGGATGATTCCAGAAATTATGAAAACAAATCTGCAAAAATATTTTGAAAAGAAATTAAACAACATTATAGTATATTCTGAAAACAAGGACTGCAGAGGACTTACAGAAAACACATAAGTGAGGAGGAAAATATTATATAGGTTTACATCCATTTTAGCTCTGTAATCTCACAAGTTTCAGCCCTTTTTGGGCTTCAGCTTTTTTATTTATAAAATAGATATGCTACTTGTGGGAAAGATTATAAATACATAGCATTTTGTATCTGCACAGAATTCTAAAATTATTGAAACTATAAACACAGTACTAAATTTACTTGGCCATGAGAAACGTTCAAACCTCTTATGCCATTTACCAAGGAAGAAATAAAATTCACTGCATAAAATACATAGTATTATACATATTATCTATGTACAGATAACATGTTTGACAATGTATCCAAGGACAATGAATGCATTCCATGTATTAAAACATCAAAAATAGTGTGATATAATAAAATAATTATATTTTAGTATTTATACCAATTAAGAGTCCCAGAAGCTAATCATTGAATAAGCAACTGAGGAGTTGAGAACACTTTAAAAAAAGGATAAATTCAATATATGGACAGCATCTAGGCAAACAACTGAAGAAGGTGCTATAAGACTACTGGGCCAGAAAGGGATGTTTTGAGAGCTGTAACTAACTCTGGGGCCAAAGAGGCATGTTGAGGAAGAAAGTACTGGAAACCAGAAACAGAAGCTGAAAACAAGAGGGATGTTCAAGATTCACTATGGCTTTAGAGACAGCCAACCTATGGAAACCTGGCAGTGATGAACAGGGAACATATACCTTGACTGCACTGTTGTCCCATTCTTATATCCTTCTGATGACTCCCATTGCCCATACGTCCCTGAACATTTTTAGGGATGCAGCCTATATATAATATAGTCTCGCTAGGCCCAAACCAGGTAGAAGATTAGCAAGTGGATCTGGAATACTAATCATTTCATGAATAAATATTCATCAAGCATTTTTCTTTAAATACATAGTTTAAATTTTAACAGTATATAACAGTAAATGGAAACTTTTAATCTAGATTTGACTAATGCTTTTATTAGGAGACAAACTCATTAAATTATGCTCTCATTTAAAAAAAAATAAATGTCATGGCAACAATAACTCAATGCAATTAATAATCATTTAGTTGGCACTTAGCACAGTTCCAAGTTGATCATGCATTACAGTCTATGGGTAAAAGATATATAAAGCCTCATGGGTTCAGTTGATGGCAGGTCAATGTAGATACTGTGAGGCAAGGGGAACAGTTTAAAAAGCAAGATAATAGTGAAGAGTTACTGAAAGTATAATGAAATCACAGCCTAGAATGTGAACATGGGGATGACTTTGGGAGGTACAGAAAAATAACAGGACTAAGTGGATAGAAATGAATGATGAATTTTATAAATGGGTAATATGATATTAATAAGATCATCTTCTAGCCAAAATCAGAATAAAAGAGAAATGGCAGGTTTTTATGGATGCAGTAGAAAGTGTGATGCACAGTTGTACTTCTGTAGCTGATAAGGTTAGTTGCTTCTGAGATAGCTATGAGTTATTTCCAGAAAGATCCAGACACACAGGGAAACATATTAACACATTACACGGAGTAATGTCATTATTTTAAAAGCTACTATAGGAGTTCATAATTTTTTAATATCAGAAAATACTCATTTTCTATAAGAATATGTTTTAGATCTAAATTTGATTACATGTAATTAATCTAATATCAGCCTTCATCAGGCCAGCAATAGCCAAACATCAGGGTAAAGTAAAAGTTTGTCAAGAAAAATATTCATACTTTTGGTTTAAAATCTTACTGTCTCAAAATTTTTAAGTGAGTAAAGAAAAGTACAAAGAGGACAAATTATAGGTAATAATATAGCAAAATACATGACATTAGTCTAAAATGATAATAATGATGGTAACAGTTAACATTTACAAACTTCCTCTGTATTAGGAATTATTCAAAGCCTTGTGCTGTTTCAAGTCCTTTACATAAAATAGCTCCTACGGGCTTCCTGGTGGTCCAGTGGGTAAGCACACCGCCTTGAAGTGCAAGGCGCCAGTTCGATCCTGGCCTGGGAATATCGGAGCAGCTAGACGGATGTTGGCTCGCATAGTTTAAATGCAAATTTAATTGGGAAAGAAACAAACTCATTAAATTATGCTCTCATTTAAAAAAAAATAAATGTCATGGCAACAATAACTCAATGCAATTAATAATCATTTAGTTGGCACTTAGCACAGTTCCAAGTTGATCATGCATTACAGTCTATGGGTAAAAGATATATAAAGCCTCATGGGTTCAGTTGATGGCAGGTCAATGTAGATACTGTGAGGCAAGGGGAACAGTTTAAAAAGCAAGATAATAGTGAAGAGTTACTGAAAGTATAATGAAATCACAGCCTAGAATGTGAACATGGGGATGACTTTGGGAGGTACAGAAAAATAACAGGACTAAGTGGATAGAAATGAATGATGAATTTTATAAATGGGTAATATGATATTAATAAGATCATCTTCTAGCCAAAATCAGAATAAAAGAGAAATGGCAGGTTTTTATGGATGCAGTAGAAAGTGTGATGCACAGTTGTACTTCTGTAGCTGATAAGGTTAGTTGCTTCTGAGATAGCTATGAGTTATTTCCAGAAAGATCCAGACACACAGGGAAACATATTAACACATTACACGGAGTAATGTCATTATTTTAAAAGCTACTATAGGAGTTCATAATTTTTTAATATCAGAAAATACTCATTTTCTATAAGAATATGTTTTAGATCTAAATTTGATTACATGTAATTAATCTAATATCAGCCTTCATCAGGCCAGCAATAGCCAAACATCAGGGTAAAGTAAAAGTTTGTCAAGAAAAATATTCATACTTTTGGTTTAAAATCTTACTGTCTCAAAATTTTTAAGTGAGTAAAGAAAAGTACAAAGAGGACAAATTATAGGTAATAATATAGCAAAATACATGACATTAGTCTAAAATGATAATAATGATGGTAACAGTTAACATTTACAAACTTCCTCTGTATTAGGAATTATTCAAAGCCTTGTGCTGTTTCAAGTCCTTTACATAAAATAGCTCCTACGGGGCTTCCCTGGTGGTCCAGTGGGTAAGCACACCGCCTTGAAGTGCAAGGGGCGCCAGTTCGATCCCTGGCCTGGGAATATCCCACGTGCCGCGGAGCAGCTAGACGGATGTGTCCAATTACAGAGCCAGAGCTCTGGAACACATGCGCCCAGAGCCGGTGCTCTGTGACAACAGAGGCCACTGCAATGGGAGGCCCACACGGGCCAAAGAACAAAAGATGGATGAAAATAGATAAAGAAAGACCAATAGAAGTGGCCCGCCCATCTGCCTCCCTCCCCAACCCTCCCCTCACCAAAAAAAAAATTAAAAAAAAAAAAAAAGCTCTTACATTGCTCAGAGTATGTCTAAGAATTTCATTTTACTCAGGAGACATTTAGGTTAAAGATGTTTTAACTGATTTGAACCATATTCCAACACAATTAATAGAATTAATAAAGCTATTAGAAATCTTATTTGATAAGCTGTTTAAACAAGTAATTATTAATTTTATTAGCTTTCTTTCCTATCCACAAAATACACAGTAATTCTGGACTTTTGGCTAGTATCTCTGAAGCTTAATCTTTGTTTGAAGTAATGTACCAGTTAATTTTTTCATTACTGTGGTATATCTTGTATGAGTAAACTTAAAGCCAAAACAGAGTGGGGTTTTAATTAACTAAAGTAATAGTAGAATATTGTGTGTGCTAGTCGCTCAGTCATGTCCAACTCTTTCTGACCACTTAGACTGTAGCCTGGCCAGGCTCTTCTGTCGATGGGATTTCCCAGGCAAGAATACTGGAATGGGTTGCCATTCTCTTCTCCAGGGGATCTTCTTGAACCATCCATGAATATCAGGTCTGCCACATTCTGAACAGATTATTTATTGTCTGAGCTACCAGGAAAGCCCAGTAGATTATTAAAGCCTGATAAAAATATTTAAATCTATTTTCTCACATTCCAAGGTCATTCTTCAATATTTAACAGTGACTAAAAATATCGTATTTTAAAATGTTAGGAGGGCAGGGGTAATATAAAATAAGAATAGTCTAACTTAAATGCCTTAAAAAATCAATTATTATAAATGATAGGCTACTAGAAAATATATCCAGTTGTATTTCCCTTTAAAAATTTCAAAAATATTAGCAAAATAATTCTGAAAAGAGTCACAATGACTTCAGTTAACAAAGGAGAATTAACATCTGTACAGATTATTCCTTATACAAATCATATTCCTCTTGATGTAGGTCTGAGTCCCAGTGGGAAAAAATCCATAGAGGAAAAAGTCAGATATTTGAAATTAATAGTGTTTTCCATTCCACCTTTCTTATGACATAGTCCATCAAGAATACAAATATATTCATATAAAAAAGAAAAATACAAATATCTTGAACCTATTACTAGCTCACTAAGTTTATGTTTTATAAATACATCTCTCTTTTAAGAAATTAAGTCATGCTCTTTAAAAAAGAAAATTTGGGGGCTTAGCCACCAACAATGAAAAAAGATTATAGTTTCCAGCCATGCCAACACTAAAATATATAGCCTCACAATTCAAATGAAAACCAAAATAATTTATAGAGACAGAAAATAAAAGATACCAAGGGCTTGGAGAAAGGAGAATAGGAATTAATTTTATTAGCTTTCTTTCCTATCCACAAAATACACAGTAATTCCAATCTCTGAAGCTTAATCTTTGTTTGAAGTGCGTAATTTTTCATTACTGTGGTATATCTTGTATGAGTAAACTTAAAGCCAAAACAGAGTGGGTTTTTAATTAACTAAAGTAATAGTAGAATATTGTGTGTGCTAGTCGCTCAGTCATGTCCAACTCTTTCTGACCACTTAGACTGTAGCCTGGCCAGGCTCTTCTGTCGATGGGATTTCCCAGGCAAGAATACTGGAATGGGTTGCCATTCTCTTCTCCAGGGGATCTTCTTGAACCATCCATGAATATCAGGTCTGCCACATTCTGAACAGATTATTTATTGTCTGAGCTACCAGGAAAGCCCAGTAGATTATTAAAGCCTGATAAAAATATTTAAATCTATTTTCTCACATTCCAAGGTCATTCTTCAATATTTAACAGTGACTAAAAATATCGTATTTTAAAATGTTAGGAGGGCAGGGGTAATATAAAATAAGAATAGTCTAACTTAAATGCCTTAAAAAATCAATTATTATAAATGATAGGCTACTAGAAAATATATCCAGTTGTATTTCCCTTTAAAAATTTCAAAAATATTAGCAAAATAATTCTGAAAAGAGTCACAATGACTTCAGTTAACAAAGGAGAATTAACATCTGTACAGATTATTCCTTATACAAATCATATTCCTCTTGATGTAGGTCTGAGTCCCAGTGGGAAAAAATCCATAGAGGAAAAAGTCAGATATTTGAAATTAATAGTGTTTTCCATTCCACCTTTCTTATGACATAGTCCATCAAGAATACAAATATATTCATATAAAAAAGAAAAATACAAATATCTTGAACCTATTACTAGCTCACTAAGTTTATGTTTTATAAATACATCTCTCTTTTAAGAAATTAAGTCATGCTCTTTAAAAAAGAAAATTTGGGGGCTTAGCCACCAACAATGAAAAAAGATTATAGTTTCCAGCCATGCCAACACTAAAATATATAGCCTCACAATTCAAATGAAAACCAAAATAATTTATAGAGACAGAAAATAAAAAGATACCAAGGGCTTGGAGAAAGGAGAATAGGAATTAGTATTTCCGCTTTAGTTTTTTTTTCTCTCGTACTACAAGTGAAATCTTAATTCCTTGACCAGGGCTTGAACCTGTGTTCCTCTGCATTGGAAACATGGAGTTTTAACCTCTGGACCACCAGGGAAGTCCCCGGAAGTTATTGTTTCATTGGCACAGAGTTTCTCTTTGAGATGATGAAAAGTTTCTGAAAATGAATAATGCTGGTTTTTAATATCATCAATGTATTTAATCCCACTGAATTTTATTTTAGTTAAAAATAGCCAAAACAGCAACTTTAGCTATTTAAAATATAAAAAAAAATATTTATATTTTTAAATAAAAATATAAAAAATATATTAAGTTAAAAATAGAAAAAAACTTTTATATTATGTTTACTCCCCTAAATGAAAAAGACAAAAGGAATATTATTAGATTTGTCTCTGAAGTCTCCCAGAAATTGTTGACTGAAAACCGTGTGCACACACAAAAGCACAAAAAGCTGTGGGTTCAGTCTTATTTGGGAATTTTCTGAAAGCCATAGCCTGGAAGACAGCCTCTAATAAAGCTCTGTGGAATTTCTCCTGAAACTGAGCAGAGCAGTATTCTATAGTCCTCCAGCCCACCATTTCTCCTGAAGAGAAGCTAAAGTCCCTCAGTCTCCTGAGTCACAAAAAAGTGAACAGGTTCAAGAAGCTAATGATTAGGACAAGAGTCACAAACTCAGGGTCTGATGCACATTCCTGAGTTGTTTTACAGATACTTTTTAAGTGCTACCAGAGGGAAAAGCCAAGTACATTATGACTAGGTTCTAACATATGATCCTCCATCTCGAACAATACTGGGTCTAGCTAGCACAGTGCAAAGAACTGGCCTTAAGAGAATGGGATTAACACTATTACTCATAATAATCTATTTCTTTGTGGGTATTAAAATAATTGTAGACTTTTCTCCTGGTGTATATAAATGGACAACTACAACTGTCTGAGATTCCACAGACTTCCTCGACTCTAAGAATATGGTGCCCTATGTAAGCATGAAGATGTTATAAAAGGCGGACCTTCACCCATGATCCCATAGAAATGGAATGATGTTTTGACAGATGGGAATTTGAAAGCAGCTTTTGGCAGGAAAAATATCTTTGAAGGAAAGAGCTCTCTGCAGGAGGCAGTCCTTCATCGTATCACTAATCGTAAACTAGGCACCTCCATGTTCTACTCATTTCTGGTCTGAGCATACTTTTCAAATCTTTTAATCACAGAATACCTTGCCTAAACTGTTGGTTCTTGCCATTGATCAAAGCATAAAAAAAGAATGCTGGTTTTAATATCATCAATGTATTTAATCCCACTGAATTTTATTTTAGTTAAAAATAGCCAAAACAGCAACTTTAGCTATTTAAAATATAAAAAAAAATATTTATATTTTTAAATAAAAATATAAAAAATATATTAAGTTAAAAATAGAAAAAAACTTTTATATTATGTTTACTCCCCTAAATGAAAAAGACAAAAGGAATATTATTAGATTTGTCTCTGAAGTCTCCCAGAAATTGTTGACTGAAAACCGTGTGCACACACAAAAGCACAAAAAGCTGTGGGTTCAGTCTTATTTGGGAATTTTCTGAAAGCCATAGCCTGGAAGACAGCCTCTAATAAAGCTCTGTGGAATTTCTCCTGAAACTGAGCAGAGCAGTATTCTATAGTCCTCCAGCCCACCATTTCTCCTGAAGAGAAGCTAAAGTCCCTCAGTCTCCCTGAGTCACAAAAAAGTGAACAGGTTCAAGAAGCTAATGATTAGGACAAGAGTCACAAACTCAGGGTCTGATGCACATTCCTGAGTTGTTTTACAGATACTTTTTAAGTGCTACCAGAGGGAAAAGCCAAGTACATTATGACTAGGTTCTAACATATGATCCTCCATCTCGAACAATACTGGGTCTAGCTAGCACAGTGCAAAGAACTGGCCTTAAGAGAATGGGATTAACACTATTACTCATAATAATCTATTTCTTTGTGGGTATTAAAATAATTGTAGACTTTTCTCCTGGTGTATATAAATGGACAACTACAACTGTCTGAAAGAGATTCCACAGACTTCCTCGACTCTAAGAATATGGTGCCCTATGTAAGCATGAAGATGTTATAAAAGGCGGACCTTCACCCATGATCCCATAGAAATGGAATGATGTTTTGACAGATGGGAATTTGAAAGCAGCTTTTGGCAGGAAAAATATCTTTGAAGGAAAGAGCTCTCTGCAGGAGGCAGTCCTTCATCGTATCACTAATCGTAAACTAGGCACCTCCATGTTCTACTCATTTCTGGTCTGAGCATACTTTTCAAATCTTTTAATCACAGAATACCTTGCCTAAACTGTTGGTTCTTGCCATTGATCAAAGCAGTATAAATGAATAAGTAATTAGCAGATAATCGGATGTCTTCTCTAGGTTTTCCTTCATCTCATGGACAAACTGTGTGAACAAGAGAGCATCTAAGGAAAGATCATAAGTCCTCAAGCCTGTGTGTATTGATGGTGGTGATGTATCCGACCCCTAATCTCCCAGTGATTAACTGAGATTACTTCTCTGTTTCCCTTTAAAAGCTTTCATGACCGAATAGATTCTTTGGAGGTGGTTTCTAGGAGACACTGAGTCCACCCCTCCCCAGGTTGCTGGCATTCTGATTAATTCCTATCAATGGTGGAATTACTGACTATGTAAGCAGCAAGCAGTGAAAACTGACTCAATAATAGGTCAAAGAGGTAGGGGGTTGGGACATCTGTGTGTGTATGTGTGCCTGTGTGTGTATACATATATACACACGGCTATAGAAGGGAATACGTGCAGTCAAGCATGGTGGTTGCTCTAGTCACAAGGAGCAGGTGTCTCTGTCAGTAAGAGACCGCAATTCTAGGTATGACAAGGTGCAACAAGTTGAGTTCATAACATTTTCTTCTGAAAGTATTTATCTGAAGTTCTGGGCTTCCCTGGTGGCCCAGTGGGTGGAGAGTCTGCCTTGCTGCCTCTGCCAAGCGGTGATGGTTCAATCCCTAACCTGGGAAGATCCCACATGCTGTTGGACCGCTATGTCCAATTATGAGCCAGTGCTCTATAGTTGCATGTGCCCAGAGCTGGTGCTCTGCTACAGCAGAGGCCACTGCAATGTGAGGCCCACACAGGCCAAAGAATAAAGATGGAAGAAAATAAATAAAACCCAATAAAAGTGGCCAAAATTAAAAAAAAAAAAAAAAGATCAGAAATGGAATGATGTTTTGACAGATGGGAATTTGAAAGCAGCTTTTGGCAGGAAAAATATCTTTGAAGGAAAGAGCTCTCTGCAGGAGGCAGTCCTTCATCTTATCACTAATCGTAAACTAGGCACCTCCATGTTCTACTCATTTCTGGTCTGAGCATACTTTTCAAATCTTTTAATCACAGAATACCTTGCCTAAACTGTTGGTTCTTGCCATTGATCAAAGCAGTATAAATGAATAAGTAATTAGCAGATAATCGGATGTCTTCTCTAGGTTTTCCTTCATCTCATGGACAAACTGTGTGAACAAGAGAGCATCTAAGGAAAGATCATAAGTCCTCAAGCCTGTGTGTATTGATGGTGGTGATGTATCCGACCCCTAATCTCCCAGTGATTAACTGAGATTACTTCTCTGTTTCCCTTTAAAAGCTTTCATGACCGAATAGATTCTTTGGAGGTGGTTTCTAGGAGACACTGAGTCCACCCCTCCCCAGGTTGCTGGCATTCTGATTAATTCCTATCAATGGTGGAATTACTGACTATGTAAGCAGCAAGCAGTGAAAACTGACTCAATAATAGGTCAAAGAGGTAGGGGGTTGGGACATCTGTGTGTGTATGTGTGCCTGTGTGTGTATACATATATACACACGGCTTTTGAAGGGGGTACGTGCAGTCAAGCATGGTGGTTGCTCTAGTCACAAGGAGCAGGTGTCTCTGTCAGTAAGAGACCACAATTCTAGGTATGACAAGGTGCAACAAGTTGAGTTCATAACATTTTCTTCTGAAAGTATTTATCTGAAGTTCTGGGCTTCCCTGGTGGCCCAGTGGGTGGAGAGTCTGCCTTGCTGCCTCTGCCAAGCGGTGATGGTTCAATCCCTAACCTGGGAAGATCCCACATGCTGTTGGACCGCTATGTCCAATTATGAGCCAGTGCTCTATAGTTGCATGTGCCCAGAGCTGGTGCTCTGCTACAGCAGAGGCCACTGCAATGTGAGGCCCACACAGGCCAAAGAATAAAGATGGAAGAAAATAAATAAAGGACCAATAAAAAAAGTGGCCAAAATTAAAAAAAAAAAAAAAAAAAAAGATCAGAAGTCCTGTTCTGCCAGTTTCACTTAGAGCACAGAATGCTCAGTCCTGATCTCCATTTTGAATTTCTTTCAGAATGTGTTAACAGCGAGCAACTGCAGTGGCTAATGACCTAATCCTTGTACAGCCGGATGGCAGACAACATTAAGCTGGCAAAACTGAGAAAACCTAGTGCTACTCATTTATTTTCCTGTTAACGTCAATTAATAGTCTACCATCTGACTGATCTTGGTACTCAAAAAGATTGAGGATATCATTTAACTTAATCATTTATTCTCCCCATCATTGCTTATATCTTTGCTTGTCACCTCTCTTTAATATCTGTGACCCATGGGAGGGTTTACGGACAGAAAACAAAAGCTGTGATATTTGGCCTTCTGTTTCTATACCTGTGTTATGTGTGTGTGTGTGTGTGTGTGTATTATGGGTAATTTTCTAAAATTCCCTGAGCAATTACTCTAAGATTTGCTCAACAAGACTTTTCTTTAACCTGCACTTATTATCCCAAGGCAGCCCTACCTCTCCTAATATATAAAAGTCAATGAGTACTTACTCATTTGTTTCACTTTTATATAGCCTCATTATTTAAAGGAATTCAGCAAATCCCCATATAGGCTAGACTTCCTGACAGTTAGCTTGAGTCAAATGATGGAGGGAAGGTGGGAGTTGGAAGAGGTTTTTTTTTTTTTTTTCCTCCAGTGGAGCTGGCCACCCACAATCAAGACATTTACTGGAATCCCAAGTTCAAAGGTAAACACCTACTTCAGCTCTGTGCCTTTATAACATCTAGAACTCTACAGAAGCAAGCTGAGAGACTTTTATCATTTTTTTGTGCACAGGAACTAAACTAGCATGCTTTAAAGAGTACAAGTAAAACTTCAGAGAGCTATGTGGCTCTGAAGTAATGGTAAAAATCCTAGCAGGGGAGATGAATTGTAAAAAAAAGATGATTCCAAAGGGATCTCTGGTAACTATAGGGTGGTTAAACTGACTTGGCTGCTAAAATACCTCCTGGATCTGAACATCAGTCAAGAAAAGCAAAAAACTACATTTTGATTTTGGTTAAAGAAAGTGTGCTTAACACTCAAGACAATATTTGATGTTATTTTAACTCCCATTCTTACTGTTTCCTCTCATTTTCTTTTCAAAACATACTAAATTGGAACATTTTACTCTTTTTAATAAAAAAAATTTGTATAGGGACTTGTTTATAAGCACAATAAACCATTTCATGGTGTGAATTATGGGGTGATAACAGCGAGCAACTGCAGTGGCTAATGACCTAATCCTTGTACAGCCGGATGGCAGACAACATTAAGCTGGCAAAACTGAGAAAACCTAGTGCTACTCATTTATTTTCCTGTTAACGTCAATTAATAGTCTACCATCTGACTGATCTTGGTACTCAAAAGATTGAGGATATCATTTAACTTAATCATTTATTCTCCCCATCATTGCTTATATCTTTGCTTGTCACCTCTCTTTAATATCTGTGACCCATGGGAGGGTTTACGGACAGAAAACAAAAGCTGTGATATTTGGCCTTCTGTTTCTATACCTGTGTTATGTGTGTGTGTGTGTGTGTGTGTATTATGGGTAATTTTCTAAAATTCCCTGAGCAATTACTCTAAGATTTGCTCAACAAGACTTTTCTTTAACCTGCACTTATTATCCCAAGGCAGCCCTACCTCTCCTAATATATAAAAGTCAATGAGTACTTACTCATTTGTTTCACTTTTATATAGCCTCATTATTTAAAGGAATTCAGCAAATCCCCATATAGGCTAGACTTCCTGACAGTTAGCTTGAGTCAAATGATGGAGGGAAGGTGGGAGTTGGAAGAGGTTTTTTTTTTTTTTTTCCTCCAGTGGAGCTGGCCACCCACAATCAAGACATTTACTGGAATCCCAAGTTCAAAGGTAAACACCTACTTCAGCTCTGTGCCTTTATAACATCTAGAACTCTACAGAAGCAAGCTGAGAGACTTTTATCATTTTTTTGTGCACAGGAACTAAACTAGCATGCTTTAAAGAGTACAAGTAAAACTTCAGAGAGCTATGTGGCTCTGAAGTAATGGTAAAAATCCTAGCAGGGGAGATGAATTGTAAAAAAAAGATGATTCCAAAGGGATCTCTGGTAACTATAGGGTGGTTAAACTGACTTGGCTGCTAAAATACCTCCTGGATCTGAACATCAGTCAAGAAAAGCAAAAAACTACATTTTGATTTTGGTTAAAGAAAGTGTGCTTAACACTCAAGACAATATTTGATGTTATTTTAACTCCCATTCTTACTGTTTCCTCTCATTTTCTTTTCAAAACATACTAAATTGGAACATTTTACTCTTTTTAATAAAAAAAATTTGTATAGGGACTTGTTTATAAGCACAATAAACCATTTCATGGTGTGAATTATGGGGTGATAATTCACACCTTGTGCATTACATGGAGCTCAGTACAGTCTTATACCTAACAATACAAAGGGAATGGATTATTATATCATAATTCACATCCTGTTGTGTTTCTCTTTAATGCTGTGGATTAGGATACGCTTTTGTTTCACATCTGAAACACTGTTGTGGCTAATTTAAATCAAGAAACATAAGAGTACTAGCAGAAAAATTCAATGACCACCTGAATAAGTATTATACATTTTTTGTACAGGCAGATTTATTCATCTGTCAGACAATCTTAGATTATTGTCCTTGATGTTAAATATGTCTGTTTTCATAAATTGAGGCAATGGTTATAAACTAATTATTTGAATAATCCAGATGGTAACATCTCTTTCACAATTAGGGTTCCATCCTGGAAATACTTCAAAAATGTCCTTTACTTATTAACTCTGGAAGTAGAAGTATAAATGTTTTGATATTTCTAACAATGTTGCTAATGATAAAGGTTTTTTTCTTATTATTGAATTAAAAAGCGTAAATTAATTCTGATGTGGAAATTCTTGTTCATATGTGACCATGTGTGGCTTATTAGACAGAAATACTGAATTTCAAAATTAATGGCTGTTAATATGTTTCTTGTTATTATCTTCAGAATTCTACATAAAAAAGCAGTACCAGAAATGGTTTGACCCAACCTTCGTTTTGTTTGTTTGCTTAGAAGACAAACTTAATCCCCGAAAGACTGAGATAAACACATTTGATAATTGAAGGTTTAAATGATTTAAATTTTCAGTTGTAGGCTTTATGAGACTTACTGCATGATTCTCAAATTTTCCTTCTATCGCATATGGTAAAAATCCTAGCAGGGAGATGAATTGTAAAAAGATGATTCCAAAGGGATCTCTGGTAACTATAGGGTGGTTAAACTGACTTGGCTGCTAAAATACCTCCTGGATCTGAACATCAGTCAAGAAAAGCAAAAAACTACATTTTGATTTTGGTTAAAGAAAGTGTGCTTAACACTCAAGACAATATTTGATGTTATTTTAACTCCCATTCTTACTGTTTCCTCTCATTTTCTTTTCAAAACATACTAAATTGGAACATTTTACTCTTTTTAATAAAAAAAATTTGTATAGGGACTTGTTTATAAGCACAATAAACCATTTCATGGTGTGAATTATGGGGTGATAATTCACACCTTGTGCATTACATGGAGCTCAGTACAGTCTTATACCTAACAATACAAAGGGAATGGATTATTATATCATAATTCACATCCTGTTGTGTTTCTCTTTAATGCTGTGGATTAGGATACGCTTTTGTTTCACATCTGAAACACTGTTGTGGCTAATTTAAATCAAGAAACATAAGAGTACTAGCAGAAAAATTCAATGACCACCTGAATAAGTATTATACATTTTTTGTACAGGCAGATTTATTCATCTGTCAGACAATCTTAGATTATTGTCCTTGATGTTAAATATGTCTGTTTTCATAAATTGAGGCAATGGTTATAAACTAATTATTTGAATAATCCAGATGGTAACATCTCTTTCACAATTAGGGTTCCATCCTGGAAATACTTCAAAAATGTCCTTTACTTATTAACTCTGGAAGTAGAAGTATAAATGTTTTGATATTTCTAACAATGTTGCTAATGATAAAGATTTTTTTCTTATTATTGAATTAAAAAGCGTAAATTAATTCTGATGTGGAAATTCTTGTTCATATGTGACCATGTGTGGCTTATTAGACAGAAATACTGAATTTCAAAATTAATGGCTGTTAATATGTTTCTTGTTATTATCTTCAGAATTCTACATAAAAAAGCAGTACCAGAAATGGTTTGACCCAACCTTCGTTTTGTTTGTTTGCTTAGAAGACAAACTTAATCCCCGAAAGACTGAGATAAACACATTTGATAATTGAAGGTTTAAATGATTTAAATTTTCAGTTGTAGGCTTTATGAGACTTACTGCATGATTCTCAAATTTTCCTTCTATCGCATACCTCATACTGAAGGAGCAAGTACTTAGCCTTTAGTTGAGCACACACATGCAGTCTGTGCTTTTCACTTACTACATGTTATTATTTAAATTTTAGTTAATTATGATTAAAAATTAAAATTGATTTCCTCAGACACAATAGTCACATTTTATGTGCTCAGCACTCACATGTGATTAGCGATGACCATCTTGAATAATGTAGGTACAGACCATTTCCATAATTGCACAAATATCTACTCTAGAGTGCTGACATATCTATGTATACTTAAATCACAAATTATATTTATGATTTAAAACACAAAAGCATATTTCAAAGTGGATGTTTCTACTTGTTAATCAAATTGAGTAGACTGTTAAAAATCACAAGGAGCTCAAGCTTAAAAAACAATCTGATTCTCTAAAGGTATAATTAAAAGTCTCATTAAAGAATTTATCTCAGTAATCATTGTGCAGCTTTTGTTTGTTTTTAAACACATCTCCTCACCCCAATATACCATTAAAATTGTGGCTATAAACTATTTAAGAAACTATGAACTCAACATTGCTTCTAGAAAGGTTTAAAACAGTAAAACTGGATCCCAAAGGGATTCCTCGTTTTGCTTATATATATTTGATGGATAATCTTCGCCTTGATTGATGTCAAATATACTTTTTCCTTATCTCCATGTTGTGTAAGTCACATTCATGAAATTATTGTATTGATATATTTTTGTCACATTATAAATACCTATTGCAGTTTTGACTCCAAAACTTAAGTAGACTATAATATAATTGGATTTGACTGCAGTTGTTTTTATAATTAATGTTCATGTTTGTTTGTTGAATGTATTATGTACACCTTTGAGCAGTTTGCCACATGCAATTAATTGTAGAAGATTTGACCTGATATGCTATTTTTCTTTTAATTAAAACTCCAACTCTTTGCTGTGATGAAGATTGGCACAGTGGAAAAGGCAAATACTCTAAAAAAGAGTGTAAATTAACTAGCTTCAAGGAAGTGCACATACTGTGGAGTGAAGTGAGAAAAGATTAATGTCATCTAATATTTATCTTGTGCTGTAGCCTATGGAAAGTATCCTGACATGTTATTCATTGAAGCCCTTTAATCATTTATTTAGCATCTACTGTATAAGAGTTACCATGGTAGATGAATATAAAGCCAGGAAAGTGGGAAGCAATGGGAAAAATCAGAGTAGCACAAAGTCATTAGAAGAGAATCTGCCTCAAAACCTTTTCAAAGTAGATTAAGCTTTGCTGATTTCAGGTAGAATTAAATAGAGGAAAATTAATGAAAGTACGGTCAGTGACTATGCACTGCTCTCTAGTTTTTTCTTGCACCTTGAGAATTCTGCCACCTGCTCAGACCTGAATGTAGCTGATGAAGAGTCAGTAAGGAGGTGAGTCTTGTGGAACTGGGGAGTGTATTAATATCTAAAGTGAACGTGTTAGTCACTCAGTTGTGTTTGACTCTGCAACCCCATGCACTATAGCCCACCCAGCTCCTCTGTCCATGAGATTCTCCAGGCAAGAATACTGGAGTGGGTAGCCATTCTCTTCTCCAAGGGATCTTCCTGACCCAGGGGTCGAACCTGTGTCTCCTGCATTGCAGGCAGATTCTCTATGGTTTAAGCCACCAGGGAAGCCTGTAAACATCTAAGGAACCCAAGTATGTGTTATGCTGCCAGAGAAGACACAGATAATTATCCCATTTAATTCTCCCTGCTCTGTCTTTATGTTCCCATTTCCTGGTTCACTTATGCCCCTACATTCTCATTCTTCTCACTGTCTGTTACTTTCATGGTTGGATTTTAACTTAAATCTGATTCTCTCCTGAACACAGACATGCTCCTATATCTCTCCAAGTGGAGGACGCTTAGACCAGCTGACTAAAGACACGATGGCCATCTCAGGTACTTCTCCTTTCTTCTCTAGGGTGATGGTAGACAATCAACAGTATTTCCTTCCAGAGCAAGTCCTCCTCTCATTTTCGCAGACTGTACTAGCCACATGGGCAAGATACCTGGTGATTTTTTCTCACTCATTGAACTCTATTATAACTCTAAATATTTCATCTTTTCAACTACAAACTTTCAAGAACTTTGACCACTGAAATAATTCTATTTCTAAAGTTAAAATTCAACCTATAAGCCCCCTCGGAGTATTCATCTGTCTCAGCAGTATTCACACAACAAATTTACAATGAAAATATCAGGATTAGAGTACTATTCCATGAACCTAAAAACATGAAAGTTAATACTTCTGATATATTTTCAAAAAACTATATTTTTAGAAAGAATAAATTCACAGAAATTCTATTGCTCTTTTTTTTCAAGTGTTTCAATCATTGGGTAAAGCATGTTAAGCATAAGCAAACCTACTACTTGATGTGTTCTGAAATTCACATAAGGATCTTTTATAGAATTTTGCAATAATTGATGACCCTTGTTTTTCTAAGGCTGTGCAAAACTAGCTTGGTTCAATATAAAATATTTATATTGGTTTCTCTTGAATAGACCAAGTACTTATATGCTTCTGTTCTGCCATTACCATCTACAGAGGCAAAACATGTTTCTACCTAAAAGACTACTAGGAACACACTATAAAAAGTGAACGTGTTAGTCACTCAGTTGTGTTTGACTCTGCAACCCCATGCACTCCCAGCTCCTCTGTCCATGGGATTCTCCAGGTAAGAATACTGGAGTGGGTAGCCATTCTCTTCTCCAAGGGATCTTCCTGACCCAGGGGTCGAACCTGTGTCTCCTGCATTGCAGGCAGATTCTCTATGGTTTAAGCCACCAGGGAAGCCTGTAAACATCTAAGGAACCCAAGTATGTGTTATGCTGCCAGAGAAGACACAGATAATTATCCCATTTAATTCTCCCTGCTCTGTCTTTATGTTCCCATTTCCTGGTTCACTTATGCCCCTACATTCTCATTCTTCTCACTGTCTGTTACTTTCATGGTTGGATTTTAACTTAAATCTGATTCTCTCCTGAACACAGACATGCTCCTATATCTCTCCAAGTGGAGGACGCTTAGACCAGCTGACTAAAGACACGATGGCCATCTCAGGTACTTCTCCTTTCTTCTCTAGGGTGATGGTAGACAATCAACAGTATTTCCTTCCAGAGCAAGTCCTCCTCTCATTTTCGCAGACTGTACTAGCCACATGGGCAAGATACCTGGTGATTTTTTCTCACTCATTGAACTCTATTATAACTCTAAATATTTCATCTTTTCAACTACAAACTTTCAAGAACTTTGACCACTGAAATAATTCTATTTCTAAAGTTAAAATTCAACCTATAAGCCCCCTCGGAGTATTCATCTGTCTCAGCAGTATTCACACAACAAATTTACAATGAAAATATCAGGATTAGAGTACTATTCCATGAACCTAAAAACATGAAAGTTAATACTTCTGATATATTTTCAAAAAACTATATTTTTAGAAAGAATAAATTCACAGAAATTCTATTGCTCTTTTTTTTCAAGTGTTTCAATCATTGGGTAAAGCATGTTAAGCATAAGCAAACCTACTACTTGATGTGTTCTGAAATTCACATAAGGATCTTTTATAGAATTTTGCAATAATTGATGACCCTTGTTTTTCCAAGGCTGTGCAAAACTAGCTTGGTTCAATATAAAATATTTATATTGGTTTCTCTTGAATAGACCAAGTACTTATATGCTTCTGTTCTGCCATTACCATCTACAGAGGCAAAACATGTTTCTACCTAAAGACTACAGGAACCACAGATGACCTCTCTGTTCCCTATATTCCACACACACATCCACCCCTGTGATTCTTCCTTTGCCTTCTCCCTTCTGGAGGAGACTGGTCTCTGTAAATTTCACACATCTAGTTATATCACAGCACTACTTACAGCAGTTCAATAGGTTCCAAATGGCCTCTGTTTTATGAAACTATACAATAAAGGGAATTTGTCAAATTATGGCTAAATGTGTCTGTAATTACATATGCTGTCAGAAATTTTGTAGGAAAAAATCATACACACGAAATTGCCTTTTTGTTGCTTATCATGGTTTTCAGTTTTAATTTTAAGGATATAAGACACACAATTAATTTGAAGGATATAAGATACACAATTATCCCAATGAAGTACCAGGTTCTAATTAAGTTAGTTATCAGTTCCTTATAATTTGTGGCAAGCTACAGCTTATATAGGAAATGGTAATATACATGCATGTGCATATTCCACTTTCACAGCGTTCCTAAGATGGGGGTAGTACTATGCCTATGGAGAACAGAGAGGCTCAGAAACTCACACAGGGTAGCAGTACTTAGGGTGGAGTTACATTCAGTGTGGCCAGGCTCATGTTATGGCTTTACATCTCAGCAGTATTCACTGAACATGCGATCAGAGCTCTGAACATGTGATCAGAGCTCTGATATGCAAGGTGAGAAAACCAAAGTTCTCTCTCTTTTTTTGTTTTAGAATAAAACTGAAGGCAATGTTTCTAGAATATGTCATATGAAAGAATACTTCAGCATCCTTAAAGGAAAGCATTGACCAACAAAGTTATTCCAAGAGCATAAGGATAAAATATATTTTAAAAAGTAAAAATTGGTCTATTTTATATAATTAAAATAGAAATAACAATATTTCACAAAGACTATATTTCTCTTAAGCCATTCACACTTAATACTTTCAAAGACACGTTAATTCCCTTTTATGATTTATGTTCAAATTTATAATTTTCTTAATTATCTAGTTGCCTACATATGGTACATTTGGTTTATTAACAAAAAAAATAGGAGCTCATACATATTATTTCCTGCTCATCTTCTCTTAAAGTTCCCTAACATTCAAGCCAAGAGGAAATGCCTAAGGTTAATGTTGGTCACACTAATCCAGGTGTTTATATAATTTTAGAGAAAACAAAACCAAAAAGCAAATATGTAAAATGTCAATCTGGAAGTCATTAATGATGACAGGATATGTGCAAATGTATGGTTACTCTTAAAATTTCTAACATCCAACAAACCAAAATAAAAAATGTAAACCCTTTAAAAAGGGCATGGGGTAGATAAAGAGACAGGAGAAGTCTAATTGCAATGAATCCTGTAATGGAATCACAATCTGTGTAGAAGCTGATTAAGGTTAATTTGAATCACATCAATTTGAATTAACATGGCCTTTGCAGAATGAACAACACCTTAGTGCCAACATGATCAATTAGTACCTTTACCTCCATACATCCGCCTGGAAAGGTTAGATTTATTAGTTATCAAGATAACATTTTAGAATGCAAATCCATGTTGCTCCATTTCCTCTAACCCACGTCACCTGAGCACCTGGAGCATTTAGGGACATATGGGGCTTAGAGGGGATCATCTACGATGTATAGCAAGGAAAGATATACAGAGAAAAACATAGCCAAATTTACTGAAAAGACAGTTTTATCTATTTCTGAATACTGTACCAAAGGTTCTACTTACTACTTAAAATTTTAATTCAAGACAAATAACTGGTTCTATTATTAGGCATACAGTCATATGTTACATGAATTTTAAATTTTAGCACTTGGGGCACCCTTGTATACTTGTATCTCATATCCTAACTGCCCGCCTGTATTCCCCCTTTCTCAGGTTTGCATGACTCATATTTTCACTTATTTATTGGTATGTAGCAAACCATAATCACTTCCTTAAAATGACTACAATTAATTTGCTCATGACGATTCTGCTTCTTGGGCAGACAGGCACAGCTCCTGCATCTCTGTTTTAATGTGGTGTCTGGGACAAGGTGCCTGGAGTGGAGTGTCCAAGTGGCATCCCTGATACTGCTGTTCTTCACAGACATATTGTTGAGATGGTTGAGGATGGCTGAGTTTCTCTTTCTCCACTTTCTCATCAGTTATCATTTGGAGCCTCTGTGCTTCCAAGGAGTATCACTTCTCAGAAGTATCTAGACTTCTTCATGAAGACTATCTTCCAAGATAAGGGAACAGAAGCTGGGAGGTTTCTTAAGTTCTAGGCCTAAAAGTAACATTGTATCACTTATACCACTTCCTACTGGTTAAAGCAAATCTCAGGAGCATCCCACATTCAAAGCAATGTGACATCCACTCACTGGATGGATGGAAAGCATGGCATATCCACAGGCACAGGAGCAATGACAGGATCCAGCTTTGTAATCAGTTGATATCATACAGCCAAGGCTGAGTCCTATTCTACACAGTCATCTGAAACTAGATCAGAGCTATTTCTCCACCCCTTATCATCATGTTTATCACACTTAACTGGAATGATTTGTGACTCCTTCCTTGTTAAGACCATGAAAAACAAAAGCATAATCAGTTAATTATCCTTGTGTCATCTGTATTTAGAGCATGTCTGGCAAAGCAAGTGCTCAATAAAAGACTGCCAAACATAAGTCAAACACAGTTTTCCAAGATATTCAGATGGCTGACTGAGAAAAATTGAATTTGGGAAGAACACAGATTTTATGGTGACCATGTAACTAGGATATTTCATAGAAAACATAGCCAAATTTACTGAAAGACAGTTTTATCTATTTCTGAATACTGTACCAAAGGTTCTACTTACTACTTAAAATTTTAATTCAAGACAAATAACTGGTTCTATTATTAGGCATACAGTCATATGTTACATGAATTTTAAATTTTAGCACTTGGGGCACCCTTGTATACTTGTATCTCATATCCTAACTGCCCGCCTGTATTCCCCCTTTCTCAGGTTTGCATGACTCATATTTTCACTTATTTATTGGTATGTAGCAAACCATAATCACTTCCTTAAAATGACTACAATTAATTTGCTCATGACGATTCTGCTTCTTGGGCAGACAGGCACAGCTCCTGCATCTCTGTTTTAATGTGGTGTCTGGGACAAGGTGCCTGGAGTGGAGTGTCCAAGTGGCATCCCTGATACTGCTGTTCTTCACAGACATATTGTTGAGATGGTTGAGGATGGCTGAGTTTCTCTTTCTCCACTTTCTCATCAGTTATCATTTGGAGCCTCTGTGCTTCCAAGGAGTATTACTTCTCAGAAGTATCTAGACTTCTTCATGAAGACTATCTTCCAAGATAAGGGAACAGAAGCTGGGAGGTTTCTTAAGTTCTAGGCCTAAAAGTAACATTGTATCACTTATACCACTTCCTACTGGTTAAAGCAAATCTCAGGAGCATCCCACATTCAAAGCAATGTGACATCCACTCACTGGATGGATGGAAAGCATGGCATATCCACAGGCACAGGAGCAATGACAGGATCCAGCTTTGTAATCAGTTGATATCATACAGCCAAGGCTGAGTCCTATTCTACACAGTCATCTGAAACTAGATCAGAGCTATTTCTCCACCCCTTATCATCATGTTTATCACACTTAACTGGAATGATTTGTGACTCCTTCCTTGTTAAGACCATGAAAAACAAAAGCATAATCAGTTAATTATCCTTGTGTCATCTGTATTTAGAGCATGTCTGGCAAAGCAAGTGCTCAATAAAAGACTGCCAAACATAAGTCAAACACAGTTTTCCAAGATATTCAGATGGCTGACTGAGAAAAATTGAATTTGGGAAGAACACAGATTTTATGGTGACCATGTAACTAGGATATTTCATAGAAAAATTAACAACAATATGAAATGAGACTAAGGAGGCCCAGGTTTTTATATAACAACATATGGCTCTAAGAGGGAAATGTATTAAATGGTTCATTCTACTTTGGTTTACTGTATCTCTGCTTTAATTATAACAATTTTTCTTTTGGCTGATTTAATATGAGTATATGGATGTGGCATTTGTAAGTACTTATTCTCATAGTTGTAAATTTTCACAAAACCAGATTCTTTAGGAAACGAAAGGCAGGTATTACAGGGAGTAAAGTTTTCCTTAGAACAAAATCTTAGGACTCAAACTTGAAGAGAGGAAAACTATTCATCAAAATCTACAGCCTGCATGAGTGTGTTTGAAATATACAGTGGATTCTTTTTCCTCTTTTTCCTGTTTCCTTATTTCCTCTTCTTCCCATCGAAAAGAGGTGTGAACTTGTTTAAATCATCAAACTATTTCAAAGCAGTAAACTGATTCTGTATAAAACCAGTTGTTTAAAATGTTTAATAATGCCATTTTAATGTTTTATTTGTTTATTTAGTGCAGCACAGGGCTTATAGAAGCCAGGGATAGCTTCCCCATCTATTTTAAACATCTATGAGAAAGAGAAATAAGAATCTGGTATGATACATTCTCTAGTCTTGATGTAAAACTTCAGTGAACAGCATACTTGTAAAACTCTTCAGATGTTTTAACTGAGAAATAACTATAAATAGCAAATATTTTACAGGCACACTTAAAGACTCCTTTATGTGTCAATAATTACTTAGGCCAAATAGAAATTTTGTCTTCAACTAGGAACTCTAATGAGGAATAAACTGTTACTTTCCTGTTTTAGCAGTAGCTTTGTTTATACTTCAGGATTTAATTTGTTAGTTGGCTAAGTAATTTCATTAGCTTTCTATTTCTGTTCATAATGTTGAAGTCTGTACAAAAGGTTTATTTGAAATGTGTCCTTAGAGATATTTTTTTTTTTCACTAGAAAATCATTTTAATGTGAAATTTATCTGCTAGACACAGGAACTTGAACACAATACATAAACTTACATTTTTCTTCCAGTTACTCATATACATAATTCACAAGGCTAGAAACTCTACAGCAGATGGTAAGGGGAAAATGCAAAGCAAGGAAAATTTTGTCCATAGGTTTTATAAGTGGGCTAAAAGCTGAGTAAGGTGGGAAGGTTAGGACCTGCCCACATGATTGGTGCAACGGTTGTATGAAGGAACAGCTAAAGGCACATGGGCTAAAAGCTAGAAGGTGATTTAATATGAGTATATGGATGTGGCATTTGTAAGTACTTATTCTCATAGTTGTAAATTTTCACAAAACCAGATTCTTTAGGAAACGAAGGCAGGTATTACAGGGAGTAAAGTTTTCCTTAGAACAAAATCTTAGGACTCAAACTTGAAGAGAGGAAAACTATTCATCAAAATCTACAGCCTGCATGAGTGTGTTTGAAATATACAGTGGATTCTTTTTCCTCTTTTTCCTGTTTCCTTATTTCCTCTTCTTCCCATCGAAAAGAGGTGTGAACTTGTTTAAATCATCAAACTATTTCAAAGCAGTAAACTGATTCTGTATAAAACCAGTTGTTTAAAATGTTTAATAATGCCATTTTAATGTTTTATTTGTTTATTTAGTGCAGCACAGGGCTTATAGAAGCCAGGGATAGCTTCCCCATCTATTTTAAACATCTATGAGAAAGAGAAATAAGAATCTGGTATGATACATTCTCTAGTCTTGATGTAAAACTTCAGTGAACAGCATACTTGTAAAACTCTTCAGATGTTTTAACTGAGAAATAACTATAAATAGCAAATATTTTACAGGCACACTTAAAGACTCCTTTATGTGTCAATAATTACTTAGGCCAAATAGAAATTTTGTCTTCAACTAGGAACTCTAATGAGGAATAAACTGTTACTTTCCTGTTTTAGCAGTAGCTTTGTTTATACTTCAGGATTTAATTTGTTAGTTGGCTAAGTAATTTCATTAGCTTTCTATTTCTGTTCATAATGTTGAAGTCTGTACAAAAGGTTTATTTGAAATGTGTCCTTAGAGATATTTTTTTTTTCACTAGAAAATCATTTTAATGTGAAATTTATCTGCTAGACACAGGAACTTGAACACAATACATAAACTTACATTTTTCTTCCAGTTACTCATATACATAATTCACAAGGCTAGAAACTCTACAGCAGATGGTAAGGGGAAAATGCAAAGCAAGGAAAATTTTGTCCATAGGTTTTATAAGTGGGCTAAAAGCTGAGTAAGGTGGGAAGGTTAGGACCTGCCCACATGATTGGTGCAACGGTTGTATGAAGGGAACAGCTAAAGGCACATGTATCTTTTTCCAAACTGGTCACATAAAGGAGGGAGAAATGAAGGGGACTTGCCTATCAGAAGACTGTGCTTTGTGACTTGCCCTTTCAGTTGATACAGGAGAAAAATATAGGAGTGGACAATGATATAGGTAAAATCGCTACCCCTCAAACACCAGCTTTCTGGTTATGGTCACTATCATCAGCCCTAGTGGTCAAATGTCCATCTTTGGAAGCATTCCAAACATGTAATTACTCAATATAAAACATGTAACATTTTTATAACTATCTTTCACTAATACTATTTACACATTTCATTACATTTTCTAGCAAAAGATGTGTTATAAAAATATCACGAAAGTATCTTTTAGGAAACATGAGTCTGTGAATTTAAAATATTGACATCTACTGTTGAAATATGTTGACATAAACTTACTAAAATTAAAAATGCAACAGATATTCATCTGCATTTTGTTTAGATGAATATGTCTGTTTTCTTTTTAACTTGCATCCAAGGAACATTCTGGAGTTTTTATCTATTTCCTGTCACTCTCATTTAATAATTATGTCTGGTGTTTATTCAACTTAGCACATTTCATACTCATCAATGCAAATAGCCTGTCTTTATTAATGAAACTCTAAACAATGCTTGAGTAAACTATTGGGCACTTCATTCCATTTAACAAATGACTGCCGTATATATCTCTGTAGTTGATATTTCATTCAAATATACATAATTTATATATAAACACACAGATGTATGCATTTTAGTTAATTTCTGTTGTGTATGCAATGTACTATTTGGCACAATTGTACCACAAGAGCAATGTGAATTATTTGGACAGATTTGGACATGGTAAGAAAATTTTGGTCCTTAAAGCACATAAATAAATTAGACATAAAGAAAGAATAAAGTTAAGAAAAGAGAATAAGCTATGCTGTTGGAGACAGTTGTTAAAATTATTTTTGTTCATTTATGAAGTGACAGTCTCTGGAGTCTAAATGATAATCTTTACATTAGAGAAAATCATATTTATCTCATTTGATTCTAGTGACAATTAAATTAATAACAAAGGTCTGACAGATAGGAATTGCTCAATAGTAAATTTTTTCTCTATCATTTTTAAAACAGATGCATGGTGTTTGCTTTTAATTTAGGGAGATTGTATAATCCAGGGAAAGGGACAAGGATCTCTACTTTAGGAAAATTTAGTTTCCAGTCCCATTCTGTGCCTCACATTTAACTTAAGCGGCCGTTTGGTGCTTAATTTCGATATACACAAAATGTACTTCAAATTTCCTAGTACATAATAATACAATGATTATGAATAAGGTTACCATATATAATCTATCTATACACTGCTGTGGTAAGTCACTTCAATTGTGATAGACTCTTTGCTACCCTATAAACTGTAGCTCTCGGGGCTCCTCCATCCATGGATTCTCCAGGCAAGAATTCTGGCGTGGGTTGCCATTTCCTTCTCCAGAATCTATATAGTACTATTACATAACTATAACACTAAAAATATGTTATACTTTATGATAAACACTGGGCTAAGCAATTTACACACATTATCTCATCTAGTACTCAATTATTTCATCATTATTCAAATTATTTTAACTACTTATGCAAGACTAAAGAATTCTCTGAAATAATGGAAATTTTAAGTTTTTTTTTTTTTTGAGGGGGGGAGGTTAAGGCATCCATTGTCCAATATGGTAAACATCAGTCACATGTGGCAAATAAAATGTAGCTAGTATAACTACAGAAATTTTTAAAGCTTAATATTATTTAATTTAAAATTAACTTTAAATACCAATTAGCTCAGTAGGTAAAGAATTTGCCAACAATGCAGGAGACACATTTAACGTGTGTTCAATCCCTGGTTCAGGTAGATACCCAGAGGAGGAAAATGGCAAACCTCCCCTCTTCACCAGTATTCTTGCCTGAAAATTGCCAAGGACAGAGGAGCCTGGGAGGCGACAGTCCAAAGGGCTGCAAAGAATCAGCCATGATTGAGCATGAAGCACATGTGATCAGTAGATACATACTGAACAGTAAGGACTTAAACAATATGGACGTTACACTAAGCATAAGGATGTAAATAAAACTCCACTTGGAGCTGTTTTCTAAGATCAGAAATATCTGGAGTTTGGACCTGTCAATACAATTTAGTGCTTAATCTTACGATATTTTATTCTGGTGATTGCTTAATGTATGCTAGTGCCATCTCCACAGACTTTGAACTACTGAAGTCAGTGGTTATTTTTTCCCCTACATGTTTACACCAGAAAGCCTTTTTACAATTTGAGGAGGGACGTCCTTGTCCATTTGACACATGAAAATACTTCCTTCAGTGGAAATTTGAAACTGATAAAACCATGGTTTATGCCATTTGATTACCATATATAATCTATCTATACACTGCTGTGGTAAGTCACTTCAATTGTGATAGACTCTTTACTACCCTATAAACTGTAGCTCTCGGGGCTCCTCCATCCATGGATTCTCCAGGCAAGAATTCTGGCGTGGGTTGCCATTTCCTTCTCCAGAATCTATATAGTACTATTACAAAACTATAACACTAAAAATATGTTATACTTTATGATAAACACTGGGCTAAGCAATTTACACACATTATCTCATCTAGTACTCAATTATTTCATCATTATTCAAATTATTTTAACTACTTATGCAAGACTAAAGAATTCTCTGAAATAATGGAAATTTTAAGTTTTTTTTTTTTTTGAGGGGGGGAGGTTAAGGCATCCATTGTCCAATATGGTAAACATCAGTCACATGTGGCAAATAAAATGTAGCTAGTATAACTACAGAAATTTTTAAAGCTTAATATTATTTAATTTAAAATTAACTTTAAATACCAATTAGCTCAGTAGGTAAAGAATTTGCCAACAATGCAGGAGACACATTTAACGTGTGTTCAATCCCTGGTTCAGGTAGATACCCAGAGGAGGAAAATGGCAAACCTCCCCTCTTCACCAGTATTCTTGCCTGAAAATTGCCAAGGACAGAGGAGCCTGGGAGGCGACAGTCCAAAGGGCTGCAAAGAATCAGCCATGATTGAGCATGAAGCACATGTGATCAGTAGATACATACTGAACAGTAAGGACTTAAACAATATGGACGTTACACTAAGCATAAGGATGTAAATAAAACTCCACTTGGAGCTGTTTTCTAAGATCAGAAATATCTGGAGTTTGGACCTGTCAATACAATTTAGTGCTTAATCTTACGATATTTTATTCTGGTGATTGCTTAATGTATGCTAGTGCCATCTCCACAGACTTTGAACTACTGAAGTCAGTGGTTATTTTTTCCCCTACATGTTTACACCAGAAAGCCTTTTTACAATTTGAGGAGGGACGTCCTTGTCCATTTGACACATGAAAATACTTCCTTCTGTGAAAATTTGAAACTGATAAAACCATGGTTTATGCCATTTGATTACCAAGAGGCACTTTAAAAGATGGAGACCAAATATGAAACACTCTCTTGATATCATATCACAACTATAGCAAGAGAATTTATAGTCTTTTTCTAGAACTTTCTTAGAAGATAGGCTATCTTATTCAATGTAACCAAGCTACACTTAATCTTAGCCAAAAGGCTCAGAAGTGATTCAACATAACCAAGCTGAGTATTAGCAGAGTCAAACTGAAAATGTACATCTTTTCTCAGTCAGTGTTCTTTTTAAATTATGTTACTGGTATTACGATTACTCTCAGAACAATACTAAATATCAGAGAACATATAATTTTGGAAACACTAAAATACATGTGAAATATTTGATAAATAGAAAAGTTTGTTTTAAATTATTTTTAAAATCTATCAAACTTAATTTCATTTAAGATCATGATACACTCTAATTAGGGGATATCATAATCTTTGACCCTATAGTTACTATAAGCATGGCACAAATCACTTCTGAAATGGCTAACCAAGCTTAAAAAACTCACAAAATCCAACTTACTTTACTTAATTTCATTATCAAATTATTAGGCTACTAAGGACATTCATTCACAAACAATTGGATCAAACAATATATAGTAAACTTTGATCAATACTTCTTTTTTTTTTCAGTTTTACTGAGATATAACTGACATACAGCACTGTATAAACAAAATATACAGCATAATGACTTGACTTCTACACAACATGAAATAATTACTATCATAAATGCAGTAAAGATCCATCATCACCTATAGATATAAAATCAAAGAAAAACACTTAATTTTCCTCATGATAAGAACTCTTAGGATTTACTCTCAAGTTTCATATACAACATATAGTATTGTCAGTTATATTAATCATGTTGTAGATTGTAGCCCTAGTACTTAGTTATCTTAAAGTGCTTATCTCGATATTTTATTCTGGTGATTGCTTAATGTATGCTAGTGCCATCTCCACAGACTTTGAACTACTGAAGTCAGTGGTTATTTTTCCCCTACATGTTTACACCAGAAAGCCTTTTACAATTTGAGGAGGGACGTCCTTGTCCATTTGACACATGAAAATACTTCCTTCTGTGAAAATTTGAAACTGATAAAACCATGGTTTATGCCATTTGATTACCAAGAGGCACTTTAAAAGATGGAGACCAAATATGAAACACTCTCTTGATATCATATCACAACTATAGCAAGAGAATTTATAGTCTTTTTCTAGAACTTTCTTAGAAGATAGGCTATCTTATTCAATGTAACCAAGCTACACTTAATCTTAGCCAAAAGGCTCAGAAGTGATTCAACATAACCAAGCTGAGTATTAGCAGAGTCAAACTGAAAATGTACATCTTTTCTCAGTCAGTGTTCTTTTTAAATTATGTTACTGGTATTACGATTACTCTCAGAACAATACTAAATATCAGAGAACATATAATTTTGGAAACACTAAAATACATGTGAAATATTTGATAAATAGAAAAGTTTGTTTTAAATTATTTTTAAAATCTATCAAACTTAATTTCATTTAAGATCATGATACACTCTAATTAGGGGATATCATAATCTTTGACCCTATAGTTACTATAAGCATGGCACAAATCACTTCTGAAATGGCTAACCAAGCTTAAAAAACTCACAAAATCCAACTTACTTTACTTAATTTCATTATCAAATTATTAGGCTACTAAGGACATTCATTCACAAACAATTGGATCAAACAATATATAGTAAACTTTGATCAATACTTCTTTTTTTTTTCAGTTTTACTGAGATATAACTGACATACAGCACTGTATAAACAAAATATACAGCATAATGACTTGACTTCTACACAACATGAAATAATTACTATCATAAATGCAGTAAAGATCCATCATCACCTATAGATATAAAATCAAAGAAAAACACTTAATTTTCCTCATGATAAGAACTCTTAGGATTTACTCTCAAGTTTCATATACAACATATAGTATTGTCAGTTATATTAATCATGTTGTAGATTGTAGCCCTAGTACTTAGTTATCTTATAACTGTAACTTTGTACATCTTGACTAGCTTCATTTAATTCCCCTTCCTCCTACCCATCTTGATTAACATTTTCTTTCAAGTAGTATATTATCAATGGATAGGAAAAGAGAGGTTTACTTTTCTCCTGTTCTGAAGGGCTTTTTGCTTGTGCATCTTTACACCATGCTAATAAATGTCATGGAAACACATTAAAAACTATGCTAATAGGTGCCATAGAAACACATACAGAGAAGGAAAGACTCTTGTCCAAAATAGTCTTCACCATTGCTTGAAGAGGCTTTGCAGTCTTCCCAGGCTATCCAGGTAAAACAACTGCTGTTTTGCTCAGCATTTTCCCTCCAGGTCCTTAATACGGTATGGCCATCCAACCCAGTTTATCTTCAGCAGAAGATATTGATTCAAATCAGACAAACCACTGTATCTGGAACATGGGCCAGGGAACAGCTGCATCTTGCTAGATAGTACATTTAAATTTCATTCTTGGCTGTTATAATCCAGGATTTTCAAAAAAAAATGATTTTTAAAGACTGATAAAGTGTGACCATACATAAAATTTTGAGCTACTGAAAAAAAAAATTATAAAATAGAATTATTCTTTAAAGCCTATAGGAAAATGCTGTTGTGATCTTTATAATTCTGATTTGGATAAAAATAAAAAATAAATATTTAACACTTGCATCCACTTAGTCACTGAATCAAAGAATATACATTCCACAATACTCAGTCAGGAATTCTCTGGGTGAGTGTGTCACCTCCCAACAAAAATGTGGCTTCTGTTGGCAAAGAAGGCAGCTATGAGCATTAGCAGTCAGTACTTACAGTACCTTGAGGATGGAGAGCTGGGGCACCACCACTTTCTAGTCTGATATCTCACTCAAAGAGCTGTCTACTATCTAGTGAATTTCAGTCTTGATACTACCAAATAAAGCAGTCACCTGACAGACATTCAATAAAGTGTTTATTGTGCAAGTTAATGTAAGGGTGTGAGACTTGGACCATAAAGAAGACTGAGCACTGAAAAACTGATGCCTCTGAACTGTGCTGTTGAAGAAGATTCTCGGGAGTCCCTTGAACTACAAGGAGATCAAACCAGTCAATGCTAAAGGAAATCAACCATGAATATTCCTTGGAAGGAATGATGCTGAAGCTGAAGCTCCAATACTATGGCCACTTGATGTGAAGAGATGACTCATTGTAAAAGAGACTGATGTTAGGAAAAATAGAAGGCAAAAAGAGAATGGGACAAAGAGAATGAGATGGTTGGATGGCATCACTGAGTCAACAGATAGGAGTTTGAGCAAGATCTGAGAGATGGTTTAGGATAGAGAAGCCTAGTTTGCTGCAGTCCGTGAGTTCACAAAGAGTTGGACATGACTGAGTGACTGAATTGAACTAAATTTACTTATCATCACCAGAGAAATGCTGTTACTTTAATGCATTTATAATTAACTAGAAGGATAATGTGATGGGAAAGTAATTCTTGCTTTTTTGGTTTGTATGATCTATCTGAAGAGTTGAACTTGACCAACTATCTTCCACTGACCAACCAGAAGAATCTTTGGGAAAAAATAACAAATAGAATATTTATTTTGTTCCAAAAATAAAGTGTGACCATACATAAAATTTTGAGCTACTGAAAAAAAATTATAAAATAGAATTATTCTTTAAAGCCTATAGGAAAATGCTGTTGTGATCTTTATAATTCTGATTTGGATAAAAATAAAAAATAAATATTTAACACTTGCATCCACTTAGTCACTGAATCAAAGAATATACATTCCACAATACTCAGTCAGGAATTCTCTGGGTGAGTGTGTCACCTCCCAACAAAAATGTGGCTTCTGTTGGCAAAGAAGGCAGCTATGAGCATTAGCAGTCAGTACTTACAGTACCTTGAGGATGGAGAGCTGGGGCACCACCACTTTCTAGTCTGATATCTCACTCAAAGAGCTGTCTACTATCTAGTGAATTTCAGTCTTGATACTACCAAATAAAGCAGTCACCTGACAGACATTCAATAAAGTGTTTATTGTGCAAGTTAATGTAAGGGTGTGAGACTTGGACCATAAAGAAGACTGAGCACTGAAAAACTGATGCCTCTGAACTGTGCTGTTGAAGAAGATTCTCGGGAGTCCCTTGAACTACAAGGAGATCAAACCAGTCAATGCTAAAGGAAATCAACCATGAATATTCCTTGGAAGGAATGATGCTGAAGCTGAAGCTCCAATACTATGGCCACTTGATGTGAAGAGATGACTCATTGTAAAAGAGACTGATGTTAGGAAAAATAGAAGGCAAAAAGAGAATGGGACAAAGAGAATGAGATGGTTGGATGGCATCACTGAGTCAACAGATAGGAGTTTGAGCAAGATCTGAGAGATGGTTTAGGATAGAGAAGCCTAGTTTGCTGCAGTCCGTGAGTTCACAAAGAGTTGGACATGACTGAGTGACTGAATTGAACTAAATTTACTTATCATCACCAGAGAAATGCTGTTACTTTAATGCATTTATAATTAACTAGAAGGATAATGTGATGGGAAAGTAATTCTTGCTTTTTTGGTTTGTATGATCTATCTGAAGAGTTGAACTTGACCAACTATCTTCCACTGACCAACCAGAAGAATCTGAGATACAATAATGTTTATAAAATCCTTGCCAATGCTACAGTAATAACAAATAGAATATTTATTTTGTTAACACAAGTTAACAGAAATAAAAAATTGTCAGAAAAGCTCAACAGTTCATATAATTTTGTCTTCTTAAACAGTTTTCCCTCCAACATAACAAAAGCACAGAACTTCATGCTGTATTTTATTAACACTGTAAATGTTTCTTTACGATTTTTGTCCTCATGATTTCCTCTCTCCTGTTGCTTTTCACAAGCCTCAAGAACAACCTAAGAATATATGCCACCAAATATTTCTTCCTCCCACCCCCTGCAATCTGTCCTCAATGTTCTTAAACAAAACACTGTTTTAGACTGTGAAAAGAGATGACAGGCTTAAAAAATTTCTTTAAAGTCCAAATGTAACTAAAGTTAAGAGTTATAAAATGGTTGGAAATACTATTTTAAACAATTATTATTGGATGTTATCTGGCACTTCTGCATGGGTTTTGAGGCCTCATACACATATTCACTGTGTATGTCTGCAAATGTGTATATTTTTCCTTTATTTGTGACAGTAGTCACCTGACAGGGAAGAACTCAGAATGGTATCTGGATAGAGAAAATGCTCCTACTGAAGTCTGCCTGCGAAAGGCAAGCTACATTAGTCACCAGAGGGAATATTATGATATTTGCCTATTATATATCCAGGAAACATGACTTTCTACGTCATGCTACATTTTAAGCCCCATGTGTGTATATTGCTGTCTGACTCTCCAGAATATCTCAAGAATCTAGAAGGGAGGCTGGCATGTAAACAGCTTCACTATTAAGTAAATGAATGGATGAATATATTATAAGCTGGATTCTGGCTCTTTTCAGTACTTCTGTGGAGTGTTAGAGCGTATTTTCTTCTTGAGATATTCAAATCATCTGTCTGTATTTTCCATCACAAGCATAACAGAGGCAAGTTTAAAACCTCTACTGAGGCTGCATTTTTTAGGTATTAAAAGGAGATGGACAGATATTTAGAAGAACTTAGTTACAAAAGGTAGGAGACTGAAAAGATAGTAGTGAATAATTCTAAGTGGAATGAGTTCTGAACGCTGTAAGTAGAATGCAAGTCCGTAAATCTTTGCTCAGTGCCTGATCCTGCTTTTCATTTTCCCATAATTCCAACCTTTCATGTTTACAGTCCTCCTCTTCAAGAAAAGTGAATTCTCTGCCATTTTTAGACAGTCAGAGACACTTAAAACAAAAATGATTGACTCTTTATCCCTTTTATCCCAAGAATACACTTATTTTTGTTATTACTGCCTATTATTGTTAACATATTCAGCTCTAGATTTTCTGTTATTTATCTTACTGTATTTTTAAATTCAAATGACTGAAACCTTGATCAAATCTACAACTTGTACATCAGAGCACTAAGGATGTTAGCTGTTGTCTCTTCTCTTGGAGACTTTATATATATAATTTAAGTAAAAGCACAATGACGTCTTATCCAAAGGAGACATGTTTTTAAATACAAATCCTATTACTTCGAATAGGGAGTGATTGTACTTTTTTCCTATTTGCAGTTTCAAATGGAATCACCTGTTAAGATAGGAAAAGGTATTCCTACAAATGAAATAACAGCTAACATTAAAAAACCCTTGAAGAAATAAAATCTTAAATAAACCAAAAAGCTTCCTCCTTCTGATAATAAATGTTAAATAAACATGTGGAACACTGATGTAAACTTTGAACAAATTAATGCAACTTGATCAACAATTTGAATGGAAACTCCACATGTGAGGAAAATTGTGCAATGCCAAAGGCTAGTACCTATATTTTCAAATTATTGGTATCTATTCATCTAATTGTCAGTTTTCACCACACACATTTTTGCATTGTTATCAGCTGGACAAGTCAGAGTTTTCTGATGCTTCCTGCAGGGGGATGACAGTGTGAGACAGAAGTCAGCAATAACAAAATGAAAGCTTACTTCAGATTTCTGAATAAAGTGCCTTTCTGCTGGCTCAGAGTAGGCATCAAAGCTTGGCTTTGAGAAATACATCTTTGAAATATTATTCTACATGAAGCAGATGGACAGATATTTAGAAGAACTTAGTTACAAAAGGTAGGAGACTGAAAAGATAGTAGTGAATAATTCTAAGTGGAATGAGTTCTGAACGCTGTAAGTAGAATGCAAGTCCGTAAATCTTTGCTCAGTGCCTGATCCTGCTTTTCATTTTCCCATAATTCCAACCTTTCATGTTTACAGTCCTCCTCTTCAAGAAAAGTGAATTCTCTGCCATTTTTAGACAGTCAGAGACACTTAAAACAAAAATGATTGACTCTTTATCCCTTTTATCCCAAGAATACACTTATTTTTGTTATTACTGCCTATTATTGTTAACATATTCAGCTCTAGATTTTCTGTTATTTATCTTACTGTATTTTTAAATTCAAATGACTGAAACCTTGATCAAATCTACAACTTGTACATCAGAGCACTAAGGATGTTAGCTGTTGTCTCTTCTCTTGGAGACTTTATATATATAATTTAAGTAAAAGCACAATGACGTCTTATCCAAAGGAGACATGTTTTTAAATACAAATCCTATTACTTCGAATAGGGAGTGATTGTACTTTTTTCCTATTTGCAGTTTCAAATGGAATCACCTGTTAAGATAGGAAAAGGTATTCCTACAAATGAAATAACAGCTAACATTAAAAAACCCTTGAAGAAATAAAATCTTAAATAAACCAAAAAGCTTCCTCCTTCTGATAATAAATGTTAAATAAACATGTGGAACACTGATGTAAACTTTGAACAAATTAATGCAACTTGATCAACAATTTGAATGGAAACTCCACATGTGAGGAAAATTGTGCAATGCCAAAGGCTAGTACCTATATTTTCAAATTATTGGTATCTATTCATCTAATTGTCAGTTTTCACCACACACATTTTTGCATTGTTATCAGCTGGACAAGTCAGAGTTTTCTGATGCTTCCTGCAGGGGGATGACAGTGTGAGACAGAAGTCAGCAATAACAAAAATGAAAGCTTACTTCAGATTTCTGAATAAAGTGCCTTTCTGCTGGCTCAGAGTAGGCATCAAAGCTTGGCTTTGAGAAATACATCTTTGAAATATTATTCTACATGAAGCAGAGTAAACAGAGACTGACCTTATAGGGATTTGGCTCTCAAATAAAAGTTAATATAGAAATGGAATTATCTGCAAATTTCTAAATCAAGTTCTGTTATATAATTCTCTCATTTTCAAATGAATTAAAGTCATTTTGTATTCACAAACCCATTATATTTATGGGATGTAAAGTAACAAGGCAGGGGCTATATAAGATGGGCTAAAACTTGTTTTGAAAACAGATCAAATAATAATAAACTTCAAAGCTTTATATCTGAATTGTCTGTCAAAAATGCAGACATTTCAAACACCATTTTCACTTTGTATGCTCTATGTGGATTTATTTGATAATTACTTATCTGTGGTAAGCTTTAGGGAAAAATATAGTTTTAAAATTATATAACTCACTTATCCTACATACCAAATTGTATTTCATTATTCATTTTTGCATTATTTTGATCTTTGGAGTTTTCTAGTCTTAAAACATCTCTCAAGTGTATGAAAGCCTGCTTAATTCGAGACCAGCATATCCAACTGGCTTATTAAAACATCTACAAACCTGGATGTCTGAAAAGAACCCAAAACTCACCTACATATCTGGCCTCACTATCTTTTCCATCCAACCAATGTTTGCTCTCTCATCTGTTCAAAGGTTGAAGCCAAACTGCAAAAGGTGGAGCCTGTCCTTGCCAATTCAGTTTTCTTTATAGACTCATATTTAATCCTACATTTTCTTGCCAGTGTTACCACATATGTATGAACTTCTCTCCATTTCCTTCTTCATTATTTGTAATTCAGCTTATCATCCCATTTTTCCTGTACTGGTACAACATCGTCCTTCATCCCTACATTCATTATTACCTTTTTATTAGGTATATGCTATAGCTAGAGCTATCTTTCAAAGTGACAATCACAGCATGCCATCCCACTGTGAAAACCTTAAAGTGGTCTCAATGCTATTAAGAGAAAGATCAACAAGATTAGCATGCAAGGGTCTGCATGATATGGTAACTGTGTAATACATTAAATTAGGTCTACTCACTATTTCCAGAGTAGGCATCAAAGCTTGGCTTTGAGAAATACATCTTTGAAATATTATTCTACATGAAGCAGAGTAAACAGAGACTGACCTTATAGGGATTTGGCTCTCAAATAAAAGTTAATATAGAAATGGAATTATCTGCAAATTTCTAAATCAAGTTCTGTTATATAATTCTCTCATTTTCAAATGAATTAAAGTCATTTTGTATTCACAAACCCATTATATTTATGGGATGTAAAGTAACAAGGCAGGGGCTATATAAGATGGGCTAAAACTTGTTTTGAAAACAGATCAAATAATAATAAACTTCAAAGCTTTATATCTGAATTGTCTGTCAAAAATGCAGACATTTCAAACACCATTTTCACTTTGTATGCTCTATGTGGATTTATTTGATAATTACTTATCTGTGGTAAGCTTTAGGGAAAAATATAGTTTTAAAATTATATAACTCACTTATCCTACATACCAAATTGTATTTCATTATTCATTTTTGCATTATTTTGATCTTTGGAGTTTTCTAGTCTTAAAACATCTCTCAAGTGTATGAAAGCCTGCTTAATTCGAGACCAGCATATCCAACTGGCTTATTAAAACATCTACAAACCTGGATGTCTGAAAAGAACCCAAAACTCACCTACATATCTGGCCTCACTATCTTTTCCATCCAACCAATGTTTGCTCTCTCATCTGTTCAAAGGTTGAAGCCAAACTGCAAAAGGTGGAGCCTGTCCTTGCCAATTCAGTTTTCTTTATAGACTCATATTTAATCCTACATTTTCTTGCCAGTGTTACCACATATGTATGAACTTCTCTCCATTTCCTTCTTCATTATTTGTAATTCAGCTTATCATCCCATTTTTCCTGTACTGGTACAACATCGTCCTTCATCCCTACATTCATTATTACCTTTTTATTAGGTATATGCTATAGCTAGAGCTATCTTTCAAAGTGACAATCACAGCATGCCATCCCACTGTGAAAACCTTAAAGTGGTCTCAATGCTATTAAGAGAAAGATCAACAAGATTAGCATGCAAGGGTCTGCATGATATGGTAACTGTGTAATACATTAAATTAGGTCTACTCACTATATATTACCACAGTGTTCTAGATTTCCTTAATACAGTATGTGAAAAGTTATACATATATAGCTGTGTGACTGTTTCTTCTTTCACACTCTTAAGACTCTGAGGGCAGAGAGTTTGCCAGTCTGACTCAGCCTGCTTTGTCTGGCACCTGGCCTGACTGGTTCTGGATGAATTCACGAATCACAAGAAAAGAGAGGAGAAAAACTACCAGGCCATGCATACATGGAAAGATGAAAATAAGAAAACAGTGGTTCATTTGGACAGTCTCAACTTGGAAGAAATGAATAAAACATTTTATCTGCCAATTGAACAAAGGTAACTTGGTAATGAGAAATTTACCTACTCATTTATATTTGACCTCAACATATATTCCCTAGTAATCTACAGTGTTTTAGAAACACAATTGCTGACAAAGAATTCACCAATAATATTGTATGTAAACTTATAAATATATAATTGAACTGAAGCAAGAGGTATTTGAACAGAGAAATTCATAAGAGACATTAGAAACACAAATGAAAATTAAGGAAACATGCATAAGTATTCGGGAAATGGTTAAGAATTTGACCACATAACTTTCAGCAGTAAGTCCTGAAGAAAAAAATTCCTAATGCCACTTGATAGTAAAAACAGTAACTATTCATGAATAGATATTATTAAATACAGCATGTCCTGGTCATAGTAGGAGACACTATGCAGTCATTAAACAGAACAAGGCTGACAGGTAACAACAACCTAGAAACGTATCAGTGGGCTTTTCTGTTGTTGAGAAGATAAAGTTGCAAAATAAAATATGTTTATGTATGTGTATACATCTCATGAATGCATAGTAAACAGTCTAAAGGATTTACAGAAAAAAATTTGAGTGCACATTTGAGTATTCTGGATATAATATGAAGAGAACTAAACTTTGGTAAAAGCTCTGTCTCTGTTTTTCTCTCTTTCTTTACCCATCTATTCTTTTATCCTTTCATTCACCTTTCCATCCATCTAACTTTGCAGTAAACTGCAAAAAGTTATCAATCATGTTATTTAATTATGCTAGAGTTTTACTTGGAACAAAAATTTGTATAGTGGATGAAGTTATATTGTGAAATTACTGCTTAAAATCTTTATATAAGTATTTCTTTAAAAAAATCAAATTTAAATTAAAACTATAAATATACTCATACATTGTGATAAAATGAAGAAATATTAAATTTGAAGAATAAACTGGGAAAAATGATTACCAACAGAATAGACAATATATATATATATATTTAAGATTTTATTTATTTATTTTGGGCGGGAGTCGGGTTGGGGAGGGAGGGGAGCGGGCGGGCCACTTCTATTGGTCTTTCATTTCTCTATGTTCATCTGTCTTTGTTCTTTGGCTCCTGTGGGCCTCCCATCGCGGTGGCGTCTGTCGTTGCAGAGTGCCGGCTCTGGGTGCATGCGCTCCAGAGCTCCGGCTCGGTAATTGGACACATCGGTCCAGCCGCTCCGCGGCACGTGGTATCTTCCCAGGCCAGGGATCTAACCGGCGCCCCTTGCACTGCAAGGCGGTGTCCTTACCCATTGGACCACCAGGGGAAGCCCAGAATAGGCAATATTTAGGAAAAAAACTGGCTTATCTTGGAACATGTACCTAACACATTTTTTAATTTAATGTTTATTTATACTGGAGCATATTTAATTTACTATGTTATGTTAATTTCAGGTGTAGAGCAAAGTGATTCAGTTATATATGCAAATATATTCACTCTTATTAAGATTCTTTCCCCATATAGATTATTATAAAACACTGAGTAGGGAATTCCCTGGTGGCACCGTGGCGAAGACTTTGCACTCCCAATGCAGGGGACGCAGGTTGATGCCTGGTCGGGGAACTAGATCCCAACTGCAACTAAGAGATCCCACGTACCTCAGCTAAGACCTAGAATAGTGAAATAAATAAAAATATAAAAAATATTGAGTAGAATTCCCTGTGCTGTATATTGTACATCCCCAGAAGCAATAAGGACCAACTGTATAGCACATTTTTTTTAAAAAAAAATCATAGACTACTAAGCTAATCTAAAACACATACTCAGAATCTAAAGAGATAATTAGTTAGAAATACGCAAATTTTTAAAAAGCAGGGTAATCTGATAGTATGAAGAAATCCCTCTCACAAGGATTTCAAAATTTATCTTTGATGTAATTATTGATAGTTTATGCATGCATGCTGTCATACAGTTGTGTCTGATTCTTTCTGACCCCGTGGACTATATATAGCCCACCAGGCTCCTATGTCAGTGGGATTTCCCAGGCAAGAATACCAGAGTGGGTTCCATTTCCTCCTCCACTGATAATTTTTATCTGTATCAAAACTATGCGAGAGCTCTGCTAATTATAGAAGTGAAAAGTTACTTCTCTTCACGAGTAAAAAAAAATCAAACAATCATGACTTAATCTAAACATGCTCAGAAGAGATGTTTAAGTAAAATGTTGAGAATTATGCATCAGCTCTGTGGCTAGGAATAATTTATTTTATTATGGAATTCATTCTTAGAAAATGGTACTATATATATGCATTTATACCCACATATAATTTACCATATATTGATAATGTAATTTCATATTTCTAATAAGAAAACTAAGTAACTCTAATACTGTTTGCTTTCACCTTCTCTTTTCACTTGTTTTTACCTTCAAGCTAATAGCTGGATTTATTCTCTTTACTTTTTTTTTTTTTCTTTGAAGATTAAAGACTTGCATAGCTTTGTACTGCAGCTGCCTGGACAGTTGACAGCCCATTAAACTAAAGTCATACAAGCTGTACATTTTAATGCCTTGACTCTAAAGTGCAACCAAAGTGCCTTTTTTATATGTAAGAGCAGTACATTTCTGAAACATTTTGATATGGATACAGAACAGTTTCATAAAACTCTCTCAGCCTTTCTCCTTTTTCAAAAACATTGAAGTCAACTAGGCTGATTAAAGTCCTTTTTCAGTTGGAAACTCTGCAAGAATTTTGTACATATAGAACACATAATTCTGGTTTATTATAAACTCTGCAATAACTGAAAAGACAGTATATATAATTGCATAATCCTGAATTGACAAAGGAATTGCCTGTTGTTGACTAAATGTAATTAAATCAAAAAGGTGAAAAATTAATACAAACTTGGAGATGATCTAACCTAATCACTTCATGTGATTCTAAGTGCCATCATCATATCTAATTCAGGGCATTATTTATTGGTTTCCTGTGATTTAGAAAATAATTCCATTTTATATACATACTCAAGACTCTTTTCTATCGTATTTAAACTAGTGGGAGAGGTATTTCTCCACTCCATGTGCTAACTCCTCAAAGAGACTTACAGATCAAGATACTTGTCTTGTAAAAAGACCATCCTAATGTTGTAAGTCAAGTAGCTTGCTTCCTGGTATATATTTTATTTCCTTTAGCCATGCTTCAGTTCTAAATAAAATCAACAGTAGAAAAAAGTCATGTTTCCACAATTCTGATGTGTTCCTGAAGTAAGAACAGCTTTTTTTTTTTTAAATAGGAACTTCAGGTGTCACTAGTGGTAAAAAATAAACAAATAAATAAATAAATCCCCCTGCTAATGCAGGAGATGCAAGAGATGTGGGTTCAATCCGTGGGTCACTAAGGTCCACTGGAGTAGGAAATGGCAACCCACTCTCAGTATTCTTGCCTGGAAAATTCAATGAGCAAAGCAGCCTGGCAGGCTACAGTCCACAGGGCCACAAAGAGTTGGAAATGAGTAAGCACATGTAAACTCACTAAGATATTCCTATTTTTTGCATTTACTTTTAGTTGGGGGAAAATTGCTCCACAATAAGCTGTGTACTGCAGCTGCCTGGACAGTTGACAGCCCATTAAACTAAAGTCATACAAGCTGTACATTTTAATGCCTTGACTCTAAAGTGCAACCAAAGTGCCTTTTTTATATGTAAGAGCAGTACATTTCTGAAACATTTTGATATGGATACAGAACAGTTTCATAAAACTCTCTCAGCCTTTCTCCTTTTTCAAAAACATTGAAGTCAACTAGGCTGATTAAAGTCCTTTTTCAGTTGGAAACTCTGCAAGAATTTTGTACATATAGAACACATAATTCTGGTTTATTATAAACTCTGCAATAACTGAAAAGACAGTATATATAATTGCATAATCCTGAATTGACAAAGGAATTGCCTGTTGTTGACTAAATGTAATTAAATCAAAAAGGTGAAAAATTAATACAAACTTGGAGATGATCTAACCTAATCACTTCATGTGATTCTAAGTGCCATCATCATATCTAATTCAGGGCATTATTTATTGGTTTCCTGTGATTTAGAAAATAATTCCATTTTATATACATACTCAAGACTCTTTTCTATCGTATTTAAACTAGTGGGAGAGGTATTTCTCCACTCCATGTGCTAACTCCTCAAAGAGACTTACAGATCAAGATACTTGTCTTGTAAAAAGACCATCCTAATGTTGTAAGTCAAGTAGCTTGCTTCCTGGTATATATTTTATTTCCTTTAGCCATGCTTCAGTTCTAAATAAAATCAACAGTAGAAAAAAGTCATGTTTCCACAATTCTGATGTGTTCCTGAAGTAAGAACAGCTTTTTTTTTTTTAAATAGGAACTTCAGGTGTCACTAGTGGTAAAAAATAAACAAATAAATAAATAAATCCCCCTGCTAATGCAGGAGATGCAAGAGATGTGGGTTCAATCCGTGGGTCACTAAGGTCCACTGGAGTAGGAAATGGCAACCCACTCTCAGTATTCTTGCCTGGAAAATTCAATGAGCAAAGCAGCCTGGCAGGCTACAGTCCACAGGGCCACAAAGAGTTGGAAATGAGTAAGCACATGTAAACTCACTAAGATATTCCTATTTTTTGCATTTACTTTTAGTTGGGGGAAAATTGCTCCACAATACTGTGTTAGTTTTTGCTGAACAGTGGAAATCAGCCATAATGATACATGTATCACCTCCCTCTTGAGGCTCCTTCCCCTCCTCCCATCCCACTCCTCTAGATCCTCACAGAGCACCAGGCTAGGCCCCCTGTGTTACACAGCAACTTCTCACCAGCTAACTGTTTTAGGCATGATATTCTATATATGTGTAAGACAGACAGCTGGAGAGATATGGGCTTTCCTGGTGCCTCAGACAGTAAAGAATTCACCTGCAATGCAGGAGATCTGGGTTCGATCCCTGGGTTGGGAAGATTCCCTGGAGGAATGGCAATCCACTGTAGCATTCTTGCCTCAAGAATCCCCATGGACATAGGAGCCTGGCAGGCTAGAGTCCATGGGATCCCAAACAGTTAGACATGACTGAGCGACTAAGCACAGTGTATATATGCTGAAGATTGTTTCTCCATTCATATCACTCTCTCCTTATCACACTATGTTCACAAGTCCATTCTCTATAGATGAGTTGCCATTCCTTCTCGATCCCTAGCTTAAAGATTTCCAAAGTGTGTGTCCTGAATAAGAGCTGGCCTGATCACTGTGTAGAGCAGTGATGGATGCTTGTTGTCATGTGGTCAGATTGCTTATTCAGACCTGAAAAAATAGGAGCATTTCCCATCTCTCTTCCACTTAAACTTTCTCAATGAAGAATAAATTGCTTTGCCCTTTATGTGCATATTTTCCTCTTGGAAGAAACCTACATCAATTCAAAAGTGTTAAATTTTTATACTTTGGCATTACATAGATAAAAATTTAAGTAAGTGGATAAAAGAAGGTCTTTGTTTTTTATTTAAATAAAGAAGTGCTAAGGAAACAAGCAAATTTGGCATACATACCAATACTTGTAAATACAAATTTAACAAGACTAAATTATAATAGTGTATTTTCCAAAGCAATTGAACATAGAAGTCATTTTTTTACAAGTACTCAAAGTAAAGTGAGGACTTGAGAACATAAGTTAAATATTTTGTAAAGAATGATCAAAGTAGCAGGCATTTCTATTTTCACTTTTATTTATTAAATGAATCAAATGGCAAGGATGCAAAACTGTTAAACACTAGGTGGAATTTAGTATATATGTTAATCACCACATGCTACTGTTGGCTTTAAAATTTCATTCAGAGAGACAGTGCATTTTTGTAGAGTAATTTTGAAAAGCAGTCATGTTCCTTTGTCTCCTTCAGTGCATTGACATTCGTATACAGTTTTATATCAATTCATTCTATTACACTCAATTTAGGAATATTTTCTGAGTTGTTAGTTTATGTATAAGACATAATGTTCTGAAAATGCACTACGAAAATAGTCTTCTTATTTTCTCATTTATGTTACAGAATTAGGTAACAGTTGCAATTAACGTCAAACATACTTGTCAGTCCACATTTTTGTGTGTAAATAACAAGATATCTCATTCTCACTGCAAGCTTCATAGGTTATGAAACAACATAGATTTTTTAAAAACTAATATTTGTACTGTGACCACATTTTATATGCTAAAAGTAAAGCTAAGTTTTAGAAAATGCATTGAACATCTCGGGATAATACATTTTCAGAATACTTATGGGAAGATGTTAGCCAATTTCTTAATTGTTATACGACTAGCAAATTAGATGTTACTAGTTGTTCATAATCATTACTAAATGTCAGAAAAAAAACCCACAATACAGCAACTCATTATTTGATCATCTTCACATTATTTGATGCATATGTTTAATGCTATGAATTGAATATACTTATTGCTTATACAACTTTATGTCTGTAGTTATGTTTCTTGTTTCTCTACCATTATAATAGTTATTGATGAAAAAAAATTCATATGCTTAAACTATTCAGTTTTCCCCAATCTTTATTTCCTCTTGGAAGAAACCTCCATCAATTCAAAAGTGTTAAATTTTTATCCTTTGGCACTACATAGATAAAAATTTAAGTAAGTGGATAAAAGAAGGTCTTTGTTTTTTATTTAAATAAAGAAGTGCTAAGGAAACAAGCAAATTTGGCATACATACCAATACTTGTAAATACAAATTTAACAAGACTAAATTATAATAGTGTATTTTCCAAAGCAATTGAACATAGAAGTCATTTTTTTACAAGTACTCAAAGTAAAGTGAGGACTTGAGAACATAAGTTAAATATTTTGTAAAGAATGATCAAAGTAGCAGGCATTTCTATTTTCACTTTTATTTATTAAATGAATCAAATGGCAAGGATGCAAAACTGTTAAACACTAGGTGGAATTTAGTATATATGTTAATCACCACATGCTACTGTTGGCTTTAAAATTTCATTCAGAGAGACAGTGCATTTTTGTAGAGTAATTTTGAAAAGCAGTCATGTTCCTTTGTCTCCTTCAGTGCATTGACATTCGTATACAGTTTTATATCAATTCATTCTATTACACTCAATTTAGGAATATTTTCTGAGTTGTTAGTTTATGTATAAGACATAATGTTCTGAAAATGCACTACGAAAATAGTCTTCTTATTTTCTCATTTATGTTACAGAATTAGGTAACAGTTGCAATTAACGTCAAACATACTTGTCAGTCCACATTTTTGTGTGTAAATAACAAGATATCTCATTCTCACTGCAAGCTTCATAGGTTATGAAACAACATAGATTTTTTAAAAACTAATATTTGTACTGTGACCACATTTTATATGCTAAAAGTAAAGCTAAGTTTTAGAAAATGCATTGAACATCTCGGGATAATACATTTTCAGAATACTTATGGGAAGATGTTAGCCAATTTCTTAATTGTTATACGACTAGCAAATTAGATGTTACTAGTTGTTCATAATCATTACTAAATGTCAGAAAAAAAACCCACAATACAGCAACTCATTATTTGATCATCTTCACATTATTTGATGCATATGTTTAATGCTATGAATTGAATATACTTATTGCTTATACAACTTTATGTCTGTAGTTATGTTTCTTGTTTCTCTACCATTATAATAGTTAGTGATGATTCATTGCTATATCTTAAACTTATCCTTTTTAAAACTCAAATCCTAACTTCATGCTTTCTAAACTATTCAGTACTTTCCCCCTCAAATTCTAGGAATTTGTCAAACCTAAAAACTCAGAGACTAGTTCTTCTTTTAATATTGTAGAAATTTACATGCTAACACAATTCCTCCACAAGAAAAGCTAAAAACAATAACTCTGGTAGTTTGTGTATTCATGGATACATTTCACCATGTCATCAGTTCATGCCATGAATACAACTTATTAATTAAATGGAGCTGTCTAATATCTACTGTTGGATCTCAAAGCAGCTGCTTCTCTCATTCCATCGTAAGGATTCTGTGAGTTCTCCCACTTTCTTACAGGATGTTTCCCCTGTGCACCTGTTACTTTCATCTATGGTGGATAAGTCTTACCATTGCTAGCATTTTACCTAAAGTGCATCTTCTCACTTATTATTACTATTTTTTTTAATGAAAAAGACAGGTCTCTTGTCTCTGTCTGTCTACTGGAGTTTAAGGTATAAGAGTGGGTCCAGTCTGTAGCCCTAGCCTGGTAAAGTGAAGAATGCCACAGCAAAACAGTGAGAGATTTTTTCATCTATTGAGAGTTTCTCCTAGTGTATGATGTTAGGAAGTATTCTAATTTCAATCTTCTATTTAAAGCTCTCCAGTTTTTCCAGTACTACTTATTGAAGAGATCATTTTTTGTCCATTGTATATTCTTGCCTATCCTTTATCAAAGGTAAGGTATTCACAGGTGTGTGGAGTTTATATCTGAGCTTTCTATCTTCACCATTGGTCTATAGTTTATTTTTGTGCCAGTACCATACTGTCTTGATCACTGTAGCTTTGTAGTATATTTTGAAGTTAGGAAGTTTGATTCCTCTATCTCCATTTTCCTTTCTCAAGATTGCTTTGGCTATTTGGGCTATTTTGTGTTTCCATAAGAACTGTGAACTTTTTGGTGAAACTTTGGAAACTATCATTAATGCTATGAATTGAATATACTTATTGCTATACAACTTTATGTCTGTAGTTATGTTTCTTGTTTCTCTACCATTATAATAGTTAGTGATGATTCATTGCTATATCTTAAACTTATCCTTTTTAAAACTCAAATCCTAACTTCATGCTTTCTAAACTATTCAGTACTTTCCCCCTCAAATTCTAGGAATTTGTCAAACCTAAAAACTCAGAGACTAGTTCTTCTTTTAATATTGTAGAAATTTACATGCTAACACAATTCCTCCACAAGAAAAGCTAAAAACAATAACTCTGGTAGTTTGTGTATTCATGGATACATTTCACCATGTCATCAGTTCATGCCATGAATACAACTTATTAATTAAATGGAGCTGTCTAATATCTACTGTTGGATCTCAAAGCAGCTGCTTCTCTCATTCCATCGTAAGGATTCTGTGAGTTCTCCCACTTTCTTACAGGATGTTTCCCCTGTGCACCTGTTACTTTCATCTATGGTGGATAAGTCTTACCATTGCTAGCATTTTACCTAAAGTGCATCTTCTCACTTATTATTACTATTTTTTTTAATGAAAAAGACAGGTCTCTTGTCTCTGTTTGTCTACTGGAGTTTAAGGTATAAGAGTGGGTCCAGTCTGTAGCCCTAGCCTGGTAAAGTGAAGAATGCCACAGCAAAACAGTGAGAGATTTTTTCATCTATTGAGAGTTTCTCCTAGTGTATGATGTTAGGAAGTATTCTAATTTCAATCTTCTATTTAAAGCTCTCCAGTTTTTCCAGTACTACTTATTGAAGAGATCATTTTTTGTCCATTGTATATTCTTGCCTATCCTTTATCAAAGGTAAGGTATTCACAGGTGTGTGGAGTTTATATCTGAGCTTTCTATCTTCACCATTGGTCTATAGTTTATTTTTGTGCCAGTACCATACTGTCTTGATCACTGTAGCTTTGTAGTATATTTTGAAGTTAGGAAGTTTGATTCCTCTATCTCCATTTTCCTTTCTCAAGATTGCTTTGGCTATTTGGGCTATTTTGTGTTTCCATAAGAACTGTGAACTTTTTGGTGAAACTTTTGGAAACTATCATTAATAATTTGATAGGGATTGCATTGAATCTATAGATTGCTTTGGGTAGTATAGTCATTTTCACAATATTGATTCTTCCCATCCAAGAACATGGTATATCTCTCCATCTGTTCATGTTATCTTTGATTTCACCTGTGTCTAATTGTTTTCAATATATACCCCTTTGGTCTCCTTAGGGGTCAGAAACTATAAAACTCTTAAAGGCAGAATTTTTCACACAAATCACAAGATCCTCTATGACCCACGCCCTAGAGCAATGGAAATACAAACAAAAGGGACCTAATTAAACTTAAAAGCTTTTGCACAGTAAAGGAAACCATAACCAAGATGAAAAGATAACTCCCAGAATGCAAGAAAATAACTGCAAATGAAGCAATTGACAAAGGATTAATCTACAAAATACACAAGCATTTCATGTAGCCCAATATCAGAAAAACAAACAACTCAATCAAAAAATGGATAGAAGACCAAAACAGATTTCTTTCTCTGAAGAAGACACACAGTTGACTAAGAAACATATGAAAATCTGTTCAACATCACATATTACTAGAGAAATGCAAATCAAAACTACAATGAAGTATTGTCTCACACTGATCAGAATGTCCATCATCATAAAATCTACAATAATAGTTGCTGGAGAGGATGTGAATAAAAAGGAGCTCTCTTGCACAGTGCAATACTATCTGAGATGGTGAATACAGGAGATTCCTGGGTCGGGAAGACTCCCAGAGAAGGAAATGGCTACCCATTCTAGTATTCTTATCTAGGGAATCCTATGGACAGAGAGTCTTATGGGTTATAAGTCATAAGGTTCTGAAGAGTCAGACATGTAACCTTATTGGGTTATAAGTCAAATTTTAAAAAGGGAAAAAGTATACCTATGGCTGATTCAATGTTGATAGTGTTTTTTTTTATAGTTTATTTTTGTGCCAGTACCATACTGTCTTGATCACTGTAGCTTTGTAGTATATTTTGAAGTTAGGAAGTTTGATTCCTCTATCTCCATTTTCCTTTCTCAAGATTGCTTTGGCTATTTGGGCTATTTTGTGTTTCCATAAGAACTGTGAACTTTTTGGTGAAACTTTTGGAAACTATCATTAATAATTTGATAGGGATTGCATTGAATCTATAGATTGCTTTGGGTAGTATAGTCATTTTCACAATATTGATTCTTCCCATCCAAGAACATGGTATATCTCTCCATCTGTTCATGTTATCTTTGATTTCACCTGTGTCTAATTGTTTTCAATATATACCCCTTTGGTCTCCTTAGGGGTCAGAAACTATAAAACTCTTAAAGGCAGAATTTTTCACACAAATCACAAGATCCTCTATGACCCACGCCCTAGAGCAATGGAAATACAAACAAAAGGGACCTAATTAAACTTAAAAGCTTTTGCACAGTAAAGGAAACCATAACCAAGATGAAAAGATAACTCCCAGAATGCAAGAAAATAACTGCAAATGAAGCAATTGACAAAGGATTAATCTACAAAATACACAAGCATTTCATGTAGCCCAATATCAGAAAAACAAACAACTCAATCAAAAAATGGATAGAAGACCAAAACAGATTTCTTTCTCTGAAGAAGACACACAGTTGACTAAGAAACATATGAAAATCTGTTCAACATCACATATTACTAGAGAAATGCAAATCAAAACTACAATGAAGTATTGTCTCACACTGATCAGAATGTCCATCATCATAAAATCTACAATAATAGTTGCTGGAGAGGATGTGAATAAAAAGGAGCTCTCTTGCACAGTGCAATACTATCTGAGATGGTGAATACAGGAGATTCCTGGGTCGGGAAGACTCCCAGAGAAGGAAATGGCTACCCATTCTAGTATTCTTATCTAGGGAATCCTATGGACAGAGAGTCTTATGGGTTATAAGTCATAAGGTTCTGAAGAGTCAGACATGAACAAACAACTAACACTTGCAATATTGGTGGGAATGTAAATGGATACAGCCACTACAGAGAACAGTATGGAGATTTCTTTAAAACCTAGGGGAAAAAAGTATACCTATGGCTGATTCAATGTTGATATTTGGCAATAAACAACAAAACTTTGTAAAGCTATTATTCTTCCTTTGAAAAAAAAAAAAAACAAAAAAAGCCCTAGGAATAAAACTACCATGTGTGCCATGCACTTAGTCACTCAGTCATGTCCAAATCTTTGCAACCCCAAAGACTACAGCCCTCCAGGCTCTTCTGTCCATGGGACTTCTCAAAACAAGAATACTGGAGTGGGTTTCCAAGTCCTCCTCCAGGGAATCTAACCATTACAAGGATTGAACTTAGGTCTCCTGCACTGTAGGTAGATTCTTCACTGTCTGAGCCACCAGAGAAACCCATATGACCCAACAATTTCACTAGTGGGCATATACACAGAGGAAACCATAGCTAAAGAAGACACATGCACCCCAATGTTCATTGCAGCGTTATTTACAATAGCCAGCACATAAAAGTAACCTAGATGTCCATCAATAGATGAATGGTTTAAAAAACAGGTACATTTATAGAGTGTAATATTATTCAGCCATAAAAGGAATGAATTTGAGTCAATTCTAATGAGGTAGATGAACTTAAAGCCTGTTATACAGAGAGAAGTCAGAAAGAGAAAAACAAACATCATACATCAATGCATACATGCACACACACATACACACACACGCACGCACACATGGACTCTAGAAAAATGGCATTGATGAACCTATTTAGAGGACAGGATTAGAGACACAGACTTAAGGAGACAGGGGCGCAGGAAAGGGTCAAATGAATTGAGAGAGTAGCAATGAAAAATAAACATTACCATATGCAAAATAGATAGCTAATGGGAAGTTGTTATGTAATACAAGGACCTCAGCCTGGTGTTCTGTGACAACCTGTAGGAGTGGGATGGGTGGGAGGTAGGAGGGAGGCTTAAGAGGGAGGGAACATATGTATACTTACAGATGATTCATGTTGATGTATGGAAACCAACACAACATTGTAAAGCAATTATCCACCAAATAAAACTAAATAAGCTAAAAAAAAAAAAAAAAAAAAAAACACTGAGGGAGGAAGGATTTGATTAAACAGAGAAGTAGGGGTGACAAAATAAAAGAAATTCTTGGTGCCATAGAAGTCATAGACACCAACTACTGCTGAAACCAAGATGAATTCCTGATCTTTCCTTAAATGTGCAAACTTTTCTGGCAATTCATAGGCATTGATACCAAAGCTCATTTGAATTGGTTTTTTGCCACTTTCAGTAAACATTTTCTATCCAAATATTCTGCTGTCAGATTAATATCCCTAAAATATTTCCTTCATAGTGATGATTTTCTAAAATTGAGCAGTAATTAATGATGGTTGCAAACTCTGAATATATGATAATTCATGATTTTCACACTTAAAAAGTATTAATTCTTGGTATGGTAATTTTGTGAGATTGATATATATATATATATATATATATATATATATATATATATATCACTTCATTATTTTGTTTCCTTAATCAAAATATTTATCAGAACTTCACCTTTTCAGATAAAATTCAGATTTTTCATTCTGTCTTTTAATGTTCTTCTCCTTGAATTTAATGCAATCTCTAAGTGTGTATTTCTCTACTGTGTATTATGGCATTTTTAGTATTTTATAAAAATCAGATGCTATTTCCCACACTCCTTTCTGGTCTCCCAACCACACCTTACTGATTTTTTTATGATATTCACAATTATTGAACCATTAGGCACTTCTATGTCCAATTTTATTTATTAAATGCATCAAGTAGCAATAATTGAAACTATGGAACACTACATGGAATTTAGTTTATATTAACTGTTACTTGCTATTTTTGACTCTGAACTTTCATTGAGGGAAACAACTTTTTTTAAATAACTTAAAGGCAGTTGGAGTCTCTTGACTTTATTAGCACATTGACATTCATATATAATTTACTGTAACTTCTTTTGTTAAGCTCAATTTAGAGAAAAAATTTAGGAGTGGGATGGGTGGGAGGTAGGAGGGAGGCTTAAGAGGGAGGGAACATATGTATACTTACAGATGATTCATGTTGATGTATGGAAACCAACACAACATTGTAAAGCAATTATCCACCAAATAAAACTAAATAAGCTAAAAAAAAAAAAAAAAAAAAAACACTGAGGGAGGAAGGATTTGATTAAACAGAGAAGTAGGGGTGACAAAATAAAAGAAATTCTTGGTGCCATAGAAGTCATAGACACCAACTACTGCTGAAACCAAGATGAATTCCTGATCTTTCCTTAAATGTGCAAACTTTTCTGGCAATTCATAGGCATTGATACCAAAGCTCATTTGAATTGGTTTTTTGCCACTTTCAGTAAACATTTTCTATCCAAATATTCTGCTGTCAGATTAATATCCCTAAAATATTTCCTTCATAGTGATGATTTTCTAAAATTGAGCAGTAATTAATGATGGTTGCAAACTCTGAATATATGATAATTCATGATTTTCACACTTAAAAAGTATTAATTCTTGGTATGGTAATTTTGTGAGATTGATATATATATATATATATATATATATATATCACTTCATTATTTTGTTTCCTTAATCAAAATATTTATCAGAACTTCACCTTTTCAGATAAAATTCAGATTTTTCATTCTGTCTTTTAATGTTCTTCTCCTTGAATTTAATGCAATCTCTAAGTGTGTATTTCTCTACTGTGTATTATGGCATTTTTAGTATTTTATAAAAATCAGATGCTATTTCCCACACTCCTTTCTGGTCTCCCAACCACACCTTACTGATTTTTTTATGATATTCACAATTATTGAACCATTAGGCACTTCTATGTCCAATTTTATTTATTAAATGCATCAAGTAGCAATAATTGAAACTATGGAACACTACATGGAATTTAGTTTATATTAACTGTTACTTGCTATTTTTGACTCTGAACTTTCATTGAGGGAAACAACTTTTTTTAAATAACTTAAAGGCAGTTGGAGTCTCTTGACTTTATTAGCACATTGACATTCATATATAATTTACTGTAACTTCTTTTTGTTAAGCTCAATTTAGAGATATTTACAAAATAGTTCTAAATTATACTAGTTCACATTCACTTTTCTTTATCTGTAACAGTACATTTATTTGTGCCAATATAGCTTGATGAATATCATTTATCATTTTTTTTTAAAGTGAAATAAATATGAGGAATTAAGATAGTTCTTTATTTTAAATCTCAAAAATTATTATTTAGATTCTTGTGATTAAGCAGGAGTTGGCTGCAGGTCAAAATCCTATGTGTGATTTTTTTCAGACTCCACTATGGGCAATTAAGGTTTTACCTGGCAGGCCTCGTGAAGAAAAATGGCCTTTCCACATAAGGTTTTGTGTACAACCAGTGAAGTGCACTCTGCAAAGACAACTGCAATTAGCAACTAAGGTCCTCCTGGCCCACAGTGTTCTCATGTGTATCTATATTGTAAGCCCATTTGCCTTCACTTGGACATCTCTTTATTGAAGGCATTTGGCCAGTCTTTCTCAAGTGTTTCTGCTGATACCTTCTCATAGTATAAAAGTGGGGAATCTTACAGATATTATTTTCCATTCTAACCTTCCCCTGCCAGTCCCTCTCCCTCTTATTCCTGGAGCTGATGTCATTAAAATGTGAGGGGGATCTTTTTGCCTCCCCCACCCCAGGGTTGCTTCATCAGAGGGATATTCTCCAGCTGTGCTCAGAGCATTGGCACTAGCCTTGCACTATTCCATGGAGAAAAATGAAATGAAAGGGGAGGAGCTTTTTTCAGTTAAGCCTCTTATACTACCCAGTGATTAAAGGCTTGCCTGTTCTTTCCATTTGGACTTGTTGCTTTAATCAGCTACTCCAACTGTCTCCAGCTCGGCTCTGTCTTGGCCGTAGCTTTCTATTATAGTTAATTTTATTTCTCAGAGTCCAAAAAACAATAGGTGGTATTTAGCAGATTTATTTCACAATTATTGAACCATTAGGCACTTCTATGTCCAATTTTATTTATTAAATGCATCAAGTAGCAATAATTGAAACTATGGAACACTACATGGAATTTAGTTTATATTAACTGTTACTTGCTATTTTTGACTCTGAACTTTCATTGAGGGAAACAACTTTTTTTAAATAACTTAAAGGCAGTTGGAGTCTCTTGACTTTATTAGCACATTGACATTCATATATAATTTACTGTAACTTCTTTTTGTTAAGCTCAATTTAGAGATATTTACAAAATAGTTCTAAATTATACTAGTTCACATTCACTTTTCTTTATCTGTAACAGTACATTTATTTGTGCCAATATAGCTTGATGAATATCATTTATCATTTTTTTTTAAAGTGAAATAAATATGAGGAATTAAGATAGTTCTTTATTTTAAATCTCAAAAATTATTATTTAGATTCTTGTGATTAAGCAGGAGTTGGCTGCAGGTCAAAATCCTATGTGTGATTTTTTTCAGACTCCACTATGGGCAATTAAGGTTTTACCTGGCAGGCCTCGTGAAGAAAAATGGCCTTTCCACATAAGGTTTTGTGTACAACCAGTGAAGTGCACTCTGCAAAGACAACTGCAATTAGCAACTAAGGTCCTCCTGGCCCACAGTGTTCTCATGTGTATCTATATTGTAAGCCCATTTGCCTTCACTTGGACATCTCTTTATTGAAGGCATTTGGCCAGTCTTTCTCAAGTGTTTCTGCTGATACCTTCTCATAGTATAAAAGTGGGGAATCTTACAGATATTATTTTCCATTCTAACCTTCTCCTGCCAGTCCCTCTCCCTCTTATTCCTGGAGCTGATGTCATTAAAATGTGAGGGGGATCTTTTTGCCTCCCCCACCCCAGGGTTGCTTCATCAGAGGGATATTCTCCAGCTGTGCTCAGAGCATTGGCACTAGCCTTGCACTATTCCATGGAGAAAAATGAAATGAAAGGGGAGGAGCTTTTTTCAGTTAAGCCTCTTATACTACCCAGTGATTAAAGGCTTGCCTGTTCTTTCCATTTGGACTTGTTGCTTTAATCAGCTACTCCAACTGTCTCCAGCTCGGCTCTGTCTTGGCCGTAGCTTTCTATTATAGTTAATTTTATTTCTCAGAGTCCAAAAAACAATAGGTGGTATTTAGCAGATGCAAAATAAATACTTTCCAAAAGAAGTGAATGGAGAACTTTCTAATTACCTTTGATTTGTCTGTGTCACTCTTTCCCTGATTTTGTATTATATAGGCTTACATAAATACTATCGATAAAGGTAATATTAGAAATCTCTTCATTTTCTACTACAAACACAAGTCTGTTCTTAGTTGTGTTACTGTAATTCAAATTGAGTTTTTAAAAATGATTTCCGATGCAATTTTAAGGAAATTAAATTATATTTGGTAAATTATATGTTAGATTTTATTTCATCTAAAAATTTGAAAGCTTTTATCATTTAATTAAAAAAATCAAGTTTAGGTCTTCCAGTTTTATTGAGATACAACTGAGATACATATAAGTTTAAGGTATACAATATAATTATCTGACTTGCATGCATCATGAAATGATTACCATAATAAGTTTAATTGCAACCATAATTTCATATAGATACAAAATAAAAAGAAATATATTTTTCTTTGTGGTGAGAACACTTAGTATTACTCTCAACAACTTTCATATATATACAGCAGTGTTAATTATATTAAGTACACTAAATTATATCCCCATTATTATTCATCTTATAAGTGAAAGTTTGTACTTTTTTGACCACCATTATCATTTTATACAGCTAAGATTAGCTCAAGTAATCCAAAGTAACCTGTATCCACTTGTGCTTGATGATGATTTTACCAGTCATTGTAAAATTATCTTGGTTTACATTATTTCTACAAACTATTTTAGTGCAATTCAATTCTTCTTTCAGAAATGTGCAGATTAAATAAATGTGTTGCAGACCTGTACTTAAGTGTGATCTACATATAATAGAAATAAAGAACTTTATCTAAGAACATTGGTGTTAGAGTTTTCTAAAATGTATTAGAATACCTATCAAATTCTGGCTTTCATTCATAAGTGAAAGTATGTTAAAGTTGGTAGTTCTGGATGACTTACTAAGGGAAATAAAGTTTGAAGTGCCTTTAGTTAACATTTCAAGTTGAAAACTGAATGATACATCAATTGGCGCTATGCTTCGATAACTTGCCCAAATTCAACAAGAAACAGAATGTGAATAACTGCAAAGGAAATCTTTCAAAGAATCATTCAGCTATGTTGTCTTTAGCAGATGCAAAATAAATACTTTCCAAAAGAAGTGAATGGAGAACTTTCTAATTACCTTTGATTTGTCTGTGTCACTCTTTCCCTGATTTTGTATTATATAGGCTTACATAAATACTATCGATAAAGGTAATATTAGAAATCTCTTCATTTTCTACTACAAACACAAGTCTGTTCTTAGTTGTGTTACTGTAATTCAAATTGAGTTTTTAAAATGATTTCCGATGCAATTTTAAGGAAATTAAATTATATTTGGTAAATTATATGTTAGATTTTATTTCATCTAAAAATTTGAAAGCTTTTATCATTTAATTAAAAAAATCAAGTTTAGGTCTTCCAGTTTTATTGAGATACAACTGAGATACATATAAGTTTAAGGTATACAATATAATTATCTGACTTGCATGCATCATGAAATGATTACCATAATAAGTTTAATTGCAACCATAATTTCATATAGATACAAAATAAAAAAGAAATATATTTTTCTTTGTGGTGAGAACACTTAGTATTACTCTCAACAACTTTCATATATATACAGCAGTGTTAATTATATTAAGTACACTAAATTATATCCCCATTATTATTCATCTTATAAGTGAAAGTTTGTACTTTTTTGACCACCATTATCATTTTATACAGCTAAGATTAGCTCAAGTAATCCAAAGTAACCTGTATCCACTTGTGCTTGATGATGATTTTACCAGTCATTGTAAAATTATCTTGGTTTACATTATTTCTACAAACTATTTTAGTGCAATTCAATTCTTCTTTCAGAAATGTGCAGATTAAATAAATGTGTTGCAGACCTGTACTTAAGTGTGATCTACATATAATAGAAATAAAGAACTTTATCTAAGAACATTGGTGTTAGAGTTTTCTAAAATGTATTAGAATACCTATCAAATTCTGGCTTTCATTCATAAGTGAAAGTATGTTAAAGTTGGTAGTTCTGGATGACTTACTAAGGGAAATAAAGTTTGAAGTGCCTTTAGTTAACATTTCAAGTTGAAAACTGAATGATACATCAATTGGCGCTATGCTTCGATAACTTGCCCAAATTCAACAAGAAACAGAATGTGAATAACTGCAAAGGAAATCTTTCAAAGAATCATTCAGCTATGTTGTCTTTAGCTTAACATGGCAAGTGCTAAATAAAATCTCTGTGTCAAGCAAAATATATCCTGTCATCCACTTACTCAGTAATTCTACTTATCATGCAACATTTATCAAAACACAGCCACCAGCTTACTGCTGGCGCACACGCACACACCCAGGATATCTAAAAGCTCACAATGCTTTACATATGCTCTCAAACTCTTTGAAGGCTTTAAACTCTGCCTCTTCTAAGCATTTAGGACAACATTCCAGTGAAGATTGTTTCCAGTTTTCTAGCTGACACCATAATGTGCACCTTATTTTGTGTGCTATTCAGCTGCCAGAATTGAGAAAAAAATATCCCTGATTTCAAGAAGTCTTTTTTTTAACATTTGTTTGGCAATACTTATGACAAGTCATCTTTGCCCTGGTTTATTTGATGTGAGCAGCTTTTACACATATATGAGACCCAATAGCAAAACTATGTATTAGAATAACATAAAATCACATGTCATCCTTCTGTCTCCATATTATTGAAAAAACAACAACTTAAAACTAAATTTACTTTAAATGTTTCTGATAAAGAATACTCTGTTGTTCCTATATGTAAGTTCTGGAAAACTGAAAGATCACAAGCAACATGTAAAATTATAACCATACAGAAATCTTCATAACTGAGTAATTGCTCATTTGGAATGAACCTTCATGAAACCAAATATTCTGAGTTCTACAAAAGCCTCTTTTTTCCCTTAATTGTTTCTCAATGTTCCTCACTGAATGACATTAAAATGTTGACTTTTAAAAATTAGACCTAGAGGTAAATGTAGAAAAGAACTTAAATTATAAATAAAATTTGATGCATATGAAATTTTGATGTCAGAAGCAATTGCAAACAGAAATTTTGTTCAAGATTCAGATGTCAAACTATACATATATTTTGAATTGTATCTTCAGATTTCGTTTTATTCAGCCAATAGCTACATGCAACTTTACTTTAAAATAAGTTAACGATAGAGTATATTAAGTATTAATTTGCTGTTCACTTATAAAGATTTGAGCCAATACTTAATATTTTTTAAATGATACATTGTACGTAACAGAGAAAATGCAGTGGACTTCCAGTCACAGCTTGATCCTTTGGCCCTGTGTTACTTAAGTAAATTACTTTTAACATCTCCATGACTCAGTTTCCTCACCTATAGATTTTAAAAACCATTTATTTATTCTGACAAATAAAACAACCATCTTTCTTCATTTATGCAGACACAGTCTGGAAATAACAACACAAAATGCCTAGACATAAGATTTCCTGTTTCCTTTACAATGCTAAAGATCCATATATGCATATACACTGATTTAAACTTATTTATATCCAGCAAAAGCAAGGTGCTATAATGGAATCTCTTTATTACCCAAAGCAATGTGGCATTACCATTAACTTGCAGCCTAAACTGCAGCCTATATACCATTTAACTGTAGAGACAGGAAAAAAAAAAAAAAACATTGGGAAACATCTTTATCTGAGTTTAGCTGATTTTTTCAGGTCTTGCTTACAAAATATATCATTAAAATAAATACACTTTCAAAAAGTAATGGACATTAAGTCTACTCACTGTGAAAAACAGCCTACAAATTACTTTGAAGTGTATCTTATAAACATATGACAGATTCCTAACTAAATATAGTTCATGAAACTCCATCACATGATTCAGAATTTTAGTATGAAGAAACTTAAGAGGAAAAAGTGAGCAGGGAATTTAGAACATAAAAGAAAAAAAGGCAGAGTGGATGGACAACTAAGTGGTTATAATTTCTGTTTGAGATAAACAGTGAAAATCAAGGAGAAGGGACAGATATATAACCAGTACTTTCAGATAAAAAGAAAAGAAAACACGTAATCATTCATGTTTATCGCAATGAACATCGATGTAGAACATCAGTAGCAATATACATGGAAAGTGGAGTGATGATATAAATTCTTTCAGTATATCCCCAGTGAGATACACCAAAGTAGATATGGACAAACCATTAACATAAAGCCTAAACACTAAAATTTAAAATTATGCTCTAAATGAGTTGTTTATTCAAGTATTACTGTGAATTGACCAAACATAAAACTACCAGGTTAAAAAAAAAAAAAATCAGAGAATAGTCTTAGCCTCTATTTTATTTTTCTAAATGAACTTTTTTTTTTCTTTTTGCCTAGAAAGAGCACATTAAATAAAGGATATTTTAATTAAGGAGACCAAAGGAAAAATAAAGGCACTTTTGAACATTTGGTACTATACACAGTGGCTCATGAAAATCATAATTAATACATAGACAATAAGATAACAAAACCAAACCAAACTAGTCCCTCTTGATTTTAATAGTTTGGTCAGGAAAGAGGAAATAAAGGAAATAATTAATTTTGAGTTCAGGAAGGATATTGGTGATTTTATGTTTTGGGATGTTTTTTTGCCTTTTTTTTAATTTTGCTTTTTTGCTTTTACAGAGTTTTGCTGTTTACAGATATGTATAATACCAGATTAGTCATATGTGTATCCCATCCCCTCCATCCCATCCCTGCAAGGGATAGCCCCCATGTAAGATCCCTTAATCCACAGCACGATTTTATGTTTTCTAATCTGTGGATTAACAGTCAAATTCTAGATGGATGTTTTCCCCATGGTGGGATATTTTTAAAATACACTCTTGTGGATACCACTTACAGAGAATCTGATTCAGTAGATATGAGATGGTTCTTAAGACCTAGAAAATTCTGATGGTTACTATGGAGGCTTATCATCTAGAAGGCATAAATGAGTTAGCTGACTGTTCACAGAGTAAAAATATTTCACACATTCTGGATATTAATGGATCTTCTTTAATATGGATAGGGCTGAAGTTTTTGTTTAATTAGTTTGTTCTTTGATTTTGTTTAGCATAAGGCAGTGGAACACTATTAGTTTCTGGTTGAGATAAACAGTGAAAATCAAGGAGAAGGGACAGATATATAACCAGTACTTTCAGATAAAAAGAAAAGAAAACACGTAATCATTCATGTTTATCGCAATGAACATCGATGTAGAACATCAGTAGCAATATACATGGAAAGTGGAGTGATGATATAAATTCTTTCAGTATATCCCCAGTGAGATACACCAAAGTAGATATGGACAAACCATTAACATAAAGCCTAAACACTAAAATTTAAAATTATGCTCTAAATGAGTTGTTTATTCAAGTATTACTGTGAATTGACCAAACATAAAACTACCAGGTTAAAAAAAAAAAAAATCAGAGAATAGTCTTAGCCTCTATTTTATTTTTCTAAATGAACTTTTTTTTTTCTTTTTGCCTAGAAAGAGCACATTAAATAAAGGATATTTTAATTAAGGAGACCAAAGGAAAAATAAAGGCACTTTTGAACATTTGGTACTATACACAGTGGCTCATGAAAATCATAATTAATACATAGACAATAAGATAACAAAACCAAACCAAACTAGTCCCTCTTGATTTTAATAGTTTGGTCAGGAAAGAGGAAATAAAGGAAATAATTAATTTTGAGTTCAGGAAGGATATTGGTGATTTTATGTTTTGGGATGTTTTTTTGCCTTTTTTTTAATTTTGCTTTTTTGCTTTTACAGAGTTTTGCTGTTTACAGATATGTATAATACCAGATTAGTCATATGTGTATCCCATCCCCTCCATCCCATCCCTGCAAGGGATAGCCCCCATGTAAGATCCCTTAATCCACAGCACGATTTTATGTTTTCTAATCTGTGGATTAACAGTCAAATTCTAGATGGATGTTTTCCCCATGGTGGGATATTTTTAAAATACACTCTTGTGGATACCACTTACAGAGAATCTGATTCAGTAGATATGAGATGGTTCTTAAGACCTAGAAAATTCTGATGGTTACTATGGAGGCTTATCATCTAGAAGGCATAAATGAGTTAGCTGACTGTTCACAGAGTAAAAATATTTCACACATTCTGGATATTAATGGATCTTCTTTAATATGGATAGGGCTGAAGTTTTTGTTTAATTAGTTTGTTCTTTGATTTTGTTTCTGAAGTAGGTTTTTAACTTAGAAGAGTGATGCAAATTTCTGTCATTCAAAGGGAAGTTTAGATGAAGTAAAAAAAAATTACCATGAATAATTATTACCCTCAAATTTTGTGAGATTAGATCATAATTACCAACAGGAATACAAAGCTAAAAAAGTTAAGTGGGGATCTCAAAGATGATTCATATTTTGAAATATGAAAAGTCAAGCAAGCCAAAAATTATCCTTTATTCAATTTTTAAAAGAAAGAAACTGAAGAAAAATTTAAATAGACTTCAAGTATGGGGGTGATGAGAGGCTAAGCCTTTACTTGTGAAGTCTTATTTTACTCACTTTGAAAATGAGAGACTTGAAATAGGGAATTAATAGAACATATATGATTGAGGAAAGGGAATCTGTGTTTTTTATTCTTGCAATTCCAGAGCCTAGTATATGTATAACACATATTGTGTCCTTAACAAATATTTATCGAATAAATTAAAGTATACATTGTTTAAGTACTAAAATATGGGTTTCCATATCCATCCAATGTTAGCTAAGAATAAGAAAAAATATTTGTTCTACATTTTGGAGATTTTGCTTCTAGCCTCATCTCTTCTCAGACAGAGTAATATAATTATTATTTTACGCATTCTAAGAAACTTGTAATATAAATTTCATATTATGTGTTTGCTTTTATAAGTTACTTTGTGATCCTTTCCTTGAAAATTAAAATATAGAGGTTTTGAGGAGATATACATTTATAGATTTATTTATATGTTCATCAATTTCATGTATTTATTGTACACTTCAAAAATTTGACGTTTAAAATGCCATTGATACTAAAAAATACATTCGGAAAAGTCATTTGAGTAACATGTTTAAGCCAATACAATCTTCTTTTTTCCAAATATTAAGTTTTTTAGGGAAAACATTCTATATATCTATTTTCAAGACTTTCTAGTGAAATGAGAAGTGAATTTGACTTTTAGATCCATACAGAAATGAATGGATACCCAAATCTGTGCTCTGAATGGCATTCCTCCACATTCTTTCTAATGGCATTATTACTTGCATTCTTTGTTTTTTAATTTTTCCCCACCACGCCACTTTTATTTATTTTAGCCCATCTTTTTCTCCTTTGGCATGTGTGAGCCTCCCATTGCTGTGATGACTCTCGTTGCAAGAACAACAGCTCTGGGCACAGGTGCTCCAGAGCGCCAGCTCCTAATTGGACACACCAGTTCAGCTGCTCCACGGTAAGCAAGATCTTCCCAGGCCAGGGATAAAACCGGTGCCCCTTGCACTGAAAGGCAGACTCTTTAATCACTGGACCACCAGGGAAGCCCTACTTGCATTCTTTTCAAAAAACTACAGTTTGCTTAGGTAAATTACTCTACTTCTCTCCAGGAGTAATGTGTATTGCTCTGCTACTGGTGCTTCAGCACTAATCCCCACCCAGAAAGGGGAAGGGAAGGTTGAGGAACTGGGACATGGGTCGACAGTTCAGTTGTACAGGGAGCAGTGTGTATCATCACTTTTAAAGAATTACGGAAGAAACCGTTCGCTCCTTTCCCTCGCTGCACAGGGCAAACGGGAGTTTGGTTTATTTATAGAAGTCTGTGTACCAGCAAATGTTTTAACATTTTGTTCTTTGAAAGGTAAGCCCTGATTTGTAATGTTTGCCAATTTCCATGGTGAAAATAGTCCCACTGTTTTTCCACATGAGCTATTGTCGAGCAAGACGACTTAAATTATGAACTATTTTTCTGCAGACGAACGCTTAATGTCTGTTTCCTGCTACATATAAACGTGAAGCCCCAAGGTGGCACAACATTGAAAAAAAGGAAGAAACAAAATTTCATTTTAGAAAAGCAGAGTTCCAACTAAGTGATCATACATGTACATTATTACGGTTTCTTTTTATTGACCACTTCTATTGGTCTTTCATTTATCTATTTTCATCCATCTTTGCTCTTTCGCCTGTGTGGGCCTCCCATCGCAGTGGCCTCTGTTGTCGCAGAACACTGGCTCTGGGCGCATGCGCTCCAGAGCTCCGGCTCGGTAGTTAAGACACATCGGCCCAGCCACCCTGCAGCACCTGGGATCTTCCCAGGCCAGGGATCAAACCGGCGCCCCTTGCACTGCAAAGTGGTATCCTTACTCACTGAACCACCAGGGAAGTCCTATACATTATTATTTTTACAGTAATGTTGCCTTTAAGGTACCACTAAAAGAAATACAATTCTAGAAAAGTATCTTACAAAACTGACTGCACCTAAAGGAGATGGTAACTAAGAAAGGCAGAAGGGGCTATACTATAGAATTTTTTACATATTAACTAAAATAAATATTTTCATTCAAGTACGAAATTTAGAAAGAAAATCAAATAATTATTGAGCTAAGAACTTGTAGGTCAGTTTTTAGTTGGGAACAAACATGTAATACAGAGATAGAAATCTCTCCAAAAGGGTATTTAATGATGAAAATCCTTGAGGATAAAGTGCTGCACTGTACCATATTTTTAACAAATAGTGACTAAAAAGTTTAGACTTTGTGAATGAAATGAGAAGACAGTAAGGAGACAGAAGTTATATTTCCTTGGATTTCTATATAATTTATTATTATTACCACTATATACAATAGTTTCTTTATCATATCCTTCTAAAAATATCAAAAATTCTGAGAGAAAAGATGTAGACTTTAAAAACACCAGCTCTTGGTAGTTTCATTTGCAAATTTTTTTTTTAGAAGTCTGTGTACCAGCAAATGTTTTAACATTTTGTTCTTTGAAAGGTAAGCCCTGATTTGTAATGTTTGCCAATTTCCATGGTGAAAATAGTCCCACTGTTTTTCCACATGAGCTATTGTCGAGCAAGACGACTTAAATTATGAACTATTTTTCTGCAGACGAACGCTTAATGTCTGTTTCCTGCTACATATAAACGTGAAGCCCCAAGGTGGCACAACATTGAAAAAAAGGAAGAAACAAAATTTCATTTTAGAAAAGCAGAGTTCCAACTAAGTGATCATACATGTACATTATTACGGTTTCTTTTTATTGACCACTTCTATTGGTCTTTCATTTATCTATTTTCATCCATCTTTGTTCTTTCGCCTGTGTGGGCCTCCCATCGCAGTGGCCTCTGTTGTCGCAGAACACTGGCTCTGGGCGCATGCGCTCCAGAGCTCCGGCTCGGTAGTTAAGACACATCGGCCCAGCCACCCTGCAGCACCTGGGATCTTCCCAGGCCAGGGATCAAACCGGCGCCCCTTGCACTGCAAAGTGGTATCCTTACTCACTGAACCACCAGGGAAGTCCTATACATTATTATTTTTACAGTAATGTTGCCTTTAAGGTACCACTAAAAGAAATACAATTCTAGAAAAGTATCTTACAAAACTGACTGCACCTAAAGGAGATGGTAACTAAGAAAGGCAGAAGGGGCTATACTATAGAATTTTTTACATATTAACTAAAATAAATATTTTCATTCAAGTACGAAATTTAGAAAGAAAATCAAATAATTATTGAGCTAAGAACTTGTAGGTCAGTTTTTAGTTGGGAACAAACATGTAATACAGAGATAGAAATCTCTCCAAAAGGGTATTTAATGATGAAAATCCTTGAGGATAAAGTGCTGCACTGTACCATATTTTTAACAAATAGTGACTAAAAAGTTTAGACTTTGTGAATGAAATGAGAAGACAGTAAGGAGACAGAAGTTATATTTCCTTGGATTTCTATATAATTTATTATTATTACCACTATATACAATAGTTTTCTCTTTATCATATCCTTCTAAAAAATATCAAAAAAATTCTGGAGAGAAAAGATGTAGACTTTAAAAAAACACCAGCTTGAAATACTTGTAGGCTATTTGCTTTTTCATTTTGGCAAATTGTCTGACACCTCTGAAGTTCTATTTCCTACTACATGCTATATCCCTTCTGTTTTTTGAGTTATGAAATGTTTTATAATTTATTCTTATTTCATTTTTATACAGTAAGAGATCCAGGCCAGGCACCATTTTGACATTTGTATCAGATGAGACATCTGGGAGGCAGAGTAGCTAAATTCCTTCCTGAAAGTTACAGAGCAAACAAGTGGCATAGGAGAGACAGAACTCAGAAATCTGATTCCTAACCTTATGTTCTTTCTTAATCCCTTCAGGTCCCTCATAATATTCGCTAGAGAATTAAATGCATGTGAAAAACCAGCATTGTGCTTAATAGTTAGTAGGAAATTAATAAGTGTTAAATTATTCCTATATTTCTAAAGGTTCTGTGCTCTAAGGATGGATAGTGTTTTTGTTTGAAATAATCGTCCTATTCTCGTGGCCGTTTTTGATCCTGGTCATTAGTTTCCTTAGTGGTTAGGTGCAAAAAAGTAAACAGATCTAAGAAAGAGAGAGAGAAGAAATTTCCAAACCGTACTTATATAAATAGCAGGATCTGCCCTTAGTACCAAGCTTGCTGTTAAACTAAAAAGGTGCACAATGGATGCCCATCGATCTTTACTGTCACCTTCTACAAACTATGACTGAGTAATAGACGAGTATTTGCATAGTACACTATATTCCATCATGGGCATGTCAACCCTCAGTGCTGACTAAGTGAACTGTGTTGCTCACTGATGAACTTGAAATAAAGAGGACAATCATTTCCATCAACATTTATCAGAGTTTTGTGGTTCAGGCTAAATGGTAGGTGCCACAGCTATTCTTGGAGGAAGTTCCAGAAATTCCAATTTATCAGCAGAATTAGTTTCCCAGTTTTTATTTTTTTTTCAGATTGGATTTTTTAGTATATTTTATGATAACTTCTGCAGAATATTTTCAAATATGTTTCATAAAAACTGTCTCTTGATGTAAAAAAAAAGTTTTCTTTATCATATCCTTCTAAAAAATATCAAAAAAATTCTGGAGAGAAAAGATGTAGACTTTAAAAAAACACCAGCTTGAAATACTTGTAGGCTATTTGCTTTTTCATTTTGGCAAATTGTCTGACACCTCTGAAGTTCTATTTCCTACTACATGCTATATCCCTTCTGTTTTTTGAGTTATGAAATGTTTTATAATTTATTCTTATTTCATTTTTATACAGTAAGAGATCCAGGCCAGGCACCATTTTGACATTTGTATCAGATGAGACATCTGGGAGGCAGAGTAGCTAAATTCCTTCCTGAAAGTTACAGAGCAAACAAGTGGCATAGGAGAGACAGAACTCAGAAATCTGATTCCTAACCTTATGTTCTTTCTTAATCCCTTCAGGTCCCTCATAATATTCGCTAGAGAATTAAATGCATGTGAAAAACCAGCATTGTGCTTAATAGTTAGTAGGAAATTAATAAGTGTTAAATTATTCCTATATTTCTAAAGGTTCTGTGCTCTAAGGATGGATAGTGTTTTTGTTTGAAATAATCGTCCTATTCTCGTGGCCGTTTTTGATCCTGGTCATTAGTTTCCTTAGTGGTTAGGTGCAAAAAAGTAAACAGATCTAAGAAAGAGAGAGAGAAGAAATTTCCAAACCGTACTTATATAAATAGCAGGATCTGCCCTTAGTACCAAGCTTGCTGTTAAACTAAAAGGTGCACAATGGATGCCCATCGATCTTTACTGTCACCTTCTACAAACTATGACTGAGTAATAGACGAGTATTTGCATAGTACACTATATTCCATCATGGGCATGTCAACCCTCAGTGCTGACTAAGTGAACTGTGTTGCTCACTGATGAACTTGAAATAAAGAGGACAATCATTTCCATCAACATTTATCAGAGTTTTGTGGTTCAGGCTAAATGGTAGGTGCCACAGCTATTCTTGGAGGAAGTTCCAGAAATTCCAATTTATCAGCAGAATTAGTTTCCCAGTTTTTATTTTTTTTTCAGATTGGATTTTTTAGTATATTTTATGATAACTTCTGCAGAATATTTTCAAATATGTTTCATAAAAACTGTCTCTTGATGTAAAAAAATACATTGGTATTCTTACCAAGAACTGAATTGTGCCTTTTTATTTTCCTGATCACTTTATACTAATAAGTTCTCAAAATAGTTAACAAAGCATTTGCACATTATATTGTTTAGAGGTGGAGCAGGAACAAGTAAATGCAATGAAAACTGATCTGCATATTTGCTAACATCATCTAGCAAAAGTTAAAATACAGAATACTATTTCAACTACAAAGAAACAATTTTCTTCTAACCTTTTCCAAACACCTATTTTGAAAGAAAAAGTAAAGATCATTGTCGGAGATATTCTCAAGATGGAAAGTGAGTGTATGCAGACCGTTCATAAAAAATTGTCTCTATTTCAGATAAAATACATCCAATTAGAATCAAGAAGTTGAGAATACTTCTCCAAAATTCAAAGTAGCATCTTAATCAATGATTCACTAAATTAAAGCCTTGTGTGATTATTTTTTTGAATTTTTTTAAAATTTTGCCCTCTTCTTTGGTTTTTTATTTATTTATTTCCATCCATCTTTATTCTTTGGCTTGTGTCAGCCTCTCATTGCAGTGGCGTCTCTCATAGCAGAGCACCAGCTCTGGGCACATGCGCTCCAGAGTGTTTGCTCATAACTGGACACAGCCATCCAGCCACTCCGGGGCACGTGGGATCTTCCCGGGCCAGGGATCAAACCGGTGCATTGCAAGGCAGAGTCTTTACCCACTGGAACACAAGCGCAGTCCTGAATTTTTTTCTTTTAGCATAATTCACTTAACTCTTTTGGTAACCACCCCTTAATTCCTATGAACAATTTGTTTCTTTATAACTTGGAGGTATATCAACTGGAGTTTTTATCATTTGTGGCTCAGATGGTAAAGAATCGACTTGTAATGCAGGAGAATTGGCATCAGTTTCTGGGTTGAGAAGATTCCCCTGGAGAAGGGAATGGCAACCCACTCCAATATTCTTGCTTAAAAAATCCCATAGACAGAGGATCCTGAGGTCCATAGGCTCAAAAAGAGTCAGACATGACTGAGCAACTATGCACGCACATACAAAAAATAAGAGAGAGGGTTTTTTTGAGATCATCTAATGATTAGGTCTTTGTTCAATTTTCAAAAACTCCATATTCCTAAATAGGCCTGATATTGGTGGCTTAATGAAGAGGCCTGGTTTATAATGACAAATGCCAGTTGCCTGTTAAGACCAGTGACCGCAAACAACTGGAAACAGTCTGAACCACCGAAGAAAAGAGAGGATCTGCCTCCATCTGCAGGGGATCATAACACTCAGGTCTCATCAACTGTTTGAAGAATGCAGATTCAGGCTATCCACTGTGGGAAAAACTGATCAATACTTCTATTAATAGTATAATGTTATATTAGACTGATCTTAATATACTTTAAAGTACATTTTTGGGACTAATGTCATACTTAACTCTAATTTGTGGTAAACCTATGAATGTCAGCCAAATAGAATGACACTATATACCTCTTCTAGCATAAATTAATATTGTGATATATTCTCATTTTTCTTGAATGAGGAAGTCAATATTTAATGTTTAATTAAAAATAATTTAAAAAGTGTATCTTTTAATAGGAGAACAAAAATGAAAATTCACTGCTAGATAATCCCTGTGGGACTGAAAACAAACCAAAAATGTTAACAATTCTGTGTGCTGCCCTGAGTATTTGACATACATTATTTAACTTAATCCTATAGGTACCCCATGTGATTGGCTCTACTGTTATCCCCAATTGGTATATGAAAAAACTAAGGCCCAAGTAAGACAAGTGATTTGCCCAAGACTGGATAGCAAAGTTCTAAACTAGAACTGGCACCTCCTCCCTCTCTGTTTCTTCTCCCTACTCCGTCCCGGCCTCCTACATTTCTCTTCTCTTTCCTTCTCTCCAATTTAACATTAACCATCCTGTTCATACTATACACATATACCTGGATCTTATTTTTATGGCATGGTAATGGGTTTCAGAATTATTTATTAACATATTCAGACACACCTTATATCTACCTAATATTATAACACAGTGACATGGATGAATCACTCACCATCTCTTCAGAGAAGTAGCATAGTGCAGCGTTTAGGACACAGGCTCTAGAGTCAGGTTCCTGAGGTTTGAATCTTAAGACAGTACTAAGTCATCACTGCACATGATCATGGTATAAAATGGGGCTAATAACAGCAAGCACCTCACCACATGTTATGAAAGTTAAATGAATAACCATTTCAAAAGCTTACTCTGATGTAATGAAAAATCTATATAATAAGTACAGATAAAGATTGAGAAGCCTTTCTCTTCTTTGTAAGGTGCTGATACTACAGACAATACACATTTATCAAAGGATGTAGCATTTCTAATTGGAATGCTATTCAGTGATACTCCTGAAAGTATTTTATAGGAGAAGCAATATTAACATTTTTATATGGGTTAATTCTTAGGTGAAAAAAGTGAATTCTCATTTCAAATGTTACTGATTTATTTATGAGAGTGGTTGAGGGACTTTTCAGATGCTTGTTGACTGTTTACATTTATATTACAACAATTACCCGATCTATCCATTTCTCACTTAAAAATTATAATTTATCTTTGGTTTGGTTGAATCTTCTATGTGGCCCGGAAGCTTCTCTCTAGATGTGCTGTGGGCCCTCTAGTTGTGGCTCTTGAACTTATCTGCCCCACAGCACATGGGAAATTAGCTCCTCAACCCATGTCTCCTTCATTGGAAAGTGGATTTCAAACCACTGGATCACCAGGCAAGTCCCTATTTCTCACTTACAAGGATTGTTTTTCTTAATGTTTATCATGAATTTTTTTTCAAATTATTACCTTATTTTTCCCAATTTACTCTTTAGATTTAATGCAATTATGTGTTTTCCATATTGAAATTTTCTTAATATGCTCAATTTATAAGATTTCATGTACTGATTCTGGAAATATTAGAAATTATTTTACTAATGGTTTTAAAAATCTATTTCTACATAATCATAATTATTAAATAGCCCTGTTATTTATAATAAGTACTTCATATTAATAGAATTTAAATGGTTATATATTATATGTCAATTAGTTATATATAATCAGCTCAATGTAAAAGAAAAATATTCCATACACAAACCCTTAAAATACATGCTTTTCAGAAATACATAGTAAGAATTAAAGTAAGTTAATTTTATTTAGTTTCTTTTATTTTTAACACTATAGACATGAAGGAATTCTCTTTCAGGGAAGCCAAAATTGTGGGTGAAATATTTGAATATCAAAGTAGATAACATTTTGTTTTCTCTAACATGGTAAAATAACTTCACTCAGTTGAAAATTAAATGTATTACAGAAAGTTCTGGTCATTTTTCACTTATCAACGAGCCATTAGACATTGCATTACTTTATTAGAGTCTGTTGTTGTTATTCTATGATACTTAGGTTCCTAATAATTCTTTTTTTTTAACAGTTGATGGATAGTGTCATCATTCTCTGAAACATATCTTGGCCAAAGAGTGCACCATGATCACACCTATACATTATCTTGTCTTTTGCTATTGTATTACCTTCTCTGCATTGTATTACCAGAACATGAGAGAAGACTTATTTGATGCTTATGAAGCATAATTTGAAGGACAGTCAAAATAACTACTCGTGATACCTTTCAGCACTAATTGAAACTACAACAAATTCTCTGTATTTAGAATCATATCCCCGCTGTTAAATATGGAAGCATTATGGTAAAACACTATACTGAAACTATGTATGAAACCAGTACTAAAAGACATAAGATAGGGCTTCCCTGGTGGTCCAGTGGATAAGGACACCGCCTTGCAGTGCAAGGAGCACCGGTTTAATCCCTGGCCTGGGAAGATCCCACGTGCCGTGGAGCAGCTGGACCAATGTGTCCAACTATCGAGCCAGAGCTCTGGAGCACATGTGCCCAGAGCCAGTGCTCTGCAACAAGAGAGACCACCGTGATGGGGGGCCCACACGAGCCAAAGAACAAAGATGGATGAAAATGGGTAAGTGAAAGAGCAATAGAAGTGGCCAAAAAAAAAAAAAAAAGACATAAGATATTATAAAAAATATTCTCAAGATGTGAAGCATAGTATGTAGGTCCCTTAAAAGTTAAAGTAGAGCAACCATAGACTCCTATAATCCCACTCCTGGGCATATATCCAGAGAAGACCATAACTTGAAACAATCCATACATCCCCATGTTCACTGAAGCACTGTTTATAATAGTCAAGATATGGAAGCAACTTAATTGTCCACTGCCAGATGAATGGATACAGAAGACATTGTACATATATCTAGTGGAATACTACTCGGCCATTAAAAATAATGAAATAATGCCATTTGCAGCAACATGGATAGACACAGAAATTGTCATACTGAATGAAGTCAGAAAGAGAAATATGTGATATTTCTTACATGTGGAATCTAAAAAGAAAAAAAACTTCACTCAGTTGAAAATTAAATGTATTACAGAAAGTTCTGGTCATTTTTCACTTATCAACGAGCCATTAGACATTGCATTACTTTATTAGAGTCTGTTGTTGTTATTCTATGATACTTAGGTTCCTAATAATTCTTTTTTTTTAACAGTTGATGGATAGTGTCATCATTCTCTGAAACATATCTTGGCCAAAGAGTGCACCATGATCACACCTATACATTATCTTGTCTTTTGCTATTGTATTACCTTCTCTGCATTGTATTACCAGAACATGAGAGAAGACTTATTTGATGCTTATGAAGCATAATTTGAAGGACAGTCAAAATAACTACTCGTGATACCTTTCAGCACTAATTGAAACTACAACAAATTCTCTGTATTTAGAATCATATCCCCGCTGTTAAATATGGAAGCATTATGGTAAAACACTATACTGAAACTATGTATGAAACCAGTACTAAAAGACATAAGATAGGGCTTCCCTGGTGGTCCAGTGGATAAGGACACCGCCTTGCAGTGCAAGGAGCACCGGTTTAATCCCTGGCCTGGGAAGATCCCACGTGCCGTGGAGCAGCTGGACCAATGTGTCCAACTATCGAGCCAGAGCTCTGGAGCACATGTGCCCAGAGCCAGTGCTCTGCAACAAGAGAGACCACCGTGATGGGGGGCCCACACGAGCCAAAGAACAAAGATGGATGAAAATGGGTAAGTGAAAGAGCAATAGAAGTGGCCAAAAAAAAAAAAAAAAGACATAAGATATTATAAAAAATATTCTCAAGATGTGAAGCATAGTATGTAGGTCCCTTAAAAGTTAAAGTAGAGCAACCATAGACTCCTATAATCCCACTCCTGGGCATATATCCAGAGAAGACCATAACTTGAAACAATCCATACATCCCCATGTTCACTGAAGCACTGTTTATAATAGTCAAGATATGGAAGCAACTTAATTGTCCACTGCCAGATGAATGGATACAGAAGACATTGTACATATATCTAGTGGAATACTACTTGGCCATTAAAAATAATGAAATAATGCCATTTGCAGCAACATGGATAGACACAGAAATTGTCATACTGAATGAAGTCAGAAAGAGAAATATGTGATATTTCTTACATGTGGAATCTAAAAAGAAACAATACAAATGAACTTAGTGATAAGATAGAAACAGACTCACAGACAGAGAATGGACTTATGGTTACCAGTAGGAAGGGTGTGGAGGAAGGATAGTTAGGGACTTTGGGATTAACATGTACATGCTGCTATATTTAAAATGTATAGCAAAGGAGGACCTAAACTCTGCTCAATATTATGTAACAACTTAACTGGGAAAAAATATGAAAAAGAATAGATACATAGACCAGGTGCAAAGTGAATCACTTTGCTGCATGCCCAAAATTAACTCAATATAAAACAGAAATAATATGCGTAAAAATGGAAAAATACAGATATTTACAAAAAAAATTGTATTGTCTAGGTATTTACTATAAGATAGTGTGATGGTGGGCTTTCCTGGTAGTCCAATGGGTAAGCAAACCGCCTTGCAGTGCAAAGGGTGCCGGTTCAATCCCTGACCTGGGAAGATCCCATGTGCCGCGGAGCGGCTGGAACAATGTGTCCAAATACCGAGCCGGAGCTCTGGAGTGCATGCACCCTGAGCCGGTGCTCTGCGAGAGCACAGGCCACTGCGATGGGAGACCCAGGCGGGGCAGAGAACAAAGATGGATGAAAATAGATAAATGAAAGGCCAATAGAAGTGGCCCGCCTGCCCCCCCGCCACTCCCCCCGCACAAAAAAGGTTTTTTTTTGTTTGTTTGTTTGTTTGTTTGTTTGTTTTTTTTTAAAAAAAGAGATAGTGTGATGGTTAAATTTAGGTATCACCTTGGCTAGGCAATAGTCCCCAGATACTTGGTCAAACATTTGTCAGGTCATTGCAAAAGCAGGTTTTAAAGGAAATTAACATTTAGAGCAGTAGACTGAGTAAAGCAGATTACTTCTATAATATGTTTGGGCCTCATCTAATCAGTTGAAGGTCTTAAGAGACCCCCAGAAGATGGGGAAATTCTGCCTCCAGACTGAAGTTGGATTCAAGCTGCAACATCAACCCTTCCCTAGGTCTCCAGTCTGCCAGCCTACCCTGAAGATTTGGTACTCAGCAGCCTGTACAACTGTATGGACCAGTTCCTAAAATCAAATATTTCTGTCTCTTTCACTCACTCTCACTCTTATCCCTCCTTTACTCTTCCTCCCTCCCTCTATCCCCCTCTTTCTTTCCTCTCTCTCTTTATTGATTCTGTTTCTCTCTAGAAATTTCTACCTAGAATCTTGATACACTCAAATTAAATATTTATTTGATTGGTGGTGTTATTACAGGTGACACCTGTTGTTGGAACCCTCCTTCTCTCTCTTTTCATTTTCAATTTTTTAGGGAACAGATATATCTCTACAGCTTTGTTCTCTATGTTATAAATGGTCAGTACCAGTCAGAAAATAAACATTTTAAAATATTATGGAGCATCTCAAGATAATATTCTAATAGCTCAGTATGGCAAATTATGGGGACTTGAACTCAGATAAGAGCAGTAAGAAAGGCAAAGAGAATATCTACTTAGTACCTTAATACCTAGAATATTCTATCTAGATTTTTCGATAAACTATAGAGATAATGAAATCTCTTTATGTTACAAAATATCTAAGAGGTAGAGACCAATTGAAGTTAGTTAGAAGGAAGTTAGATGATTCCTATGTTTCTAACTTGGGAGGAAGATGATGAACATACACATAAAAATATACAAAAATATGTGGAAGTTTGTATCTGGTCACAAAAAGTAAATCTTTTCTAAAGATAGATGTTTTATCATCAATGCATTTGAAATTTCCTTGGGTAAGAGAAGAATAAGGGCTGAAGGGTTATGAACAGAAATCCATATAAATGGTAGAGAAAGATCCCATTATTAAAAAAAAAAAGAAAAAGAAAAAGAAGATATGGGCTTTCCTGGTGGTCCAGTGGTTAAAGGGTCTTCCTTGCAGTGCAAGGGTCACCAGTTTGATCCCTGGCCCAGGAAGATCCCACGTGCCATGGAGTGGCTGTACCTGTGTGTCCAATTACGGGCCAGCACTCTGGAGCACATGTGCCCAGAGCCAGTGCTCTGCAATGAGAGCAGTCACTGAAATGGGAGGCCCACACATGCCAAAGAAGAAAAAGATGGATGAAAATAAAAGAGACATGATGGGGAAAAAGAAAAAAAAAAAAAAGAAAAACTTAAAAGAATAGACATAACTGTCAGATGTAAAACAAGTTAACTCCAATTTTGAAACGTTATTGGAGACTGAAGAAGGGAAATTATCAGAAGAATGGAATAAGGATCACTGTCAAATACCACAAAGAGATCAATAAAAGAAAAGAAAAAGTGTGCTCGAAGAGATAGGGAGCATTCCAAGTTTTTTGGCAACCTTAGTAAGAACAACAGTTTCAGCAGAGTGATGAGAACAGAAACCAAGCTGCAATGGATGCACAGAGACCGAAATGTTATAAGGGAAAATGATGGTTAACCATACTACTTGCTAAGGAAGCTTGTTTTAAAAGATAAAAGAATAGATAAGGTAGTCATGAAACTTCACACAAAGGTCCTGGACATGTTTGCATAGGGAAAGGAACAACTGGAAAGGTAAAGGTACAAAAGCGAATGATAATTGACAAACAAGGATTTAAAAGCAATAACAAAGAAGGAAAATCTTTGAACAAACTCAGGTGTATTTATCTAACACAGGCAGGAAAAAGAATAGGAAGCAACTTTAAGAAAATTTGATATAAGAGGTAGAGACCAATTGAAGTTAGTTAGAAGGAAGTTAGATGATTCCTATGTTTCTAACTTGGGAGGAAGATGATGAACATACACATAAAAATATACAAAAATATGTGGAAGTTTGTATCTGGTCACAAAAAGTAAATCTTTTCTAAAGATAGATGTTTTATCATCAATGCATTTGAAATTTCCTTGGGTAAGAGAAGAATAAGGGCTGAAGGGTTATGAACAGAAATCCATATAAATGGTAGAGAAAGATCCCATTATTAAAAAAAAAAAGAAAAAGAAAAAGAAGATATGGGCTTTCCTGGTGGTCCAGTGGTTAAAGGGTCTTCCTTGCAGTGCAAGGGTCACCAGTTTGATCCCTGGCCCAGGAAGATCCCACGTGCCATGGAGTGGCTGTACCTGTGTGTCCAATTACGGGCCAGCACTCTGGAGCACATGTGCCCAGAGCCAGTGCTCTGCAATGAGAGCAGTCACTGAAATGGGAGGCCCACACATGCCAAAGAAGAAAAAGATGGATGAAAATAAAAGAGACATGATGGGGAAAAAGAAAAAAAAAAAAAAGAAAAACTTAAAAGAATAGACATAACTGTCAGATGTAAAACAAGTTAACTCCAATTTTGAAACGTTATTGGAGACTGAAGAAGGGAAATTATCAGAAGAATGGAATAAGGATCACTGTCAAATACCACAAAGAGATCAATAAAAGAAAAGAAAAAGTGTGCTCGAAGAGATAGGGAGCATTCCAAGTTTTTTGGCAACCTTAGTAAGAACAACAGTTTCAGCAGAGCGATGAGAACAGAAACCAAGCTGCAATGGATGCACAGAGACCGAAATGTTATAAGGGAAAATGATGGTTAACCATACTACTTGCTAAGGAAGCTTGTTTTAAAAGATAAAAGAATAGATAAGGTAGTCATGAAACTTCACACAAAGGTCCTGGACATGTTTGCATAGGGAAAGGAACAACTGGAAAGGGAAATGTACAAAAGACGAATGATAATTGACAAACAAGGATTTCAAAGCAATAACAAAGAAGGAAAATCTTTGAACAAACTCAGGTGTATTTATCTAACACAGGCAGGAAAAAATAAATATGAATATGTGAAGACAAATACATTTGAAGAGAACAGAAATTGAAATACTCTGTATCATATAAACAAAATAAAAGAATCCCAGATATAATCCCTTTCTGCTTGATATGTTATATTGCAGATGCTATTCCATTTCTCATATGCTTCTAAATTGTAATTAAAGGCTGATTAATAGCAGGAACTGAGAGACAAAAAGAAACAGAAATCTAAGACTGTCTTTTTTTGCAAGATTGACTGAATCTTAAACGAGTCAAGAGTAGAGAGCAGTTTAAGAAGGCAGACAAGGGCCCTGAGGGCAACATGACCAAATTAATATCAGGTTGGCTTGGGATCCCTTAGCTCTTTTCAAATTCCACTTCCAGCTGAACTGAATATGTTTGCTTTATCACTATTTCCTTCTTTCTCTCCAATGTCCTCAATATGTTCTTAAATTGAGCTTCCCTAACTGGTCTATAACTGACATCTGCTGGGACATTCCTAAACGGATCAGCATTTGATTATTACATGGTATTTCTTCATTTTTGTGTGTGCTTTGTGTGTGCTTATTATGTATAACATCAAAGTGAAGTGTGGCATAGATGTCTTGGGGCAAATGATGCCGGATGCTTGGACACACTTGGCTTTGTCCAGACCCAACTTATGAGCTTGTCTCTTGATGAGAAGATAAACCTCAGTGATGTAAGACATTATAAATTGAAGACATCTGCCTTATAATGGATGAAAAAGAACCGAAAGGGGTTCAAGTTTTTTGGCAACCTTAGTAAGAACAACAGTTTCAGCAGAGTGATGAGAACAGAAACCAAGCTGCAATGGATGCACAGAGACCGAAATGTTATAAGGGAAAATGATGGTTAACCATACTACTTGCTAAGGAAGCTTGTTTTAAAAGATAAAAGAATAGATAAGGTAGTCATGAAACTTCACACAAAGGTCCTGGACATGTTTGCATAGGGAAAGGAACAACTGGAAAGGGAAATGTACAAAAGACGAATGATAATTGACAAACAAGGATTTCAAAGCAATAACAAAGAAGGAAAATCTTTGAACAAACTCAGGTGTATTTATCTAACACAGGCAGGAAAAAATAAATATGAATATGTGAAGACAAATACATTTGAAGAGAACAGAAATTGAAATACTCTGTATCATATAAACAAAATAAAAGAATCCCAGATATAATCCCTTTCTGCTTGATATGTTATATTGCAGATGCTATTCCATTTCTCATATGCTTCTAAATTGTAATTAAAGGCTGATTAATAGCAGGAACTGAGAGACAAAAAGAAACAGAAATCTAAGACTGTCTTTTTTTGCAAGATTGACTGAATCTTAAACGAGTCAAGAGTAGAGAGCAGTTTAAGAAGGCAGACAAGGGCCCTGAGGGCAACATGACCAAATTAATATCAGGTTGGCTTGGGATCCCTTAGCTCTTTTCAAATTCCACTTCCAGCTGAACTGAATATGTTTGCTTTATCACTATTTCCTTCTTTCTCTCCAATGTCCTCAATATGTTCTTAAATTGAGCTTCCCTAACTGGTCTATAACTGACATCTGCTGGGACATTCCTAAACGGATCAGCATTTGATTATTACATGGTATTTCTTCATTTTTGTGTGTGCTTTGTGTGTGCTTATTATGTATAACATCAAAGTGAAGTGTGGCATAGATGTCTTGGGGCAAATGATGCCGGATGCTTGGACACACTTGGCTTTGTCCAGACCCAACTTATGAGCTTGTCTCTTGATGAGAAGATAAACCTCAGTGATGTAAGACATTATAAATTGAAGACATCTGCCTTATAATGAAACTGGATAGCTCATGTTTAAGAAGGCGCAGAAAATATGCTGTGATACTTCGCAGTGATGGAACGTTGAAGCAATAAAAGATGTTTTAAGTCCACATTTTCTAGTAAAATATTAATAATTATGTCATCTTTATTTCCTTTTTTTCTCATCTTTTTTATCTCTCTCTTTTTTTATTTTTTTGCTCTAGATTTTGTCAATTGTTATAAAGATTTAAAAAAGCCTGCATGTTCAAAACGACCCAAATAATATATGCCATGCCAGCCTGACACAACAGACGGACCCCTGATTGAGTCTGGTATGTATCCAAAATATAATGCCAATATGCTTTTTTGTGGGTTTTTGCCTACTTTACAGAAAAAAATAGCTTCAGAAAATAATAAAAAATTACACATAGCTTTTTGTGTCTTTGGATTTTGTTATACTACACAATTATTTATAACTTTGACAATTTACCAAAAGTAATTTCAAAGTATCAACTTTTTAGACTTAAACTAATAGGAAGAAAATAAGCTTGTTAATGACAAGACAAATAAAAACTGTTATGTAGTCTTGATATAATCATCAGAATCATACTTAAACCCACTGCTGTAAAAATATCCTTTAGTTGAATCTCAATAATAAAGCAAATAAATGTTAATTAATATAGAACTTTCAAAGTCATTGCAATGATTGCTAAATGGCATTAAAAAAACAATAGTATTTGAGATGAAATAGATTAGAATCTAGATTGTATTTTTATGCAGACTATGGATTAAAATCAGTATATCTTTTAGCATATGTTTACAAATTAAGGAAAATGTGGAAAATAGAGAAGAATATAAATCTTTAATAATCAAATACAATGGTCTGTCTTGAATTCCATCATGTGACTGGAATTTTTATAAAGATTATTACATTAATAATTTCAGACAGCCCATGTTTACCAAAAGCATTATCTGCTAAGCCCAAAACAAAATTCATTTTATAATAAACACAAATAACCCAATTAGTTACCATAAATCAGAAATTTCATTCCACAGAATTGTTACAAAATAAAAGCAAATATTTCAATATTGAAGACAATTATTTCCTAAGTTGAATGTCATACTTTATCAAGTATATACTCATCAAAACATCAAGGCTAATCTTTCTTCTATTTGTTCTTTGACAGTACTATGACTATTAGGTACTTTGCTCTTAGAATTTTAACTTTTCTATGAACCAGGACTGTTGAGCAGTATAATCTTGGTTCAGTTTTAACATTACTAGAGCCTATTACATAGTAATTATTTTTCTTCGACCTATGTTGTAGTTGTTTATCTGTTTTGTGTTGGGTTTGTTAAAGTATATATATATATTTTTTTTTTTTGGCTGCACTAATGTTTACGGAATCTTAGTTCCCCAACAAGGTATTGAACCCGACCCTAGACAGTGAGACCATGACATCCTAACCACTGGACTGCCAGGAATTCCCAATGTTTTTCCTATTCTTAATTCACAGCAGTCAATCATTTGAGAACAGGGACTCGGATTCTGGCAGTATTAGCAAATTTACCTAACAGACATTTCTAATTTTTAAGTCCACTCTTCTAAAATGAGTGAAGCTATGACCTTTCAAACTGCTGGTAAACAATACAGATTAATCACTTTTTGTATCATGGGGACTTCTAGCTTGCAATGATGCAGACATAATTAGCAACTGAACCATACTCTGAAGAAACTTACAGAAAATGAAGGTATGCCAAAACCACACAACTGAATGTTGTTCGTACTGAGAGAAACATAAATATGCTATGGGAGACCAGAGGAGGACGGTCTAGTTCTCCTGAAGAACCAAGGTAGACTTCCTTGAGGAAATGATCCCTGCCCCAAATTTGAAGGATGAATAAGAGCATACCAAATAAACCAAGATAGTGTGAAAAAGGGAAAAGTGTATGTCAAATTACATAAATGTGGATCAGACACAGATGGTTCACAGGCAGTTTGAAGTATACAACCCAAAACAATAGTTTGAAATCAGACAGTGATTACATTCGCCTGACATGGTTAGGCGTTTAGAGTTTAGCTCTTAGATCTACCTTCTGTTCCACACCACTACCCTTGGAAAATTGTTGTCCAAACACTAATTCTGTATGATCATAATAACTAGAATAAAAGATTTTATAATCTAATATATATATGATGAAGTAGAACTGTATATAGTACCAACTCTCTATCCCCTGAGATGCATGCATGCGTACTAAGTCACTAAAGTTGTGTCCCATTTTGTGCAACCCTACAGATTGCTGCCCACCAGGCCCGGCCCGGCTATCCATGGGACTCTTCAGGCAAGAATACTGGAGTGGGTCACTGTGCCCTCCTCTGCATCCCCTATCATACACACGTACACACACACACGCAACTTATACTCTCTACCTTACTTTCTCAGGGTCTTTTGTGTCATTTGACTGTGCGTACATGGAAAACGTCTGTTAAGCCTATCCTTTTGATATATAATGAAAATATGATCCATGAAAGACAGACAGCAGTAAGCAGGGAGGAATGAGCATTATTTTAAAGCAAAGAAGCTTCTCTATTTGGGGGAAATTGAATGAAGAAGAGAAGTAGGTATGGAACTTAAATAAAGAATCACCAACCTTTCAGTTGGAACCACTATATTCCAAAAATTTGCCAAGATGATCAAAAAAGGGAAAGAGAAGGGGCACCTACTACAGTTTCCTGGCCCTTTTAGAAAACCTGGAATTTTTCCTTTGGCCACATTCATGCAAATCTATAAGAAAAGTGATACTGTAGGTATCAAGGGAATGGGTGCAATTCAAAAAGGAATGACTCACAAATGTTACCATGGCAAAACCGAGAGTGTCTATAATGCTACCCAGTATGCTGTTGGTATCATTGTAAACAAGTTAAGGGCAAGATTCTTGCCAAGAGAATTAATGAGGGTATCAAGCATTCTAAGTACTCAAAGAGCAGAGATAGTCCTTGGAGCATGTGAAGGAAAATCATCAGAAAAAGGAGGCAGTCAAAGAGAAAGGAATTTGGGTTCAACAAAGTGCCAGCTTGCTCTGTCCAGAGAAGCACACTTCATGAGAACCAATGGAAAGGAGCCTGAACTGTTGGAGTCCATCTCCTATGAATTCATGGCATGGTGGGTGTAAAGAAAATAAAGACTTGGACTGTAACAAAAGGCAACACCAAAAAAGAGGAATTTCATGTTCTGACTGTAGGCTCTTTCTTCATGACAAACCCATAGGACTAATGAGCAAAGGCCCAGATTTTATAATCATTTGGAAACGTATATAGTACCAACTCTCTATCCCCTGAGATGCATGCATGCGTACTAAGTCACTAAAGTTGTGTCCCATTTTGTGCAACCCTACAGATTGCTGCCCACCAGGCCCGGCCCGGCTATCCATGGGACTCTTCAGGCAAGAATACTGGAGTGGGTCACTGTGCCCTCCTCTGCATCCCCTATCATACACACGTACACACACACACGCAACTTATACTCTCTACCTTACTTTCTCAGGGTCTTTTGTGTCATTTGACTGTGCGTACATGGAAAACGTCTGTTAAGCCTATCCTTTTGATATATAATGAAAATATGATCCATGAAAGACAGACAGCAGTAAGCAGGGAGGAATGAGCATTATTTTAAAGCAAAGAAGCTTCTCTATTTGGGGGAAATTGAATGAAGAAGAGAAGTAGGTATGGAACTTAAATAAAGAATCACCAACCTTTCAGTTGGAACCACTATATTCCAAAAATTTGCCAAGATGATCAAAAAAGGGAAAGAGAAGGGGCACCTACTACAGTTTCCTGGCCCTTTTAGAAAACCTGGAATTTTTCCTTTGGCCACATTCATGCAAATCTATAAGAAAAGTGATACTGTAGGTATCAAGGGAATGGGTGCAATTCAAAAAGGAATGACTCACAAATGTTACCATGGCAAAACCGAGAGTGTCTATAATGCTACCCAGTATGCTGTTGGTATCATTGTAAACAAGTTAAGGGCAAGATTCTTGCCAAGAGAATTAATGAGGGTATCAAGCATTCTAAGTACTCAAAGAGCAGAGATAGTCCTTGGAGCATGTGAAGGAAAATCATCAGAAAAAGGAGGCAGTCAAAGAGAAAGGAATTTGGGTTCAACAAAGTGCCAGCTTGCTCTGTCCAGAGAAGCACACTTCATGAGAACCAATGGAAAGGAGCCTGAACTGTTGGAGTCCATCTCCTATGAATTCATGGCATGGTGGGTGTAAAGAAAATAAAGACTTGGACTGTAACAAAAGGCAACACCAAAAAAGAGGAATTTCATGTTCTGACTGTAGGCTCTTTCTTCATGACAAACCCATAGGACTAATGAGCAAAGGCCCATACAACAAAATACTCAAAGGAAATTAGACAGGCACCCTTAAAGGGTTTTAAAGATTGAAATAATCTTATCAGATCTGCAGTTTAAAATTTTTGAAATACAAATGGATAATAAAAATCCTTTCCACTAAAAATCCTTAAAACAACAAATGATTACAATATAAGTCTCTATTCTTTTCATCTACTGTAATATTAGAAAAAAAGTTGGGCAATCTTCTTTGCAAGTTGCTCTTCTATGAAGCAGACTCTAAAAGGGAATTTAGGGTTCACAATATTCACCAAGTAGTTACCTTAAGATAAATAAGGAAAAGGGAGAGACTGGAAGCCATAGTGTTGGGAAGAAGAAGCTGAGTGGTAATGCAGGTCTGGAATGTGCTTTTCCTAACTCCATAAGGATCCACAAGACAGTGGCCTAGAATAGCTGTGCCATGTTGGACAGAAATGACCAGGACTTCAGAGCCCCACCTCATTCATCAGTTGAATATGGGCTCTCCCACACACCTTGTGGCTTTGGGTGATGCTCTTGTTTAGAGCCAAAGTAATTCAGAAATGGGCTGACCACAGAGGCTTTTTGCTGATGGTACTCCTAAAAGCTATAGAAACAAGATATTCCTTGAAGAGATTTCAATGAGATACCATTCCCATGTCTTTAATTCTCTACAGATTTGCTCTTTAAGTAAAAATAATTACTAAATTAGCCAGCAGACCTTCTTCATAGCAGGTATTCATATGTTTTTTCTATTTCCTTAGTCTTTTATATCATTCCTGGTTATTTTTTAAAATGCTTTTCACTCCCTTCAGTTTAGAGACTAAAGCCTAAACAAGAGATTCTGAAAAAAACTAGACCATAAAATATTGCATAGAAGACTACAAAGAATAAAATACACCTTTAGTATTATTAAATGCCTTTGAGATACATATAGAAAATTTCCAAATCTCGAAAAAGGAGCAAAAGAGGAATTTCATGTTCTGACTGCAGGCTCTTTCTTCATGACAAAAAAAAAACTTGGACTGTAACAAGGCAACACCAAAAGAGGAATTTCATGTTCTGACTGTAGGCTCTTTCTTCATGACAAACCCATAGGACTAATGAGCAAAGGCCCATACAACAAAATACTCAAAGGAAATTAGACAGGCACCCTTAAAGGGTTTTAAAGATTGAAATAATCTTATCAGATCTGCAGTTTAAAATTTTTGAAATACAAATGGATAATAAAAATCCTTTCCACTAAAAATCCTTAAAACAACAAATGATTACAATATAAGTCTCTATTCTTTTCATCTACTGTAATATTAGAAAAAAAGTTGGGCAATCTTCTTTGCAAGTTGCTCTTCTATGAAGCAGACTCTAAAAGGGAATTTAGGGTTCACAATATTCACCAAGTAGTTACCTTAAGATAAATAAGGAAAAGGGAGAGACTGGAAGCCATAGTGTTGGGAAGAAGAAGCTGAGTGGTAATGCAGGTCTGGAATGTGCTTTTCCTAACTCCATAAGGATCCACAAGACAGTGGCCTAGAATAGCTGTGCCATGTTGGACAGAAATGACCAGGACTTCAGAGCCCCACCTCATTCATCAGTTGAATATGGGCTCTCCCACACACCTTGTGGCTTTGGGTGATGCTCTTGTTTAGAGCCAAAGTAATTCAGAAATGGGCTGACCACAGAGGCTTTTTGCTGATGGTACTCCTAAAAGCTATAGAAACAAGATATTCCTTGAAGAGATTTCAATGAGATACCATTCCCATGTCTTTAATTCTCTACAGATTTGCTCTTTAAGTAAAAATAATTACTAAATTAGCCAGCAGACCTTCTTCATAGCAGGTATTCATATGTTTTTTTTTTTCTATTTCCTTAGTCTTTTATATCATTCCTGGTTATTTTTTAAAATGCTTTTCACTCCCTTCAGTTTAGAGACTAAAGCCTAAACAAGAGATTCTGAAAAAAACTAGACCATAAAATATTGCATAGAAGACTACAAAGAATAAAATACACCTTTAGTATTATTAAATGCCTTTGAGATACATATAGAAAATTTCCAAATGAAAAACCACAAAAGAGCAATTATTTACATTGAGCCTAGATAGCATTTTAAAGGTGGTTAAAGAGACAGAAAAGTTTAGGTTCTTTATAAAAAGAATTTATTTCATTATTTATTTTCTGACATGCTGATTCTTATAAATTCCTTCAGCGCATTATCTAGTGTAAGACTCTGAAATTCAATAGCCTAATTTACATCTTAATCTAAACATGAGAACAAAAACTACTGAACTAAGCTTTAAAAAAAAGTTTAAAGGTTTGTTGAACTAATGAATACTTTCTGTGGGATTGTATGCTATAGAATTGGTTGGTACAGTATTATAGGCGATTTTCCAGAAACACATATAAAGTGAAATATTTTCTAGTCTGAGGTTTGGCTATATTTATATCACCACTGCCCTTTCTGCAAAACATGCCATCTGCTATTCTGAAGTCACATACAAACTCTGGAATGGTTTTAGCAACATCAAGCAAAGTGGAGAGGATGCTTATAAAATGTGTTACCTTTTGATCTCTGGTTTTGAATACTTTTCATTTTTTTCCTCTGCTTATCTGAACTTCTGAAACAAGAGGAAGATTTTACTCGTGCTTCGGTATGTGATGAAGATTGCTAGTTCAATGTATTGGGTATCTCTAACTACACATGTGCTCAGCAGTTTACAGAAGTTGCTAGAGACTACAGCTACACCTAATTCATCTATTAAAGCACATGGCATATGATCAGAAAGGAAAAATAACATAAACTAGATACAACTACTAAGATAAAGAACCTTAAGCAGCTATCTTCAGTGTGTATTATCTGAACTTTTTAATACATCTGGCTTCCATATCAGCTAAAGGAACAAACACCTGCATGTCTGTATGCATATTATACATTCAAAAATAAAACTCTAATATAAAAGAAAGGAGCATACTTTTCTACAGTGTGATCTAAGCCTCCTTTACCTGAGTATTTATACTAGTCTTGAGACAGACTCATTGAATTTCAACTGTGAAAAATAAATAAGGCATGCAACTCAATTTGTTGTGCTATTTGGACTTTTTGACCTTGTTTTGAAAGTAGGGACTCTAGGTCTAAAAAAAGCCAGCCTTTAAAATGTATAATTAGTAAAAAAATAGGTTTCTTCATTATGACATCACTGAGTCTGGTGATAATAAGTGAATTTAGTCTTCCTTAGTTCACTTGAGTGCTTATGATATGAAACATATGTCTCTTCCTCTTAAATGACAGCTTTGTTGCTATCCTGGTTTAAAGATGCATGAAAACAGTATTTTATGAAAATGTGTGTTTTCATGTCACTGTCTCCAAAGACTTTGATTTAGCAGGCTAGGTTCCACAGGAAGATGTTTGCATGCAAGAAAGATAGGGGGTAATGCCTTTGGGAACATCAGTTGTAAAAAAGAGAAGGAAGCAGGATGGGCAGAGGGTTGGTAGAGCTCCTCGAAGTTATCCCTGGTTGAAGCACGGGCTTAGCCCACAATGACTGTGGATGGTGCTTGGCTCAGGCAGGGGCATGACTTATGGCGAAGTGACTCCTTTGGCTGAGAGCAATTCTCAGAGCTTCTAATCCTCTCCATTGCCTGTGTCTCTCAGCCAGCAACCATGATTATTTGCTCTGCTGAAATTGTAACATCTAAGAGTCTCAAATACCTCAAGCCAGGGTATCAGTTGTTAACTTTCAGATCTGTTAAGATTTGTCCAGGTAAATGAGGCTACATGGCACATTTCCTGAAGACCTGAGCATAGGAAACTGACTGCCTAGTGTTGTTTCCCTCGACTGGAGACAATGGTTTCTGAAGCTTTCAGAGCAACTTAAAATGTTCTCCTAGACGTTTACCAATCATATATAAGCAAAAGTAAATATTAAAATTCACATAACAAAAGAAAGAAAACTATTTTTATCTTAGATGGTAAAAACAAATGACTATGAATGGAAGAAATATTTTCACCTGGCTAAGCCAGTTTATTTGTTCATTCATTTACTATTTATCAGGTATATATTATGCGCAAAATGTGTCATTAGGCCCTCAGGGCACAACACTGATAGAACAAGCAAACAGACAAACTCTTCACTGGGTTTATTTTCTAGGGGTACATCCTGAAGCATAATTTACTCACCTATTAGAAAGTATTCTTGCCTGACAATGTTATCATAAAGGATTACGTGTAAAGTACTCAGTTTCTGTTTTTAGATGTTATAATAAAAAATTATTTTGGAGCATACTTGGCCATATGTAATAAAATACAGATAGAAAAGTTCATTTTCCAATAGAGAAAGGGGGTATCCAAGGTTAAAACACATCTATCTTTACACAGATACATTTTAAAAATACTTTTTTTCGTAAATTCTTATATTATTCTGGGAACCATGGATAGGATTTGGGAAAGGTGATCTTGCTCAGGAACTAAAGGGAAAGCAGATGTGTCTATTTAAAAGGATCTCTTTTTTTTTTTAACCCCCTCAACGCTTGGGTCTCATACATGAGCTGATTTCATCTTGGCTGAATTGCTGGAATTTTGAAATACAGAAGACAGCTGGCAACCATGGGTGAGACTTCTCAAAGGTATCAGAGACACTTGAAGTTATCCCTGGTTGAAGCACGGGTTTCCAAGTGGATGGTGCTTGGCTCAGGCAGGGGCATGACTTATGGCAAGTGACTCCTTTGGCTGAGAGCAATTCTCAGAGCTTCTAATCCTCTCCATTGCCTGTGTCTCTCAGCCAGCAACCATGATTATTTGCTCTGCTGAAATTGTAACATCTAAGAGTCTCAAATACCTCAAGCCAGGGTATCAGTTGTTAACTTTCAGATCTGTTAAGATTTGTCCAGGTAAATGAGGCTACATGGCACATTTCCTGAAGACCTGAGCATAGGAAACTGACTGCCTAGTGTTGTTTCCCTCGACTGGAGACAATGGTTTCTGAAGCTTTCAGAGCAACTTAAAATGTTCTCCTAGACGTTTACCAATCATATATAAGCAAAAGTAAATATTAAAATTCACATAACAAAAGAAAGAAAACTATTTTTATCTTAGATGGTAAAAACAAATGACTATGAATGGAAGAAATATTTTCACCTGGCTAAGCCAGTTTATTTGTTCATTCATTTACTATTTATCAGGTATATATTATGCGCAAAATGTGTCATTAGGCCCTCAGGGCACAACACTGATAGAACAAGCAAACAGACAAACTCTTCATTGGGTTTATTTTCTAGGGGTACATCCTGAAGCATAATTTACTCACCTATTAGAAAGTATTCTTGCCTGACAATGTTATCATAAAGGATTACGTGTAAAGTACTCAGTTTCTGTTTTTAGATGTTATAATAAAAAATTATTTTGGAGCATACTTGGCCATATGTAATAAAATACAGATAGAAAAGTTCATTTTCCAATAGAGAAAGGGGGTATCCAAGGTTAAAACACATCTATCTTTACACAGATACATTTTAAAAATACTTTTTTTCGTAAATTCTTATATTATTCTGGGAACCATGGATAGGATTTGGGAAAGGTGATCTTGCTCAGGAACTAAAGGGAAAGCAGATGTGTCTATTTAAAAGGATCTCTTTTTTTTTTTAACCCCCTCAACGCTTGGGTCTCATACATGAGCTGATTTCATCTTGGCTGAATTGCTAGAATTTTGAAATACAGAAGACAGCTGGCAACCATGGGTGAGACTTCTCAAAGGTATCAGAGACACTTGAGCTAACTCAGTGAAATCAAGAAAATGAAAAAGATTCAGATCACTGGCCTAAGGTTGTAAAAGTAAGAAATAAAGACTAGATTTTAAGCATGCCAAAATATTTAGAACACTTGTTTTATTTAGGAATATATTTTTTTAGCTAAATAATTTTCTTTATTTCTTAAATAACAAAATCAAACAACTGCTTACAAGATGTATGAGCAACAATAATTTTTTTTTTTGATTAAAGTGGGATCATGTACTTTTTATAGTATTAAGTTTAAGAACACAATCTTCAGGTCAGTCTGAATTCTCCCAGCTGTTCTTACCCAGCTGTGTGACCTTGAGTATGTTCAGTATGATTGTGAATATGTTACTTCCCCTCTTTAAATCTGTTTTCTTATTGCATAGTAAGCGCTGATACATTTGTTATATGATTGTAGTAAGAATTCATTGAGGTAATTTAAGAAATGTAAATTACCCAGTTAGTGTCTAGTAAATTCTTAGTCACTGCTTCACTATTACTATCATTAATAGAAGTCATTTTTATTAGCCTATTTACTAGGTTTATTGATTTATTAACTAAAATAGCATACGATTTCCAGCTACACTTGCATTTAGTTCAAATATGGTAAAAAATGGAGCAGATTAATCATTTCTGACTTTTCCAGCAAATTCCCATTTCTTTTATATAGAGGAAAGATACTTTTCTTTCTTTTGTAGCATTGTCTTCTTGTAACAGGAAAGAATAACCCAGAAGAGGAAATACACTATGGCCCCTCTGCAGTGGGTCTGCCCAGATATCATGAGTGTTCATAGCAAAAACAGAAGAGGGGGCATGCCCTTGATTTGATCCTTTCCTCAGTATATGGTTTACATAAGCTTGATCTCTATTCAAAGTACTAATTGGCTGCTTGATAAAATGCTGTCTATGCTGCATGAGATGTTTCAAACTCAGAAAACTATTTATTTGCATAAGGAAAATCTTGTCTTCCCCAAAGAATGAGTCTGGTAGCCTTCAATAGTCATTCATTATTAAGTCAAATTACCAAGTTATGGACTAAAACTCTGTCTTAGAAGAGAAAGCTAATTACTGAACCCTTAAAGCTTTTCTTAACAAGGTAGAACCCTTAATATCTAATATTGGAGTTTCTTTCTCAGAAAATAAGATAACTGGTTTTAAGACTCCTAAAAGTTCCTCCCACAAATGCTTTCCAAATTAAAGTATAATCCCTGCCACACCTTCCCCAGGCATTTTTCTTCTTTGTAGAACTACAAGGGGGAAAACTGCTGCACTTACACATACACATGCTAAGATATAATTTTCCAAAGTCTGTGCCCTGTCCGATTTTTCTAATAGCTCTGAGAGTCTAATACAGTTCTTATATTCAGGGTATATAAAGCCTGTCAACATTTAAATCAACTCTTTCTTTCTCTGTCTGCCTTTAACCCCAACCTAACCTTCCCTCTCCATTCTTATTTTAAAATACATTTAGCTCTAGGACATTTCTTTGCTTTTATTCTTCTCATTATCCTGGAGCCAAGGATTTAGACCTTTTTAAAATACTAAACCCATTTAACTCACATTTACTTTACATTTTAAAAGAAACCACTGAATTGTTATTTAATTTCTTTTGATTAAAGTAGAATATCAAAGACGTTTTTCCTCGTTATATTAATATAAACATTTTAGAGTATTCTGACTTCCATCCTGCTGGTTTAATAAATATCTTTTTTGCTTAAGTACTTCATCCTCAGTAAAAACATTCCTTTAGCATATACTTAACACTAAACATATTCTTTAGGAAATTTTGTATATGTACTTCCATAGTACATATATATTTATTAAGTATAATGATTATGTAAAAATATACCTTTACTTACTTTTCTTTTCTGGATTTCTTTAGTAGTCCCAAACAAAAAATTGCAATGTACTTTTTCACTAAACATTTTATTTGTCAAATAGTTGACCAGTGATTCCCTAAGTTTTCCTTTATCAAAACAACAGTGTCAAGACAGTCACCACAAGACACACAGGTTGTGTGACCAAATAAATGTGAGAAGTACCTTAAAAGTATTGTACACTGGCGTTTTAGAGGCTCTGGGTAATATGTTATTTATGACTAAGGCTGCTTGAAAAATGCTGCATGTCATGTTTCAAACTCAGAAAACTATTTATTTGCATAAGGAAAATCTTGTCTTCCCAAAGAATGAGTCTGGTAGCCTTCAATAGTCATTCATTATTAAGTCAAATTACCAAGTTATGGACTAAAACTCTGTCTTAGAAGAGAAAGCTAATTACTGAACCCTTAAAGCTTTTCTTAACAAGGTAGAACCCTTAATATCTAATATTGGAGTTTCTTTCTCAGAAAATAAGATAACTGGTTTTAAGACTCCTAAAAGTTCCTCCCACAAATGCTTTCCAAATTAAAGTATAATCCCTGCCACACCCTTCCCCCAGGCATTTTTCTTCTTTGTAGAACTACAAGGGGGAAAACTGCTGCACTTACACATACACATGCTAAGATATAATTTTCCAAAGTCTGTGCCCTGTCCGATTTTTCTAATAGCTCTGAGAGTCTAATACAGTTCTTATATTCAGGGTATATAAAGCCTGTCAACATTTAAATCAACTCTTTCTTTCTCTGTCTGCCTTTAACCCCAACCTAACCTTCCCTCTCCATTCTTATTTTAAAATACATTTAGCTCTAGGACATTTCTTTGCTTTTATTCTTCTCATTATCCTGGAGCCAAGGATTTAGACCTTTTTAAAATACTAAACCCATTTAACTCACATTTACTTTACATTTTAAAAGAAACCACTGAATTGTTATTTAATTTCTTTTGATTAAAGTAGAATATCAAAGACGTTTTTCCTCGTTATATTAATATAAACATTTTAGAGTATTCTGACTTCCATCCTGCTGGTTTAATAAATATCTTTTTTGCTTAAGTACTTCATCCTCAGTAAAAACATTCCTTTAGCATATACTTAACACTAAACATATTCTTTAGGAAATTTTGTATATGTACTTCCATAGTACATATATATTTATTAAGTATAATGATTATGTAAAAATATACCTTTACTTACTTTTCTTTTCTGGATTTCTTTAGTAGTCCCAAACAAAAAATTGCAATGTACTTTTTCACTAAACATTTTATTTGTCAAATAGTTGACCAGTGATTCCCTAAGTTTTCCTTTATCAAAACAACAGTGTCAAGACAGTCACCACAAGACACACAGGTTGTGTGACCAAATAAATGTGAGAAGTACCTTAAAAGTATGTATTGTACACTGGCGTTTTAGAGGCTCTGGGTAATATGTTATTTATGATGCCAACTGACTCTTGTTCAACTCAGAGATGCATTGTAACCTTATTTTAATAAATGTTGACTTTATGAATTTATAAAACATCAATATTTATTATTGAACTAATAATTTTTAACAATTACTGTGTGCCCTGCTCTATTTCAGGGAGGAGAAACATTGCAATCTGTAAAAAAAAATATTATTCTCATCCTCAGACACTTATCATCCCATAATAATCATGATAAAAGTGTTCCTCTTTTTATTTATTTATCTATTTTATTTTACTTTTACAGAGTTTTATTGTTTACTCTCACACAAAAACCCAAATCAGCCATAAGCATACACATGTCCCTTAACATGGTAATGCCAATAATTAAAACACAGTTTTAAACATTTTAAAAGACACCATTTTTATACTGACTTTCTTTTTCTTTTCTTCTTTTTGCCACTTCTATTGGCCTTACATCTACCATAACCACACAAAGTATAATTATATATATATATATATATATATATATATACACACACACACACACACACAATACATATATTTATCCATTTTCTATGCTAAGGTTATTCAAGTTAATATTATATTATATTATATTTATATTTATATGTATTAAAAGTAAAAGTATAATTTTGTCTTTATTTTTTTGGTCATTTCTATTTGTCTTTCATTTATTTATTTTCATCTATCTTTGTTCTTTGGCCTTTGTGGGCTTCCCACTGCAGTGGCCGCTCTCGCTGCAGAGCACCGGCTCTGGTGCACATGCTCCTAAGCTCTGGCTCCGTAGTTGGACACATCTGTCCAGTCGCTCTGCAGCACATGGGATCTTTCCAGGCCAGGGATCGAACCAGTGTTCCTTGCACTACAAGGCAGTGTCCTAACCCAATGGACCACCAGGGAGGCCCCTATATTGACTTTTTTAACTTTTAATTTTATACTGGAGTATAGTGGGCTAACAATGTTGTGATAGTTTCAGGTGGACAGCAGAAGGACTAGCTAGGGTTCAAAGCCAGGTGTCCTCTTCCATACCTTGTGCTCCTAAATGCTTGACTATGGTTGCTCACAGAGGATGATTTTGAAAATATTACGAAGGATTGTAGGTTGCTTGAGATCAAAGGCCTGATTTTTTTTTCCTTTTCAATTTGCTTTATTTTTTAAATTAATTAATTTATTTTAATTGGAAGATAATTACAATATTGTGATGGCTTCTGCCATACAGCAACATGAATGTTTTATCCTGTTAACTTTATCCTTCTTCTTAACACAGTCCCTTAACGTATTGCCATAGATCTTGTCCAGGAAATACATGAAAAAGTGAACACATGTCACTTATTGATCTAAAAGACGAACAAGTGCTGCTAAATCACTGCTTGCTACAGCATAGTGATAAATAGGTCATGATTAGCACCTTTCACACACTTGCTTCTTTTTCACTTCCAGGTCTATGAAATACATGCCTATTGTCAACTACTTGGTATTAAGATCAAAATCTCTTTAAGAACTATCCCTTCCCATTCCCATAAACTGAACATTGGCTATTCTTTACTGTCTTGGTCTTCATACCATAGACTAGTTCTCTTTTCACTGTCTTCTCAATCACTCCACATCTAAAATCACACTTCATATAAACTTTTAAACCTCCTCATATAAACTTCTTAAAGTGAAGTTTTTACACATCATCTACATATTTTATTCTTTTAACGTCCACTTCCCATCAAACCTCAAGTTGTGACGACTTCATATTTTTAAGTATTTCACCATATAAGCATCTATTCATTCACTCACCTAGTTTATCAAACGATACTCTTTTGAGAGTTTTAGTCCTTCTCTCCCTTGTTAGATGAAATTAACCTATGCTCGCTCTCTCTTCTCTTTCTCATTCTGAATCCTTCTACTTCCCTCTAATTTCAATGTGTGATTCTCTTAAAGCATTTTCGTGACTTATTTCCTTTCTAGTTGGACACATCTGTCCAGTCGCTCTGCAGCACATGGGATCTTTCCAGGCCAGGGATTGAACCAGTGTTCCTTGCACTACAAGGCAGTGTCCTAACCCAATGGACCACCAGGGAGGCCCCTATATTGACTTTTTTAACTTTTAATTTTATACTGGAGTATAGTGGGCTAACAATGTTGTGATAGTTTCAGGTGGACAGCAGAAGGACTAGCTAGGGTTCAAAGCCAGGTGTCCTCTTCCATACCTTGTGCTCCTAAATGCTTGACTATGGTTGCTCACAGAGGATGATTTTGAAAATATTACGAAGGATTGTAGGTTGCTTGAGATCAAAGGCCTGATTTTTTTTTCCTTTTCAATTTGCTTTATTTTTTAAATTAATTAATTTATTTTAATTGGAAGATAATTACAATATTGTGATGGCTTCTGCCATACAGCAACATGAATGTTTTATCCTGTTAACTTTATCCTTCTTCTTAACACAGTCCCTTAACGTATTGCCATAGATCTTGTCCAGGAAATACATGAAAAAGTGAACACATGTCACTTATTGATCTAAAAGACGAACAAGTGCTGCTAAATCACTGCTTGCTACAGCATAGTGATAAATAGGTCATGATTAGCACCTTTCACACACTTGCTTCTTTTTCACTTCCAGGTCTATGAAATACATGCCTATTGTCAACTACTTGGTATTAAGATCAAAATCTCTTTAAGAACTATCCCTTCCCATTCCCATAAACTGAACATTGGCTATTCTTTACTGTCTTGGTCTTCATACCATAGACTAGTTCTCTTTTCACTGTCTTCTCAATCACTCCACATCTAAAATCACACTTCATATAAACTTTTAAACCTCCTCATATAAACTTCTTAAAGTGAAGTTTTTACACATCATCTACATATTTTATTCTTTTAACGTCCACTTCCCATCAAACCTCAAGTTGTGACGACTTCATATTTTTAAGTATTTCACCATATAAGCATCTATTCATTCACTCACCTAGTTTATCAAACGATACTCTTTTGAGAGTTTTAGTCCTTCTCTCCCTTGTTAGATGAAATTAACCTATGCTCGCTCTCTCTCTTTCTCTCTTTCTCATTCTGAATCCTTCTACTTCCCTCTAATTTCAATGTGTGATTCTCTTTAAAGCCACCCATGTTTTCCCCGTGACTTATTGCCGTAGTCTCCCTACTGTTTTCATTGCATATTCTCTTTGCACCTTTTCACCCATTCTTCTCACTCTATCCAGAAGGATATGTGTGGGAATGTGACTGAGACACCCCTGCTCTATTTCTGTCAAAGGAACATGCAGCAAGTATAGATACATAGTAAAAATAATTCATAGCTACAAATAAAGGCACTGTGCTCCTTATGGTCCTGTTTCTGGTGCCAGACCATATAATCCACATCAACTTTCTTACTAAAGCAATTTTTTCCCCCCGTGGGTCTTTGTAGAACTGTCATCTTGACAAGAATATTTTATGAAGTACTAATACTTTTCTTCTTCTTTTCCTATAAAGGGCAGATTGATCCAGGTGCTCCCATTACCTCTACATTCCCCTTGACTCCTAAACTGAGAAAATTCCACTAAATTCTGATGAGCCTTCACATTGCTGATCAGTATCTTCCCATCATGTAAGACAGACATGTAAACGGGAATGTAAAAGGAAGAACAGTCAAAAGGAAGAAGAAACATAGTAAGGCTGAAAATACATCAACTGTGACCCATACTTCTTGGTGTGCAAGGAGGAGGTAGGTTTTGTTGTTCAGTCGTGTCCAACTCTTGGGACCCCGTGAACTGTACCCCACCAGGTTTATCTGTCAATGGGATTCTTCAGGCAAGAATACTGGAGTGAATGCCATGCCCTCCTACAGAGAATCTTTCCAACCAGGGATCAAACCCAGGTCTCCTGCATTGCAGGCAGACTTTTCACTGACTGAACCAGCAAGCAATGCACCTCTGCAGTGGTGGATATAAGATAAAGGAAAAGTTAAAAGAAGGTAGCTCCAAAAAGCATCTCAACCTTGATAGGCTCACCAAAATTAGAGAACTCTATGGTATGGGAAAGGCAGTATCCAGGGACAGCCTATAGAACAACAAATACACCACTTGGGAGAAAGGACATTGGTTACAAACAGCCCTCTGAAAGCCAATGGCAGAGCAGTTTGAAGGAAAATATACCTATTCCCAACAAGGTGTGAGCCCCAGCATTTGTAACTAAGGTATGTTTTTCTTATCTAGCCAAATATTTTCTTTGCCACTTCCCCTCAATTTCCTACGTCAACAGATATGAGGCACATGCAAAGGAAACGTGGGGATGAGAATCTAAAGAGAAAAAAAGTCCAACCATATTGTGCACATTTGCCCTTTTGGTAACTTAGTGAAGCTAACAACAAATACACCCTCACCTGGAGAAGAGTTCAGTATGACATAGGCCAGAGATCTAATGCTAGTGTTCTAAAATCTGAAAACTTCCTGGAGATATCTATATGTTTTGTTAAATGCATATTCCATTAGCTGTCCCATTTAAGTTCCCTTGTACCTACAACACAGTCAATAAAGTTTCAAATATTAAAGATGATCATAGTTACATGTTTAAGTATTATGGTATCACTGAGCTGAAACTAATTTATATAAATTAAATGACTATATAAATTAATATATAAATTAATGTATATCTATTAGTTCTTCTTCAAAAGGCATATTTGTGTGATTTATCTCCTTGCTTAAACACCTTCCATGGCTTTCTATTAAAGTAATGATACAAATCTAAGGCTTCTTTGTCTTAAAAGTTCCTCCATATTTTATTCCAGGTCTTTTTCATAAGCTTCATCTTCCTGTAGCTTCTATTTGCCTATGTGTTCTAACTTTATTGGTCTCTAACAGTGCCTTCGAGGTGCCTTCTCCTCTTGCCTGAGGCTATCACACATATTCTTCCTTTGGTTTAAAGTACCACTTTTTATCCAGTCTGTATCCAATTTAAAAGTCTTTCCTTATTTTCACTCACACAAGAAGGACTTCCTCGAAACTCTGGGTAAGTTTAGTTTCTCCTCCTAATTCCTCTCTGCTATAGAATGATGTGCTTCCATATTTGTTAAAACTGAGCACATTTGAAATGATTACAGTGTGTTTCTTCCCAACTGAAGAGTGAAGGGAAGGAATAATGTCAGCCTTTACTCTTAAATTCACACTGTCCAGCACGGTTTCTAGTAGATAGCAAGGATTTAATTAATCTATTTGACAAATTTATTAACTGTGGGTACTTGAATGGTACTATTTAATTTAGGCTATCAAAGATCATGCAGCACACAAGTTGAAACAGAAAACAAAGCAAAGCCAATGGCAGAGCAGTTTGAAGGAAAATATACCTATTCCCAACAAGGTGTGAGCCCCAGCATTTGTAACTAAGGTATGTTTTTCTTATCTAGCCAAATATTTTCTTTGCCACTTCCCCTCAATTTCCTACGTCAACAGATATGAGGCACATGCAAAGGAAACGTGGGGATGAGAATCTAAAGAGAAAAAAAGTCCAACCATATTGTGCACATTTGCCCTTTTGGTAACTTAGTGAAGCTAACAACAAATACACCCTCACCTGGAGAAGAGTTCAGTATGACATAGGCCAGAGATCTAATGCTAGTGTTCTAAAATCTGAAAACTTCCTGGAGATATCTATATGTTTTGTTAAATGCATATTCCATTAGCTGTCCCATTTAAGTTCCCTTGTACCTACAACACAGTCAATAAAGTTTCAAATATTAAAGATGATCATAGTTACATGTTTAAGTATTATGGTATCACTGAGCTGAAACTAATTTATATAAATTAAATGACTATATAAATTAATATATAAATTAATGTATATCTATTAGTTCTTCTTCAAAAAGGCATATTTGTGTGATTTATCTCCTTGCTTAAACACCTTCCATGGCTTTCTATTAAAGTAATGATACAAATCTAAGGCTTCTTTGTCTTAAAAGTTCCTCCATATTTTATTCCAGGTCTTTTTCATAAGCTTCATCTTCCTGTAGCTTCTATTTGCCTATGTGTTCTAACTTTATTGGTCTCTAACAGTGCCTTCGATGTGCCTTCTCCTCTTGCCTGAGGCTATCACACATATTCTTCCTTTGGTTTAAAGTACCACTTTTTATCCAGTCTGTATCCAATTTAAAAGTCTTTCCTTATTTTCACTCACACAAGAAGGACTTCCTCGAAACTCTGGGTAAGTTTAGTTTCTCCTCCTAATTCCTCTCTGCTATAGAATGATGTGCTTCCATATTTGTTAAAACTGAGCACATTTGAAATGATTACAGTGTGTTTCTTCCCAACTGAAGAGTGAAGGGAAGGAATAATGTCAGCCTTTACTCTTAAATTCACACTGTCCAGCACGGTTTCTAGTAGATAGCAAGGATTTAATTAATCTATTTGACAAATTTATTAACTGTGGGTACTTGAATGGTACTATTTAATTTAGGCTATCAAAGATCATGCAGCACACAAGTTGAAACAGAAAACAAAGCAAAGCAACACTAATGAGGAGTTGTCCAGTGAATGTATATTAAAGTGATCTTGTAGAAGGAAGATTACCCATATTTCTCAATGCACAGTGTCACTTTTCTTCTCAAAGTGAAGGTATACAGACGCAGTACTATTCTTGTTGCTGTCTTAAAGGATTTATAAGAAACTTTCCAAGTCATAATAACTACTGAGTAAAAATATCACATGAAAAGAGATCACACTAAAAGAAATAGCTATATTTGCCTACTTTTGGAACATATATAACAGAGTTGCATGGATTTTTTTTCTCTCAAGTCTCTTTATTTCTAGGGGTTCCAAGTTGTGACTGTCTATGAAGAGTCCTTATACATTATCTTGCTTCAGTTCACCTTACTGATGTCTATTTATTCATGAGGAAATCATAGAGCTACAGAGGATTATCTACTCCATGGGAAAATATTAGAACTCATCTCTTTAGCTCTGGCCTTACGGCACTTTTTCTAACAGGACAGATATAGATACAGATTAATATATATTATTTTGGTTACAAATATATATTAACATATATATGTATATTCATATATGTATATTAATCATGTGCTTATATATGTATATATGATTTGGCAAACAATATCACAGTGCCTCTCTGGTTCTCTGTTTATGTCCTGTTTGCCAGAATATAATATTTTCTAAGAGGCCACTTCTTCTTAAGTCCTATACATGAATAGGTGTCTAGAGCTGCTTATTGTGATAACTCACCAAACAAACTAGGACACATCCAAATCTTAGTTTTTACTCAGCTATAACTATCTACCACATTAGAAGCATTAAATTTATAAACTGCATACAATCATAAAGATATAATTAAAAATAAATATCCAAAATCTATTTAATGAATCATGATTTATTGCAAAAAAGTGTTCACTAAAAATAAATATCAAAGGAAATAACAGCTGAACATTATTTTCTGTACTGAATATGGGGTGTAATCAGTTTATTTTTCTTTTCTGACATATGATATTCACATGACTTTTTGACCTTGATGACACTACCTAAAAACTGAGATAAAAAACAAACATCCTCTACCAGAGTGGAGTTAACAATTACCAAGTCTCACTCTGCCTTAAGTATTCTGATGTGTACTTACCACAACAATACAATGAAATAAGTGAAACTCCGTTTTAAAATGAAGAAACTGAAGCACAAGGAGTTTAAAATCCCAATACAGAGTGAGCTAATTCTCCAAGAAAATCTTTCCTACAGTTTGTTTTTTCTAGCTACAGTTTTAGGACCACATTTGATTAAAATTCACTTTTCCATAGATCAGAGGACCAGGTGGGAAAAAGTTTAGATATACTTATAGTATATTACACGTCTTTTGAGGAAGGACTTGAAACAGTTTCAAGCATAGTTGCCTTCGGGATATAGTGTTCAATGCTCTGACCAGAGTTCATTTCATGTAATTTTAAGTATGCTCAATTCTTAGGGTATTTGACTTCTTTCTCTCCTGGGAAAATGGCCTCATCAGAAACTATTTGCCCTTTAAAGGTCCATGTGGAACTTCATATCCCAAGAGATTCTACTGTTTTGTTGTTGTTGCTGTTCCACTTATTTTATAATAACCTCTTCACCACCACCTGTATAGAATTTTGAGTTATTAATGATAATACTCAAGATTTGATCTATTCCTCCTTATCATGTATGTGTCTGATTCTGTGTGTATGTGTGTGTGTGTGTGCATGAACAGGAAGGAGGACCTGTGTGTTCTGCACTGTTAAAACTTTTCAAAGTGTATGGTATAAAGATGTCCCTCTTTCTGCATTTGTAACTCTAGATCTTTCGTTTTCTGTATTATTGTTTTGTTTTTGTCTTCAAAAAAGATATTTAAAAAAAGTTATATCATAAAAGACAAATAAGAAGAAATGGCAAGACACTCTGAAATAACCTTGTGGAAGAGGAGAGACGGGGGAAGTAGAATGGGGTAGGGAAAGTAAAGAATTTCCTATATAACCAGTTTAAAACCTCTTTATGTTCCAAAATAAAGTAGTGAATAACTTCTTTACACATGACTTTATTTTTCTTTTCTGACATATGATATTCACATGACTTTTGACCTTGATGACACTACCTAACAACTGAGATAAAAAACAAACATCCTCTACCAGAGTGGAGTTAACAATTACCAAGTCTCACTCTGCCTTAAGTATTCTGATGTGTACTTACCACAACAATACAATGAAATAAGTGAAACTCCGTTTTAAAATGAAGAAACTGAAGCACAAGGAGTTTAAAATCCCAATACAGAGTGAGCTAATTCTCCAAGAAAATCTTTCCTACAGTTTGTTTTTTCTAGCTACAGTTTTAGGACCACATTTGATTAAAATTCACTTTTCCATAGATCAGAGGACCAGGTGGGAAAAAGTTTAGATATACTTATAGTATATTACACGTCTTTTGAGGAAGGACTTGAAACAGTTTCAAGCATAGTTGCCTTCGGGATATAGTGTTCAATGCTCTGACCAGAGTTCATTTCATGTAATTTTAAGTATGCTCAATTCTTAGGGTATTTGACTTCTTTCTCTCCTGGGAAAATGGCCTCATCAGAAACTATTTGCCCTTTAAAGGTCCATGTGGAACTTCACATCCCAAGAGATTCTACTGTTTTGTTGTTGTTGCTGTTCCACTTATTTTATAATAACCTCTTCACCACCACCTGTATAGAATTTTGAGTTATTAATGATAATACTCAAGATTTGATCTATTCCTCCTTATCATGTATGTGTGTGTTTCGTGTGTGTATGTGTGTGTGTGTGTGCATGAACAGGAAGGAGGACCTGTGTGTTCTGCACTGTTAAAACTTTTCAAAGTGTATGGTATAAAGATGTCCCTCTTTCTGCATTTGTAACTCTAGATCTTTCGTTTTCTGTATTATTGTTTTGTTTTTGTCTTCAAAAAAGATATTTAAAAAAAGTTATATCATAAAAGACAAATAAGAAGAAATGGCAAGACACTCTGAAATAACCTTGTGGAAGAGGAGAGACGGGGGAAGTAGAATGGGGTAGGGAAAGTAAAGAATTTCCTATATAACCAGTTTAAAACCTCTTTATGTTCCAAAATAAAGTAGTGAATAACTTCTTTAAAAATCACTTTATTGATATGGCCAATAAAATAGAGGAAAGGAAAAGGCTAAGTGCCTTGAAGCTATTATTAAATAACTGCAAGTTTTATTAACAAGGCATCTGAAGAGAGGTAAGAAGCCCTTTATTTTGTGTATGAACAATTAGACTTAAAGGAGCCTCTCCTATTACAAGGGTCATCAAAAGGGAGATTTACTGGAAACACACAAACATGCATGGGAATAATCTCTGCCCCAGCTTGTTTCTAAAGGTCAGTTTTTCCTTTAGACAAAGGAAAAAAAAAATACAGGACTGGAGAGTTGATTTTCAATTTTAAAGTAAGGATGATCTAAATGCAACCTAACGCCCTCCTTCAATTAATTGTATGCAGACTGTTTAAATAATTTTCAAAAAACTTAAAAAAGTTTTAAATCATTTAATATATGACACTTTCCTGAAATGCACCATTGTCTCTATTCAGGATCCATGTAGGTACTTGTAATGTTTGTGAAACCAAGGAGACATTTGAGAATACAGAAATTTTTAAATTTTAATCCTCGAAACTGGAAGAATGCAAGAGTTAGAAAAACTACTCAATAGTTTTTTTTTTTTTTTTTTTTTTTTTTTGCTTTTTCTAGCTGCACATATTCAATTCTGTTTAATCATGCATTTCAATGACACTGAGATCATTATACTCCATCTTTTAGAGGGGAAAAAAGACATAGTGTTGTTATTTGGAAAGGAATTATATGAATTAAATCCCTTTGTGTCATCTCTACAAATGCCAAGTTTAATATCCTCACATATTATCTTTTTTCTCTTGAGTTGTCCAGCATACACAAATAAAATTCCTTCCCAGAATTTGTAGAGACAATTTGAAAGGGTGTGGAAAACATGAATAGTCAGGTTCAATATGAAGCTTTACATTTTCTTTGCTTCTTTGTCACAATAAATTGGTGATATAATTGTGTGCTCCCCACCTTGCAGATTTCTACTCTATTTGAGTTGATGCCAGAATAAATATATATTCATTCTGCAAAAATTTTATGTTTAAATCTCTTACAAGACATTTTGATGATGTTAGTACCATGATGATAGAGATAACCTTAATGATAATAAGGGTGACAATAAGGCCAGCATTTATTGATTGCCTGTTATGTACTAGAACTTTACATATTATGTCATTGGATTGTTACAGAAACTTCATGGACAAAAGCTCTACTACCATCATTTCAGAGATAAGAAAATTGAGAACCAGGGAAGTTTTCATGCTTTCCTATGTTAGCTAGCCCTGATGAAATTTTCTAACGTATTTTTAATATTGCCAATCACAGAATTCTCAGTCCAGACCTTTACCAAGATTTCTTATCTGTTGAAAGCTTTTGACTATGTTACTCATGCTTTTCTCTTTGTCATTATTGCACTACTTGCTAAGTTGCTTCTTTCGTTTCCAACTCTTTGCAGCCCTATAGACTGTGGCCTGCCAGGCTCCTCTGCCCATGAGATTATCCAGTAAGAATACTGGAGTGGTTGCCATGCCCTCTTCCAGGGGATCTTCTCCATCCAGGGATAAAACCTACATCTCTGATGTCTTCTGCATTGGCAGATGGGTTCTTTACCACTAGCACCATAGGGGAAGCCAGTTATTAGTTATATATAAAAAACGTATCATGAAAGTCTCTTATTATGCTAACATGGACTGATACCTTAGTTATATAAACCTTCCCTTCCCACATTTGACCCTGCAATTCGCTATTTCAATAACTTGTCTGCAATAAAACACAGAGGATATCTATCACTATAAAATACTAAAGATATTTTTATTTTACAGACAGTTAATTTTTAGATAAAAACATTCACGAGACATTATATATTATTTTAAATATGCATCTTCTAAATATATGAAGTGACTGTATTTTCATTACAAATGAGTAAACTATATTATTATTACCGAGAAATTAGTAGGTAATGTAAGCTTTGTCTTGAGTTTCTTCATTTAATACAGAGTTGAGAATTGGTAGCATTGAAGTGGCCCTTAACATAAATTGGTGATATAATTGTGTGCTCCCACCTTGCAGATTTCTACTCTATTTGAGTTGATGCCAGAATAAATATATATTCATTCTGCAAAAATTTTATGTTTAAATCTCTTACAAGACATTTTGATGATGTTAGTACCATGATGATAGAGATAACCTTAATGATAATAAGGGTGACAATAAGGCCAGCATTTATTGATTGCCTGTTATGTACTAGAACTTTACATATTATGTCATTGGATTGTTACAGAAACTTCATGGACAAAAGCTCTACTACCATCATTTCAGAGATAAGAAAATTGAGAACCAGGGAAGTTTTCATGCTTTCCTATGTTAGCTAGCCCTGATGAAATTTTCTAACGTATTTTTAATATTGCCAATCACAGAATTCTCAGTCCAGACCTTTACCAAGATTTCTTATCTGTTGAAAGCTTTTGACTATGTTACTCATGCTTTTCTCTTTGTCATTATTGCACTACTTGCTAAGTTGCTTCTTTCGTTTCCAACTCTTTGCAGCCCTATAGACTGTGGCCTGCCAGGCTCCTCTGCCCATGAGATTATCCAGTAAGAATACTGGAGTGGTTGCCATGCCCTCTTCCAGGGGATCTTCTCCATCCAGGGATAAAACCTACATCTCTGATGTCTTCTGCATTGGCAGATGGGTTCTTTACCACTAGCACCATAGGGGAAGCCAGTTATTAGTTATATATAAAAAACGTATCATGAAAGTCTCTTATTATGCTAACATGGACTGATACCTTAGTTATATAAACCTTCCCTTCCCACATTTGACCCTGCAATTCGCTATTTCAATAACTTGTCTGCAATAAAACACAGAGGATATCTATCACTATAAAATACTAAAGATATTTTTATTTTACAGACAGTTAATTTTTAGATAAAAACATTCACGAGACATTATATATTATTTTAAATATGCATCTTCTAAATATATGAAGTGACTGTATTTTCATTACAAATGAGTAAACTATATTATTATTACCGAGAAATTAGTAGGTAATGTAAGCTTTGTCTTGAGTTTCTTCATTTAATACAGAGTTGAGAATTGGTAGCATTGAAGTGGCCCTTAACATATGGGCTTGAATAATAACTCTCTTTCTTTATTTATAGAAAATGCCCATTCAATTGCTATTGCATTAAACTTCTAAAGCAATATGCAGCATTATGGTTTATTAATTTTAATTCAATCCCTTCACTTTTGATGAATAATACAACTTCTTGTCTACTCTAATACACATAAAACAGAATCTGAAAATGTTACAACAGTGAAGTTTAATTCCTTCACTTTATCAGATATTTTCTTAATTTATATTTCCCCTTCATTTATTTTTCTTTGTTCATTTATCTTTCTACTACTGCTGAATGGAGTCTTAAAGTGTACTAAAATTGGTGCTTCAGTCAAAATTCATGCTTCTTTCAGCTTATGCTTCACACGTACAACTTTCTAAACCAGCGTCCTTTTGCTTCAACTGTCACATTTTAAAATAAATTAGAGACTCACCATCCACTGGCTATTGAAGTTCATGAATTAATTGACTTGAATGTTTTGGCTTTCTTTGATCTAAGCTATTTTCTCAGTAATACTGTGATTTACCTGACATTAAAGGGCAAACTGAGCAATGAGTTTCTGGAGCTACATTCCTATAAAAACGTCACCAGTATACCAATGAATGGCATTAATTGCACTTGGGATATTTACATAGAAAGAAGATGCTAATATAACATTTCTACTATATATCAAATGTCAGATATTATAATCAGTGTTATTTCAATGGAAAACATGATCATTTGGTTCTCTGCAGCAGATGTAATTACTATCTACTGTCTTCAGGCATTTTGGAGGATATCAGGAAAAGTCCATTAAGTATACTTAAAGAAAGTAAATAAAGTCTGATATTAGAATATACACTTTTCTATACCCAAACTCATTCAGGCTGTTGGCTGAATCCAGTTGATTATAGGCTAGTGGTCACCTTTTTTATTTTCCTGGCTTTCAGTTAGGGTGTACCCTTAATCCCTAGGGGTTTCCCAGGTGGCACTAGTGGTAAAGAACTCATCTGCTACTGCAGAAGACATAAGAGACTCAGATTCCAATCCCATGGAGGAGGGCATGGAAACCTACTGCAGTATTCTACCAGAGAATCCCATGGTCAGAGGAGCCAACTCAGGGATAAAACCTGAGTCTCCTCCACTGCAGGCAGATTCCTTAGCACTGAACCACCAGGAAAGCACAATTCAGGTCATTCTTTTTTAAGGTTTATAACCTAAATTACCTTCCCAGGTGCCACTAGCAGTAAAAGACTCATCTGCTAATATAGGAGATTTAAGAAACACAGTTTTGATCCCTGGGTCTGGAAGATCCCCTGAAGGAGGACATGGCAGCCCACTCCAGTATTCTTGCCTGGAGAATCTCATGACAGAGGAGCCAGGCAGACTATAGTCCATAGCGTCCCAAAAAGTCACACATGACTGCAGTGACTTAGCGCACATGCAACCTATACATCTACAAAGTTCCTTTTCCTGTATAATATAATATATTCACAGATTCCTTGAATTGACTCATGGTCATTTTGAGGGAGCCATTTTATCTAGCACACTAGGGCAATCTTTAGTTTTTCTGTAACCCATACATTGCTAAAATAATTTTTTGAATGAGCACTGAAATTTATGACCAAACAGCAATTTTTTTTTTGAATGAGCATTGAAACTGTAACACTAGAGTACATGGGAAAGAAAGTAGCTGTTATTAAAGAATAGATAAAATAAATCCACTGTGAGCTCAACTCTCAAAAAAAAAATATTTCTCGAAAATGGTATGCCATCTCAACTGAAAAATGAAACTTGTTAAAACATTAGGAATATTTTCTTTGTAAAGAAATCATGTCAAATGGTTAATGGTATTTTAAGACATTTTTCTAAAGATCTTCCTTTCAAAGTAAAAGCTTTCAAATAACTTTCATAAAGAATTCAGTTTATTTTGACATTTATTAAATACCTTGACTGTAGTGAAGTAAAGAAAATACTAACATTTAGAAACATTGCTCTCAACGAACTTAAATAGTTTCAAAGGAAGGCAAACAAAAAGCCATTAAGGCCTTAATACCAAACAAAAGTTTATGCCTTTTAACATTTCCCTAAGTCTTCTGTTTCCCTCAGTGTAGGTATGTGGATCATTCCTTCCCCTGCACCCCTTTTTATGAGTCCACTGCTTGCCATGGATATGTTTAGAGTACAGTATCTTACAGTCTGCAGAGACTTTAGATCCTGCACACTTCCCACCCCTCAATTTAGAGGGCATGGCTGTACCTTTTAAGTTCTTAAAAGAAAATGTATCTAAGAACAAGAGACTTACCCAACCTACTCAGTTTCAAGAGCTTTTTAACACATTATATATAACATCTCTAAAATGGTAGTTTAAAGAGAACATGATCATCCCTGCACAATTTCTATATCAAAATACAGTTAGTTATTCACTACATTTCTATATTTCAAAAACTTGGGAAGAGGCTACTTAGGATGCAATATTTAACTTCAATTTAGCATATAATGTACCAGTTAATATACATTAGGTAGATTTTAGTCTTATGAGGTTTCCATCTGAATTAAGGAAATTAAGAGAAATTGAGGAATTAAGAAAATCTGGAAGGCAATTCTTCCTTATATTTTGAGGGAGCCATTTTATCTAGCACACTAGGGCAATCTTTAGTTTTTCTGTAACCCATACATTGCTAAAATAATTTTTTGAATGAGCACTGAAATTTATGACCAAACAGCAATTTTTTTTTTGAATGAGCATTGAAACTGTAACACTAGAGTACATGGGAAAGAAAGTAGCTGTTATTAAAGAATAGATAAAATAAATCCACTGTGAGCTCAACTCTCAAAAAAAAAATATTTCTCGAAAATGGTATGCCATCTCAACTGAAAAATGAAACTTGTTAAAACATTAGGAATATTTTCTTTGTAAAGAAATCATGTCAAATGGTTAATGGTATTTTAAGACATTTTTCTAAAGATCTTCCTTTCAAAGTAAAAGCTTTCAAATAACTTTCATAAAGAATTCAGTTTATTTTGACATTTATTAAATACCTTGACTGTAGTGAAGTAAAGAAAATACTAACATTTAGAAACATTGCTCTCAACGAACTTAAATAGTTTCAAAGGAAGGCAAACAAAAAGCCATTAAGGCCTTAATACCAAACAAAAGTTTATGCCTTTTAACATTTCCCTAAGTCTTCTGTTTCCCTCAGTGTAGGTATGTGGATCATTCCTTCCCCTGCACCCCTTTTTATGAGTCCACTGCTTGCCATGGATATGTTTAGAGTACAGTATCTTACAGTCTGCAGAGACTTTAGATCCTGCACACTTCCCACCCCTCAATTTAGAGGGCATGGCTGTACCTTTTAAGTTCTTAAAAGAAAATGTATCTAAGAACAAGAGACTTACCCAACCTACTCAGTTTCAAGAGCTTTTTAACACATTATATATAACATCTCTAAAATGGTAGTTTAAAGAGAACATGATCATCCCTGCACAATTTCTATATCAAAATACAGTTAGTTATTCACTACATTTCTATATTTCAAAAACTTGGGAAGAGGCTACTTAGGATGCAATATTTAACTTCAATTTAGCATATAATGTACCAGTTAATATACATTAGGTAGATTTTAGTCTTATGAGGTTTCCATCTGAATTAAGGAAATTAAGAGAAATTGAGGAATTAAGAAAATCTGGAAGGCAATTCTTCCTTATATTTTTGTGCAACTAATAAAATATTTAGCTTCCCTGGATCTCATCCAATAAATGTCACTAAATAAAAAAGAAAAAAAAAAAAAAAGAAGAAAACAAAACAAAACAGGAAAAAGGAAAAAGTGACCTATATCTTTTTCCAAGAGACCACAGGTATATGTACGCTAATAATAGCAACTGAGCAACTGAAAAAGACTTAGTTTATGTTTTACTATTAAGGATTGAGAATATTTTTTATAAATAGATAAGAATAAACCTGGACTTTGCTTATGTTTCTTTACATATGTCACTGAGAACAGAGCCTAATAAGGATTAAAGGAAGTGCAGATGGAGTGGTAGTAAAGAATCTGCCTGCCATTTCAGGAGGTATAGGAGAAGTGCGTTCAACCCTTGGGTCCTAAGGATCCCCTGGAGAAGGAAATGACAACCCACTCCAGTATTTATGTGTGGTAAATCCCATAGATAGAGGAGCCTGATGGGCTACATTCCATGGGGTTGCAAGTGTTGACAGGACTGAACAACCAAGTACACATATACACACTCACAGGACTGCTAATATGAATCCAGTTTTTGAGCTGCGCAGAACACTGTTTAAAGTTACAGGAAGACTATACAATACTAATTCCACACTCCAGAAAGATACTTCAAGGATGCTAAACACCACCAAAAATATTATTTGGATATTCCTTTTTATCTACTCCTTTCTTACAAATAAACAGTGAAGAAAGAGTAGACTTTTCTAGAGATGAGATAGCCCAGGTTTGTCTTTTCTTTTCTTTTTTTTCTACAGCAAGTAAACACGACATTTTGTTTCCTGGCTTTTAGTCACATCAGGTAGGTGCTTGCTCACTTGACTGACAGGTCTTGCATAGCAGCCTATTCACAACATGTGATTTTGACAATCAAGGTTCAAGATCAGAATGAAACCAATCATAAGGTTGCCTTCCTCTTGAACCTCCAAGTTGGAAGTCTAGGGCAACTAAAAACCTAGTTAAGGGACTGATTTCAGAACTGGCCTAAGTTAGCTGAGTTATCATCTGGTAGTTTTTTGTTCTGTCTTGTTTACTATTTGTTTTCTTTTTTATTTTTCTTCAATCTTACCTTCAAGATAGAAAGTCTATTAAGGCATAGTGGCAGCCAATAAATGTCACTAAATAAAAAAAAAAAAAAAGAAGAAAACAAAACAAAACAGGAAAAAGGAAAAAGTGACCTATATCTTTTTCCAAGAGACCACAGGTATATGTACGCTAATAATAGCAACTGAGCAACTGAAAAAGACTTAGTTTATGTTTTACTATTAAGGATTGAGAATATTTTTTATAAATAGATAAGAATAAACCTGGACTTTGCTTATGTTTCTTTACATATGTCACTGAGAACAGAGCCTAATAAGGATTAAAGGAAGTGCAGATGGAGTGGTAGTAAAGAATCTGCCTGCCATTTCAGGAGGTATAGGAGAAGTGCGTTCAACCCTTGGGTCCTAAGGATCCCCTGGAGAAGGAAATGACAATCCACTCCAGTATTTATGTGTGGTAAATCCCATAGATAGAGGAGCCTGATGGGCTACATTCCATGGGGTTGCAAGTGTTGACAGGACTGAACAACCAAGTACACATATACACACTCACAGGACTGCTAATATGAATCCAGTTTTTGAGCTGCGCAGAACACTGTTTAAAGTTACAGGAAGACTATACAATACTAATTCCACACTCCAGAAAGATACTTCAAGGATGCTAAACACCACCAAAAATATTATTTGGATATTCCTTTTTATCTACTCCTTTCTTACAAATAAACAGTGAAGAAAGAGTAGACTTTTCTAGAGATGAGATAGCCCAGGTTTGTCTTTTCTTTTCTTTTTGTTCTACAGCAAGTAAACACGACATTTTGTTTCCTGGCTTTTAGTCACATCAGGTAGGTGCTTGCTCACTTGACTGACAGGTCTTGCATAGCAGCCTATTCACAACATGTGATTTTGACAATCAAGGTTCAAGATCAGAATGAAACCAATCATAAGGTTGCCTTCCTCTTGAACCTCCAAGTTGGAAGTCTAGGGCAACTAAAAACCTAGTTAAGGGACTGATTTCAGAACTGGCCTAAGTTAGCTGAGTTATCATCTGGTAGTTTTTTGTTCTGTCTTGTTTACTATTTGTTTTCTTTTTTATTTTTCTTCAATCTTACCTTCAAGATAGAAAGTCTATTAAGGCATAGTGGCAGCCAGGGTATTATAGTTTTGATTGTTCTTAGAAATTGTTTCAGCTTTGTGTGCATGGACATGGGCACACATGTGTGTGGAGCTGAATATTTTGATGCTTACTTTCCTTTAAGACTTCAGTTTCCGGCTTAAAGATCATTTTTCTTAATGGAGATGAAAGATCCTAAAGATCCTAAAAATCACTTGGTCAGTATCTATTAACAAAACAATATCTAGACAGAAAACATTCTTTCTAGAATCATCAGATAAAACAGAAACAAATACAACAAAACAACTGTTGTTTCTTTTTTTTTTTTTTGATCTTTGTTAGAAACCCCAGTTCATTTTATGTCTCCTTCTTTTTACGTTACCCAGAGCTCATATAAAACTTTAGATTTAACTTTTTATTTCTCCATGTTTATGAATCTTCCATTTTGTAAGTCTGATTAAAAAAAAAAATCCATGCTCAAATAAGAAACCTCTCTTTCCTTCTCATTTGCATTAATGTTGTCAAGATTACTTTTTAAAGACTTACATTCTCATGAGTCACAGTGTAAAAGGACTTTTTTTTTAACTTTATTCCATTCAACACAAAAAGAATTGGTGAGTGACAGGAAAGTCATATGACTCTTAAATGTCTGAATGAAGCTTTGATATTATCGAGCAGAATTTGGACATTCTATACATAAGTAAACTGACAGAGATTAAGTGATTTGTATCAAATCACTGGATAGGATATGGACTTAGGCTCAGCTGTTTGATTTAGCATTTAATATTTCTGGTGAAAAACTGTTATGATTGAGTCACTAATAGGGATTGAAAGAAACACGATTCATAGTTAGAAACTAGAAAATCATTTTTCAAACTCAAGAAAACCTATATGAATAGACTGATCTTATGCCCACCAATGAAAGTAAATACAGGAATTATTAGCTTGTTATTTTAAAAATTGGGGGAATAAATTTGAAATATTTTATGAAATGGGGAAAGCAGTTAAGTGTACCTGGTTGATAAAGAAAAGAGAGAGAAAACAGGATGGTTTTAAATTTCAATAAAAACAAATCTAATTAGCCTTTTTTTTTTACTATTTGTTTTCTTTTTTATTTTTCTTCAATCTTACCTTCAAGATAGAAAGTCTATTAAGGCATAGTGGCAGCCAGGGTATTATAGTTTTGATTGTTCTTAGAAATTGTTTCAGCTTTGTGTGCATGGACATGGGCACACATGTGTGTGGAGCTGAATATTTTGATGCTTACTTTCCTTTAAGACTTCAGTTTCCGGCTTAAAGATCATTTTTCTTAATGGAGATGAAAGATCCTAAAGATCCTAAAAATCACTTGGTCAGTATCTATTAACAAAACAATATCTAGACAGAAAACATTCTTTCTAGAATCATCAGATAAAACAGAAACAAATACAACAAAACAACTGTTGTTTCTTTTTTTTTTTTTTGATCTTTGTTAGAAACCCCAGTTCATTTTATGTCTCCTTCTTTTTACGTTACCCAGAGCTCATATAAAACTTTAGATTTAACTTTTTATTTCTCCATGTTTATGAATCTTCCATTTTGTAAGTCTGATTAAAAAAAAAAATCCATGCTCAAATAAGAAACCTCTCTTTCCTTCTCATTTGCATTAATGTTGTCAAGATTACTTTTTAAAGACTTACATTCTCATGAGTCACAGTGTAAAAGGACTTTTTTTTTAACTTTATTCCATTCAACACAAAAAGAATTGGTGAGTGACAGGAAAGTCATATGACTCTTAAATGTCTGAATGAAGCTTTGATATTATCGAGCAGAATTTGGACATTCTATACATAAGTAAACTGACAGAGATTAAGTGATTTGTATCAAATCACTGGATAGGATATGGACTTAGGCTCAGCTGTTTGATTTAGCATTTAATATTTCTGGTGAAAAACTGTTATGATTGAGTCACTAATAGGGATTGAAAGAAACACGATTCATAGTTAGAAACTAGAAAATCATTTTTCAAACTCAAGAAAACCTATATGAATAGACTGATCTTATGCCCACCAATGAAAGTAAATACAGGAATTATTAGCTTGTTATTTTAAAAATTGGGGGAATAAATTTGAAATATTTTATGAAATGGGGAAAGCAGTTAAGTGTACCTGGTTGATAAAGAAAAGAGAGAGAGAAAACAGGATGGTTTTAAATTTCAATAAAAACAAATCTGAAAATCTATTATAGACTTATTCCATAAAAACTATTCTTAAGGTCTAATATTCTCAAGACTATTCTATGAAGACATAGTTTGATATAATTTCCCAGGTTAGAACTGTCTTTAAAGCACTTCAGCCAAACTAGAAATTTTCATACACTTGACATACTGGATGAAATGAAATTCCCATTTGCTTCTCATCAGCTCTGACATGAGCACAAACAGCTACAGAATGTCTATTGTAATTATGATTAGAATTTCAAAAATAAACATGGGAAATTTCCATACTAACTAGAAAATGTTGACAAACCATATGTCACAAAATTTGAGATATTTATCATTTAAAAATATTATACTGAAAACTCAATCCCAAAAGCCATACTTAAGACAAAGATTTTGCTAAATTGCAAGAAAGAACCCTCTATAGAAACCAAATAAACCAGTCATAAAGTGGTATTAGAGCATCAGTCCAGTTGTTCAGTTGTTTCTGACCCTTTGTGACCCCATGTACTTCAGCATGGCAGACTTCTCTGTCCTTCATCATTTCCTGGAGCTTGCTCAAACTCATCTCCATTGGCTAAGTGGTGCCCTCTGACCATATCATCCTCTGTTGCTCCCTTCTCCCTCTGCCTTCTATTTTGTCAACTTCAGGGTCTTTTCCAATGAGTCACCTTTTGCATCAAGTGGTCAAAATATGGGAGCTTCAGCCTCAGCATCAGTCTTTCCAGATACTTGAAGTATTGCGAGTATGATTTCCTATAAGATTGCTGGTTTGATCTTTCCCAGATTGAAGGGTCTCGATCTATCCCAGCAAGTTCAAAGGGGGTCAATTTTTCATATCAACCTTCTTTATGCTAACCCTTACATCCAAACTACTTGTTAGCTACCTCTTACATCCAAACATTATTGGAATGACCTGCTTTATATGAATAGACTGATCTTATGCCCACCAATGAAAGTAAATACAGGAATTATTAGCTTGTTATTTTAAAAATTGGGGGAATAAATTTGAAATATTTTATGAAATGGGGAAAGCAGTTAAGTGTACCTGGTTGATAAAGAAAAGAGAGAGAGAAAACAGGATGGTTTTAAATTTCAATAAAAACAAATCTGAAAATCTATTATAGACTTATTCCATAAAACTATTCTTAAGGTCTAATATTCTCAAGACTATTCTATGAAGACATAGTTTGATATAATTTCCCAGGTTAGAACTGTCTTTAAAGCACTTCAGCCAAACTAGAAATTTTCATACACTTGACATACTGGATGAAATGAAATTCCCATTTGCTTCTCATCAGCTCTGACATGAGCACAAACAGCTACAGAATGTCTATTGTAATTATGATTAGAATTTCAAAAATAAACATGGGAAATTTCCATACTAACTAGAAAATGTTGACAAACCATATGTCACAAAATTTGAGATATTTATCATTTAAAAATATTATACTGAAAACTCAATCCCAAAAGCCATACTTAAGACAAAGATTTTGCTAAATTGCAAGAAAGAACCCTCTATAGAAACCAAATAAACCAGTCATAAAGTGGTATTAGAGCATCAGTCCAGTTGTTCAGTTGTTTCTGACCCTTTGTGACCCCATGTACTTCAGCATGGCAGACTTCTCTGTCCTTCATCATTTCCTGGAGCTTGCTCAAACTCATCTCCATTGGCTAAGTGGTGCCCTCTGACCATATCATCCTCTGTTGCTCCCTTCTCCCTCTGCCTTCTATTTTTGTCAACTTCAGGGTCTTTTCCAATGAGTCACCTTTTTGCATCAAGTGGTCAAAATATGGGAGCTTCAGCCTCAGCATCAGTCTTTCCAAAGAATATTCAGGGATGATTTCCTTTAAGATTGACTGGTTTGATCTCCTAGCAGTTCAAGGGACTCTCAAGAGTCATATCCAACAGCACAGTTCAAAAGCATCAATTTTTCAGCTCTCAGCCTTCTTTATGCTCCACCTCTTACATCCAAACATGACTATTGGAAAAACCATAGCTTTGATTATACAGACCTTCATTGGCAAAGTGATGCCTCTGCTTTTCAATATACAGTTTAGCTCTGACATAGCTTTTCTTCCAAGAAACCAAGCAAGCAGGTCATAAAGTAGTATTAGAGCACAAATGGATTTGAATATGATGAGACCTCAAAAACTAAACAGAGTGATGAGGAAGTTTATACCAAGGNTATATTAAAACTTCATTTAGACAGCTATACAAAAATAGAACTAGGACATTGCAATAGTTCATTTTGAGCTTTGAAAACAGATTCAGGAAAGACCTGGATTACTCTTTCACCTAAATGGCTGGATTCATGTAAAGGAATAACAAAGATGTCAAAAATCAGGCACTGACTGACTTCAGTTCTAACTCGTTGTACAGGCTAATGGGTACCAGAATTAACAAAGTATAACCCAGTAAATTTAAACCCAGTTTGTTCCCTTTGAAGTGAAGTTTTCAAATAAAATCCAAAAACCTTATTAGACTACATTCCAAACCTTAATAGTTAATTACTTAAAATAGAAAAAAAATTATACGAACACTATGAAAAAAATCTTTCCTATGAAAAGCTCGCTATGAATTATCTAAATAAGCAACAGTGAAATAATAAAAGAAATTTTCCAGCACCTAAATAAACACTTAAATACTCAGACCAACAGTACTCAAGTAATGCAAGAAAAATATAATTGAGAGTTACAAAATCATCTATCATTCACTCTGCAAATATTCTAGTTGTTTAAAAGAACAAAGATCAAATTTCCTAGTCGTCCTCTTTTGGCTTGCTCAAACTCATCTCCATTGGCTAAGTGGTGCCCTCTGACCATATCATCCTCTGTTGCTCCCTTCTCCCTCTGCCTTCTATTTTTGTCAACTTCAGGGTCTTTTCCAATGAGTCACCTTTTTGCATCAAGTGGTCAAAATATGGGAGCTTCAGCCTCAGCATCAGTCTTTCCAAAGAATATTCAGGGATGATTTCCTTTAAGATTGACTGGTTTGATCTCCTAGCAGTTCAAGGGACTCTCAAGAGTCATATCCAACAGCACAGTTCAAAAGCATCAATTTTTCAGCTCTCAGCCTTCTTTATGCTCCACCTCTTACATCCAAACATGACTATTGGAAAAACCATAGCTTTGATTATACAGACCTTCATTGGCAAAGTGATGCCTCTGCTTTTCAATATACAGTTTAGCTCTGACATAGCTTTTCTTCCAAGAAACCAAGCAAGCAGGTCATAAAGTAGTATTAGAGCACAAATGGATTTGAATATGATGAGACCTCAAAAACTAAACAGAGTGATGAGGAAGTTTATTCCAAGTTTATATTAAAAGTTCATTTGGACAGCTATACAAAAATAGAACTAGGACATTGCAATAGTTCATTTTGAGCTTTGAAAACAGATTCAGGAAAGACCTGGATTACTCTTTCACCTAAATGGCTGGATTCATGTAAAGGAATAACAAAGATGTCAAAAATCAGGCACTGACTGACTTCAGTTCTAACTCGTTGTACAGGCTAATGGGTACCAGAATTAACAAAGTATAACCCAGTAAATTTAAACCCAGTTTGTTCCCTTTGAAGTGAAGTTTTCAAATAAAATCCAAAAACCTTATTAGACTACATTCCAAACCTTAATAGTTAATTACTTAAAATAGAAAAAAAATTATACGAACACTATGAAAAAAATCTTTCCTATGAAAAGCTCGCTATGAATTATCTAAATAAGCAACAGTGAAATAATAAAAGAAATTTTCCAGCACCTAAATAAACACTTAAATACTCAGACCAACAGTACTCAAGTAATGCAAGAAAAATATAATTGAGAGTTACAAAATCATCTATCATTCACTCTGCAAATATTCTAGTTGTTGGAAATGTCAGTGAACAGAAGAGATCAAATTTCCTACCTCCATGGAGCTTAAATTCTAGTAAAGGCAGACATAATATATTAGTAAGCTACATATTAGAAGATTATAAATGCTAAGGAGAGGAGCAACAAAGAGAATTCTGGAGGGTAAAAGGTTGGCTTCTACTTTAAAATAATACAGTTTAAGGAGGATCTCCTAAAAAATGCAATACTGTGGCTAGAACAGAAAAACATAATGGAGGGGCAGTATAATATCTAAGAAAAATTATCCCATTTAGAAACATAACCTATTTGCTTTATTTCAAAATATATACTCCCATCTTAAAGTTTTTAATGTCAACAGAAGTTGTAAAAATTGTAGATAAAGCCAGGGAGAAAAGCAAAATTCCTAACAAAGGGTCATGCAACTTTGTCTTCTCAAGTATAGTTAATACGACAATACAGAACAGTTTTCAAGTCTAGAAGAAGAAAACTGTGTGTATAGAATTCTAAATGATCCAAAAATGTCATTCATTTTTGACAAACATGAAAGCCATTTTTGTTTATGCTTGAGTTCAGGAATTGTCTTATTTAAAAAATACCTGAAAAATTACCAAAATATCTAAAATTACCTAAAAAATATGAAATATGTATTGAAGAAATACATTGAAAGATTAATCAGACATCTGAACAATGAAAACTTATGGTATAGGGAATAGCTCATGTGAAAGATGAAACAATTTTTTACTAAATAATTATGGTGAATATATAATACAACAATGTGTGTGTAAGTCATTCAGTCATGTCCAACTCTTTGCAACCCCACAGAGTGTAGCCTGACGGGCTTTTCTGTCCACAGAATTCTCCAGGCAAGAATACTGGAGTGGGTTGTCATGCCCTTCTACAGGGAGATCTTCCTCACCCAGGGATCGAACCCAGGTTTCTTGCATTGCAAGAGGACTCTACCATCTGGAAAGGTTAAAATTATTTTTCAAGTGAATAGGTGTATTTCTGTCTTTAGTTGGTTCACTGGTGGCACCTATTTACGGGTAATATGTCCTTTTGTTCCTGATTATCACGGTCTTGGTTGAAATTTGTACTTGGAGAAAAGAAAAGAAAAGAAACATACTGCACTTTCTCAATCACTTAGTCCTGTCCACCTCTTTGCAGTACCATGAACCACAGCACGCCAGTCTCTTCTGTCCTCCACCATCTGTTGAAGTAGGTAAGGCTACCTAACCATGTCATCTTCTGCACCCTCTTCTGCTTTTGAAGTTAAGTTTTCCCAGCATCAGTTTTTGTTTTTGTTTTTTTTTCAAGTTGGCTCTTCGCCTCAGGTGGCCAAAGTATTGGAGCTTCAGCATCAGTTCTTCCAATGAATATTTGGGGCTGATTTCCTTTTGGATTGACTAACTTGATCTCTTTGCTGTCCAAGCGACTCTGAAGAGTCTTTTCTGGCACCATAATTTGAAAGTATCAATTATTGGGGGCTTAGTCTTCTTTATGGTCCAACTCTCACATCCATATATGACTACTGGGGAAAAACCATAGCTTTGCCTACATTAATCTTTATTAATAAAGTTATCTCTGCTTTATAATGCTCTGTCTAGGTTTGCTATAGCTTTTCTTCCAAGGAGCAAGCATCTTTTAATTTCACGGCTGCAGTCATCATCCATAATGATTTTGGAGCCTAAGAGTATAAAATCTATAACTGCTTCCACTTGTTTTCCTTCTGTTTGCCATAAAGTGATGGGACCAGATACAATGATATTATTCTTTTTTTTTCAGTGTTAAGTTTTAAACCACTCAATTAAATGCCTAGCTTGTAATATCCTCTTTATCTTTCTTCTATGGTATAGGGAATAGCTCATGTGAAAGATGAAACAATTTTTTACTAAATAATTATGGTGAATATATAATACAACAATGTGTGTGTAAGTCATTCAGTCATGTCCAACTCTTTGCAACCCCACAGAGTGTAGCCTGACGGCTTTTCTGTCCACAGAATTCTCCAGGCAAGAATACTGGAGTGGGTTGTCATGCCCTTCTACAGGGAGATCTTCCTCACCCAGGGATCGAACCCAGGTTTCTTGCATTGCAAGAGGACTCTACCATCTGGAAAGGTTAAAATTATTTTTCAAGTGAATAGGTGTATTTCTGTCTTTAGTTGGTTCACTGGTGGCACCTATTTACGGGTAATATGTCCTTTTGTTCCTGATTATCACGGTCTTGGTTGAAATTTGTACTTGGAGAAAAGAAAAGAAAAGAAACATACTGCACTTTCTCAATCACTTAGTCCTGTCCACCTCTTTGCAGTACCATGAACCACAGCACGCCAGTCTCTTCTGTCCTCCACCATCTGTTGAAGTAGGTAAGGCTACCTAACCATGTCATCTTCTGCACCCTCTTCTGCTTTTGAAGTTAAGTTTTCCCAGCATCAGTTTTTGTTTTTGTTTTTTTTTCAAGTTGGCTCTTCGCCTCAGGTGGCCAAAGTATTGGAGCTTCAGCATCAGTTCTTCCAATGAATATTTGGGGCTGATTTCCTTTTGGATTGACTAACTTGATCTCTTTGCTGTCCAAGCGACTCTGAAGAGTCTTTTCTGGCACCATAATTTGAAAGTATCAATTATTGGGGGCTTAGTCTTCTTTATGGTCCAACTCTCACATCCATATATGACTACTGGGGAAAAACCATAGCTTTGCCTACATTAATCTTTATTAATAAAGTTATCTCTGCTTTATAATGCTCTGTCTAGGTTTGCTATAGCTTTTCTTCCAAGGAGCAAGCATCTTTTAATTTCACGGCTGCAGTCATCATCCATAATGATTTTGGAGCCTAAGAGTATAAAATCTATAACTGCTTCCACTTGTTTTCCTTCTGTTTGCCATAAAGTGATGGGACCAGATACAATGATATTATTATTTTTTTTTCAGTGTTAAGTTTTAAACCACTCAATTAAATGCCTAGCTTGTAATATCCTCTTTATCTTTCTTCTATGGAAACTTCATTGAATTCCATTTTGTGCATTAGGTTGCTACCAGTCTTTGCAACCTTATACAAACCTAATGCTTGAGATTTCTTGGACCACCCAGATCATTTAAAGCCCAAATACAAGAAAGCAAGATGCTAATCCCTGCAATTACGACTTTGCCCTCTTTGTTTCTGAGCTCTTAATCTGTTCATAAACACACACACACAGACATATAAATGTACAGACATATGTGTGAATATACACACACACACACACACATATAGTTTCCTTAACAAATTACTGTAAACATAGTGGCTTAAAACAATAGAAATCTATTATCTTGAAGAAATAAATCTAAATGAATCTGCAAGGATCCATTTACTCTGAAATCTCTAGTATTTCCTTATATTTCTAGCTTGTGAGGTTGTACTTCCCTCTATCATATTTGAAGCCACCAGAAAAGCATCTTCAAACTCTCTCTGCTTCCATTATTGTAACTCCTTCGCTAATTCTCTTTATAAAGACGCTTGATCACTATGGCCATCCAAATAATCCAGGATAATCAAAATCCTTAATCTAGTTACATACACAACATCCTTTTCCCATGTAAGCTAATACTATAGAGATTAAATGGCAATCAGCCAATAATGAATATTGGGGCGACTAACTTGATCTCTTTGCTGTCCAAGCGACTCTGAAGAGTCTTTTCTGGCACCATAATTTGAAAGTATCAATTATTGGGGGCTTAGTCTTCTTTATGGTCCAACTCTCACATCCATATATGACTACTGGGGAAAAACCATAGCTTTGCCTACATTAATCTTTATTAATAAAGTTATCTCTGCTTTATAATGCTCTGTCTAGGTTTGCTATAGCTTTTCTTCCAAGGAGCAAGCATCTTTTAATTTCACGGCTGCAGTCATCATCCATAATGATTTTGGAGCCTAAGAGTATAAAATCTATAACTGCTTCCACTTGTTTTCCTTCTGTTTGCCGTAAAGTGATGGGACCAGATACAATGATATTATTATTTTTTTTTCAGTGTTAAGTTTTAAACCACTCAATTAAATGCCTAGCTTGTAATATCCTCTTTATCTTTCTTCTATGGAAACTTCATTGAATTCCATTTTGTGCATTAGGTTGCTACCAGTCTTTGCAACCTTATACAAACCTAATGCTTGAGATTTCTTGGACCACCCAGATCATTTAAAGCCCAAATACAAGAAAGCAAGATGCTAATCCCTGCAATTACGACTTTGCCCTCTTTGTTTCTGAGCTCTTAATCTGTTCATAAACACACACACACAGACATATAAATGTACAGACATATGTGTGAATATACACACACACACACACACATATAGTTTCCTTAACAAATTACTGTAAACATAGTGGCTTAAAACAATAGAAATCTATTATCTTGAAGAAATAAATCTAAATGAATCTGCAAGGATCCATTTACTCTGAAATCTCTAGTATTTCCTTATATTTCTAGCTTGTGAGGTTGTACTTCCCTCTATCATATTTGAAGCCACCAGAAAAGCATCTTCAAACTCTCTCTGCTTCCATTATTGTAACTCCTTCGCTAATTCTCTTTATAAAGACGCTTGATCACTATGGCCATCCAAATAATCCAGGATAATCAAAATCCTTAATCTAGTTACATACACAACATCCTTTTCCCATGTAAGCTAATACTATAGAGATTAGGACACAGACTCTGGGGGCGGGGTGCATTATTCAGCCTAATAATATGTGTGTGTCTTTGTGTGGACATGTATACCAAGGTAACCCAGTTGCAATGCAAAAATTCATCATTTCAGTCTTTCTTCTTCTTCTTCTTCTTTTCTTGTTTTTTTTTTAGTGTTAGGCTATTGACTACTTTACAGATTAAAAATCAAGTGAACATTGATTTCTGGTTATCTTAGGAAGAACTGCCATTAGAAAATTCATATGAACAATTACTCAATGAATATGGGCAATTAGCTTTTCTATGCAGAATGCAAGTTTTACAAATTTCTATTCTTGGAGTTAATTAATATAGACATATTCAATACCTCAACTTATACCTATAAAAAACAGATCTAATAAATAAAAATCACTGAGAGCTTATAGAAGAATTTATCTGAGAGAGAAGATATAAAAACTTCATAACAGATTTTAGGTTTATTTTAGCTTTTAGAAACCTTCAAATCCCCTTCCAGCATGCAGAAAGTGCTCCTTGAGCAATTTTAAATTCTCAGGTGCTTTCACTCAAGAGAAGGTTGGGAAGATTTTTTGCCTGTGGACATTAAGAACACTAAATCCTATAGTACAAACCACCACTTAGATTTCTGAGCTTTTCACTACCGTGTTCTGGAAGATCTCTCATTGAGGAGCATTCTAAAATAACTTTAGAATGACATATGATTTAAATACACATAGAAATAGTTGCTTTAAAAAGCTTTCAAAAGCACCTGACTCTAATTACTAATACCAACAAAGTAAACATGATGTATAATCATGGTGATAATCTGTAAAAGGAAATAGGTACTAAGAGAAACACTGCTACACTGCTATAACATCAAGGAGAAGCAGACTAGAGGGCAAAGGGAGGTGTGGTTTAGTTCGATAACCTCAGACACATAGAGATTATTATTGTCATCACCAGGATTGGTGGTGATATTATAAATCAATTTCCTGAATGATAAATGATCCTGAACTAGAGTCTGAGAATTTGAACGCTCTTTGTAGGCATGTGCAGTGAATTATGGAGAAAGGATGTTATACCAGTAGCCTGCCTTGTGAGGTCAACACTGCAGGATTTTGTATATCATATGCTGAAAACTGGTTATCTGTAGAGATGGGAGTGCAAGTAATGGAAGGAAAATAAAGAATGCACTGTGATCACACAGTATGTCTGCATTATGGGTATAAATGAGAAAAAGGCAGAAGATCAGGAAACTGCAGTCACTGTGTCCATGTAGATTTTTCTTTCCATCTAGGAAAAGAAAGCACTTATTTCTTTCTATTTTATTTTTATTTTTTTTGTAATGGATAAAAGCCCAAGGGCATATAGAATAAATGAGAAAAATAAAATAACAGAAAGAATTAAGTCTCAAGTGGCTTGGCTAAGCAAATTTAAATGCCTGGCTGTGTTCTTTAAAAATGTACATTTGTTTTGTGTATGTTTTCTTTGCTTGGGACTTTGTTCAGAAACTTGTTATTTATTTTCTACTACTGACCACAGTTTCCACTTATTTATTTTTACTTAAATGAGTGAATTCTTCTAGGGTCAGTCTTTAGACATTCACATTCGTACGTCCAGTGATGTACAGATGACTTTATCCCAAAGCATAGTGCCAAAGACGATAAGTATTTTCTTTTCCTTAAGTCATTTAATAGCCACCTTGCAGAATTAGATGGTTGTTAACACATTGTTGAACTCCCATGGTATAACACAGTTCCATCTGACATGATTTGGGATCATTCACTAAGAAAAGTGACTGTCAAATTACATTCTCCTAAGATGCCCCTTATTCAATTTACATTTTTTGTGGTGAATTTTTAGCACAACCTTTTCTAGTATTAGTGAGCCTGGACATGAGAATAATCTGACATCCTACTAGTATGCATATCATCCTGACACTTGATTTTCCTAAGGGGATTCAAGAGTGCACCAAGCTGCCATGTTATTACAGTCTTTCAGGAAAGATCGCCTTTCAGGACATCAGACATTCAGAATGTAACGGGGAAATTTTAGTTCCTGCACATTTTTGTGAGTTTTTAAAACAACTAAAAATTTCCTGAACTAGAGTCTGAGAATTTGAACGCTCTTTGTAGGCATGTGCAGTGAATTATGGAGAAAGGATGTTATACCAGTAGCCTGCCTTGTGAGGTCAACACTGCAGGATTTTGTATATCATATGCTGAAAACTGGTTATCTGTAGAGATGGGAGTGCAAGTAATGGAAGGAAAATAAAGAATGCACTGTGATCACACAGTATGTCTGCATTATGGGTATAAATGAGAAAAAGGCAGAAGATCAGGAAACTGCAGTCACTGTGTCCATGTAGATTTTTCTTTCCATCTAGGAAAAGAAAGCACTTATTTCTTTCTATTTTATTTTTATTTTTTTTGTAATGGATAAAAGCCCAAGGGCATATAGAATAAATGAGAAAAATAAAATAACAGAAAGAATTAAGTCTCAAGTGGCTTAGCTAAGCAAATTTAAATGCCTGGCTGTGTTCTTTAAAAATGTACATTTGTTTTGTGTATGTTTTCTTTGCTTGGGACTTTGTTCAGAAACTTGTTATTTATTTTCTACTACTGACCACAGTTTCCACTTATTTATTTTTACTTAAATGAGTGAATTCTTCTAGGGTCAGTCTTTAGACATTCACATTCGTACGTCCAGTGATGTACAGATGACTCTATCCCAAAGCATAGTGCCAAAGACGATAAGTATTTTCTTTTCCTTAAGTCATTTAATAGCCACCTTGCAGAATTAGATGGTTGTTAACACATTGTTGAACTCCCATGGTATAACACAGTTCCATCTGACATGATTTGGGATCATTCACTAAGAAAAGTGACTGTCAAATTACATTCTCCTAAGATGCCCCTTATTCAATTTACATTTTTTGTGGTGAATTTTTAGCACAACCTTTTCTAGTATTAGTGAGCCTGGACATGAGAATAATCTGACATCCTACTAGTATGCATATCATCCTGACACTTGATTTTCCTAAGGGGATTCAAGAGTGCACCAAGCTGCCATGTTATTACAGTCTTTCAGGAAAGATCGCCTGAAGTGGTGTCAGGACATCAGACATTCAGCTCCAGCTGACACTAAAACATCACTAACAGAAAACAGTTGCTTTGGGCATATTTTTATTTGAGCCGTGACAACTCCATCTAATCAACTAAATGACAAACTTGTGGAAATAACATTAATCAATATCTTATTCTATTACTGTTGCCATTCTTTACATTATTCATTACTTATCCAGTTTTCTAGTTTGTTCAGACTGCCACTTTGGCATTTATGTTTAAAATTGATACAAAATGATTTCATTCCTTATCTTTAAGAGCAGTGTAATACAGACTCTTCATTTTCAAGAGCAACATAAATATCACGAGTGAATTTCAAAAGCTTCCTATATCTACTACTGTTTAGATCAACTTATATAACAAGAGAAACTAGCATGCATTTTATTTTATTTTTTTTAAGATTTATTTATTTTATTTATTTTTGGGCGGGGGTCGGGTTGGGGAGGGAGGGAAGCAGGCGGGCCACTTCTATTGGTCTTTCATTTCTCTATTTTCATCTGTCTTTGTTCTTTGGCTCCTGTGGGCCTCCCATCGCGGTGGCGTCTGTCGTCGTGGAGCGCCGGCTCTGGGCGCATGCACTCCAGAGCTCCGGCTCGGTAATTGGACACATCGGTCCAGCCGCTCCGCGGCACGTGGGATCTTCCCAGGCCAGGGATCGAACTGGCGCCCCTTGCACTGCAAGGCGGTGTCCTTACCCATTGGACCACCAGGGGAAGCCTAGCATGCATTTTAATGATCAAAATGTTTGCAAGAGAAATACAAAGCATTAAAGAGAAGAGACAATCCAAAACACAGATGGAGAGAAATAAAAGTTTAAATGTAGGACATTTATTTATATACTGATTATATTCATATATATATATATATATTATAACGGGTGCAGTGGTAGAGTCCACCTGCCAAATGAAGGAGACACAAGGGACGCGGGTTCGATCCCTGAGTCAATTAGTTTCTGGAGAAGGAAATGACAACCAAAACTCCAGTAATCACGTCTGGGAAATCCTATGGACAGAGGAGCCTATGGGGTTGCAAAGGAGTTGGACACAGCTTAAGAGACTAAAAGATAAAACTGCCTTTACATCCGTTATCATTACTATAGGACATAAGGATGGGTAAGGAAATACTCATGAAATATTGGCCTCCCAAATCATTTATGACCTACTTTGTTTCCCTCAAAAGCATATTTTTCAACCACTCTGAGGCTTACTATGGTACCATTTCTTACTAAAAAAAATTTGAGAATATTTGATGCACTATCGTTCCTTATGATTGGATTATATATCTTTTAGGTGAAAAGCCCTTTAAAAGCTTATTCTAAGAGAGAAAAAGTTTCTGACATCTTCAAGTTGCTATCTCTCTTTCTGACAGTCCCAACAGAGCCTCATACAGCTGCTTGATTTTCTCTCCTGACAGCAAGCCAAGCCAGCCACCAATTCAAGTGACAGAGAACTAAGTGGAACAGGGGAGTTTGAGAGAAGTGAAAGGAGATTTAAATAATAGCTTGAACATATTTCTTATAGCATCAAATACAATATATCATAGATCAAAACAATATATTCCAAATGTTTTGGCCATAATATCCAATTGTAGTCAAGCTTAGTCTAATTCTAATTCTACCATGTAACCTCAGATGCTCTCTTCTTCCACTATCTTATATAATTCTACCTATTATTATTTGACATTACAGGTATTACCACTTCATTTCAGAGGAAATAAATTGCAGAATATACTCATAGGATTTTAATTTATGGAGCAATGATGTGGAGATGCCAATGATATGGAAAGATTTCCATCAATTGCTTGTATTTCCTGAGAAAGGGGAGCATGCTACACCATGCAGGGTCATACAGAGATCCACCAAGCTTAGTCGAGAGGCAGAATCAGGAGCAATGAGGAAGCTTAGGTCAGAACTTCTGGTACTCAGGCTTCTGTGGAAATGCAAGACAGAGCAGAGTATAGGGTCTAGAGTTGGCTAGTTTGAATAATTCCTTTGAGCTTTCGGTTTTTGTTGCCTGGTACCTTGTCCTTAAATGATTTGGGGCAGAGTACAGAATACTGACTCAAGTGTAAATGTTAGCTAAGAAGTTTGCTGTGGCTATAGACTTAGGACTGATTGGTTTGTATAAGAAAGGCTTGCTCACAGACAGGTTGTTATTAGCTTTAGGAATTAAGATAAAACTGCCTTTACATCCGTATCATTACTATAGGACATAAGGATGGGTAAGGAAATACTCATGAAATATTGGCCTCCCAAATCATTTATGACCTACTTTGTTTCCCTCAAAAGCATATTTTTCAACCACTCTGAGGCTTACTATGGTACCATTTCTTACTAAAAAAAATTTGAGAATATTTGATGCACTATCGTTCCTTATGATTGGATTATATATCTTTTAGGTGAAAAGCCCTTTAAAAGCTTATTCTAAGAGAGAAAAGTTTCTGACATCTTCAAGTTGCTATCTCTCTTTCTGACAGTCCCAACAGAGCCTCATACAGCTGCTTGATTTTCTCTCCTGACAGCAAGCCAAGCCAGCCACCAATTCAAGTGACAGAGAACTAAGTGGAACAGGGGAGTTTGAGAGAAGTGAAAGGAGATTTAAATAATAGCTTGAACATATTTCTTATAGCATCAAATACAATATATCATAGATCAAAACAATATATTCCAAATGTTTTGGCCATAATATCCAATTGTAGTCAAGCTTAGTCTAATTCTAATTCTACCATGTAACCTCAGATGCTCTCTTCTTCCACTATCTTATATAATTCTACCTATTATTATTTGACATTACAGGTATTACCACTTCATTTCAGAGGAAATAAATTGCAGAATATACTCATAGGATTTTAATTTATGGAGCAATGATGTGGAGATGCCAATGATATGGAAAGATTTCCATCAATTGCTTGTATTTCCTGAGAAAGGGGAGCATGCTACACCATGCAGGGTCATACAGAGATCCACCAAGCTTAGTCGAGAGGCAGAATCAGGAGCAATGAGGAAGCTTAGGTCAGAACTTCTGGTACTCAGGCTTCTGTGGAAATGCAAGACAGAGCAGAGTATAGGGTCTAGAGTTGGCTAGTTTGAATAATTCCTTTGAGCTTTCGGTTTTTGTTGCCTGGTACCTTGTCCTTAAATGATTTGGGGCAGAGTACAGAATACTGACTCAAGTGTAAATGTTAGCTAAGAAGTTTGCTGTGGCTATAGACTTAGGACTGATTGGTTTGTATAAGAAAGGCTTGCTCACAGACAGGTTGTTATTAGCTTTAGGAATTAGGCATCCCTCCTCAGATCTATAAAGTCCTCAATGCCAGAGTTCCAAGAACACAGAAAACAACACAAAAGTTTTGTGAATGTAACTGACCATGTGATGAATGGATACCAAATAAATAAATGCTGAATTAAAGAAGTCATAAAAATAGGACTTTGTAAGAAATCAGACATTGAAAAGATTTCTGTGAAAGGCAGGTTTTTGGCTGGGTACTAGAACCAGTGTCAGTGGTTCCTATGATATCAATATATCAGTGCAACATCTGTATTCTTGGTGCTCTGGCATTGGCAACATCAGGATTTTTTTTCTTTCTCATAATGAAAGGGGGCATGACTAAAATAACAAAGTAACTGACCTAAAAGTAGCTTCCTCTCTTGAAAGCTTACACTTGGAAAGGATATGTATTTCACTGCATGAGTGTATTGAATAAAGTCATTGATGCAGGAACACTCATTTCCAGGTCTCAAAAAAAAAAAAAAAGTACCAACAAAAACCTTGCCTCAAACTCTGAGTTTAGAACTGTTAATATATGTTAGGGAAAACTTTTCATTTGGCAATAATTTTATAATTATGTATGAAGTACTAATCTCCCAAGCTCTCTGATTTTCAAGCGTCATACCTATAAATGCATGCAAACATTTCTTGGTTATTTTTATTTTCCCTTTCCCTTTTAAGAGAAATAGCTAAGACTTCATTCCAAAACAGCTTCCATTATCTATGCTCTAGACTGCCTCAAGATTTTCACTGTTGATAACTCACCCTCTATTCAGAGCCTCATGTATCATTCATATACTCTACACATACTTATTCAGTGCCTATTTTGTTATTGGCTCTGTCGAGGCTCTACAGCAATGGTGATGGAACACCAAGGGCAAGCTTTAGGAACATGGCACCTGCGAATGTGACCTTGTTTGGAAAAACTGTCTTTGCAGATTAAACTAAGAATTAAACTAAGAACCTCAAAATGTGATTATTCTATATTATCAGAGTTGGTCCTGGAATAACAATGATCTTTATAAGGGAAGAGAAGACATAGATAAAGGAGGAAGGGAAGACCAACTTAAGAAGGAGTCAGAGATGGGAACTGTGCTGCTATAAACCAAAGAACATCTGGAGTCACAGAAAGGCAAAGAAGGATTCTTTCTAAGTCTTTGGAAGAGTGTGCGTATCTTTAGGTTGAACTGATGGAAATGCTGATTGTATCATTTTGTTTACAGAAATGCCAACTTTTTACTGCTTGAACAACAAAACAAACTTTCAGAACTCTAATCTCAATAGATTTGACAAGTGATATAATTTTTTTGAATCAGGCTGTTTAAATGATATAAATATAAAGGAAAAAAATGGTATGTAAAAAGAGAACTGGAAACCCAGTTAGTTAGGGTGCAAATAGAGGAAGAGGTAGAAATATGTGGGATACTGAGAAGGAACAGTCAACCTCATGAGTCAGAACTATTATATAACAGACTTCACTGGTCCCACAAAGACGATAAAATAATCATGGATTTCAAATATATTCTAGCTGTCAAGAACTTATCTATATTATACAAAGAAGTCAAAACATTTAACATATATCACCATAAACAGAAGACAAATTATGACAACAGAAATTAAACTGTTTTGCCAAATTAGAAAGGAAAGCATATGTGCATAAAACATTTACATTTGACAAAATTAAGAATACGATATATAAATTTTTTCAGATACAGACCACCATATGCCTAATAGTGTGCTCTCCCATGTACAGTTATGCTATTGATATAGACAAATCTATATCTACCTCAGTACATTATAGATGGTAGCTAGAATGTATTCTTTCAGCAAGTTCTATTACCCATTCCCGTATTCTTTTACATCTTGCTTCTGATAACCATCCACCTCCTCCATAATAAACTCATCTACTAAGGAAAATAAATCACTTAGCCAAGTAATGGAATAAAAAGATAAAACCATGAAGGGAGACTTTAATACATGCTTCTAAGTATTTATGGGAATGCTTCCTTAAAGAAACCAGAAGTTTTCAAAGTAAAAATAATCAAGTAGTTTTAACATATTCTATTTAAATATATTTAATGATTTATTTTTATAGTATAGTACATTTTAAAATTCTTCTTTTTATATCCTTGTTCATTTCTAAGACATTTATACTCTTTGCTATTATATTTAGGTATTTGATTCCTTTTGAGCATTTTTTTTTTTTTTTGGTACATGGTTAAGGTAAGGGACTGATGCCATTCTTTTACACATCAATCCAGTGTTGCAGCAATTTTAGCTGAAAAGACTATTTTTTCCCCATTGGATGGTCTAAGTGCTCTTTGCAAAAATACAACTGACCACACATATATGGGTTTATTTTTGGACTCCTACTTCTTATCTGTAGATCTTTATCTCTATCCCTGTGCAAATATAACCTTGATTTGACTATCATTTTTTTGTAATAAAATTTGAAATATGAACTATGAGTTTTCCTACTTTTAGTTACATTGCTTTCAAATTTTACTACTATAAATAACATTTTGATGAGAATTATTTTTATAGCTTACTGAAACTTTCATTTTAAGCATGTCACAATTAAAATTATTGAGCCTAAAATAGAATAATATAAAACATATAAAAACAGTTTAAAAGTATAATTTTCTCTATATTTAACTGAAGTATATACCTTCATCTGCAATGTGGGAGACCTGGGTTTGATCCCTGCGTTGGGAAATAAACCCTGCAGGAGGTCACAGAAACACACCCAGTATTTTTGCCTGGAGAATTCCATGGACAGAGGCGTCTGGTGGGTTTCGTTCCATGGGTCACAAAGAGTTGGACATGACTGAGTGCAACACTGACTAATACTTTCACTTTTAATATATGAAAATAATAATTTATTTGAAAATATAACTTTCTATTTATTTAAATGGAATATATACTCCCCCAAATTTACTTTAATCTTAAATACTCCCAAGATTCTAGCTCCCAGAGTCTTTTTTTCAGAATTTTCTACTTCATATGTCCAATATAAATAATCTATCATTTTATATATAACATTTTTTTTCTATTTTTGCTGATCATCACTCTTGTTACATTACCTTTTTTTCCATTTTTTTTTAATTCTACTAAAAAAAAGCCCAAAACCTTTACTATGAAATTTTCCATCATTTTCTTCGCCCTAAATAGCCTCTGTAACACTTTTCTCTCTCTTTATCCTGATTGAAGGTAACCAGGCCTATGTGTTTTATCTACTATTAAACTATAATTTCCACAGTATTTGTATCAGTATCAATGCATACTTTTTTAATGCATAAAATAATCTCAAGTACTTGTTGCACAAATAAATTACATTTGTAGGTTACACAGAACTCCAAATAGCTTTGATCTCACAGTGCATGCTACCTATGATTAATTCATTCTGCAACAAGAAAACATCTTGCAAAAAAAGGAAAAGCTTTGAATTGATTCTGTTAAGGTGAACCATGTGAATTTTAGTACATGTTCAATGAACTGTTTGTAATGGTTTTCTCAAATATTAGGACATTGTGAAATCAAGCATAGCAAGATGCTCAGTATTTAAATCTCACCATAGAATTTAGTCATGCAAATCTGGTTTATTCATGTTTGAATATCAACTAACTTGATGATAATATCTGAATATCTATATTGAAATTAACTAGTATATGCATAATTAATTACAGGAACATATTAAAAATCAATATTTATAAACTATAATATTCCCTATTACACACTGCAAACATCATTAATAAATTTGTTGTAGGAAATCCATCTTGGACTAATGATTTGAAGGAGAAAAAAATCCATTCTTATTATTTCACTTCTAAGAGAAGCAAAGTATCTTGTTCCCAAGAAAGTAATATAGTTTTTCTAAGCTTTCATTTATGTATAATTTTTCTCTCTGTTTTGCTACATCTGTTATTCTTCTTTAATTTCTATTCGTTGATATCCTCTGGAGGAATAAGGCAATTAATTTGAAGAGGAAATACATTCAAAATCATAATTTATTTGAAAATATAACTTTCTATTTATTTAAATGGAATATATACTCCCCCAAATTTACTTTAATCTTAAATACTCCCAAGATTCTAGCTCCCAGAGTCTTTTTTTCAGAATTTTCTACTTCATATGTCCAATATAAATAATCTATCATTTTATATATAACATTTTTTTTCTATTTTTGCTGATCATCACTCTTGTTACATTACCTTTTTTTCCATTTTTTTTTAATTCTACTAAAAAAAAGCCCAAAACCTTTACTATGAAATTTTCCATCATTTTCTTCGCCCTAAATAGCCTCTGTAACACTTTTCTCTCTCTTTATCCTGATTGAAGGTAACCAGGCCTATGTGTTTTATCTACTATTAAACTATAATTTCCACAGTATTTGTATCAGTATCAATGCATACTTTTTTAATGCATAAAATAATCTCAAGTACTTGTTGCACAAGTAAATTACATTTGTAGGTTACACAGAACTCCAAATAGCTTTGATCTCACAGTGCATGCTACCTATGATTAATTCATTCTGCAACAAGAAAACATCTTGCAAAATAAGGAAAAGCTTTGAATTGATTCTGTTAAGGTGAACCATGTGAATTTTAGTACATGTTCAATGAACTGTTTGTAATGGTTTTCTCAAATATTAGGACATTGTGAAATCAAGCATAGCAAGATGCTCAGTATTTAAATCTCACCATAGAATTTAGTCATGCAAATCTGGTTTATTCATGTTTGAATATCAACTAACTTGATGATAATATCTGAATATCTATATTGAAATTAACTAGTATATGCATAATTAATTACAGGAACATATTAAAAATCAATATTTATAAACTATAATATTCCCTATTACACACTGCAAACATCATTAATAAATTTGTTGTAGGAAATCCATCTTGGACTAATGATTTGAAGGAGAAAAAAATCCATTCTTATTATTTCACTTCTAAGAGAAGCAAAGTATCTTGTTCCCAAGAAAGTAATATAGTTTTTCTAAGCTTTCATTTATGTATAATTTTTCTCTCTGTTTTGCTACATCTGTTATTCTTCTTTAATTTCTATTCGTGGATATCCTCTGGAGGAATAAGGCAATTAATTTGAAGAGGAAATACATTCAAAATCATAATTCTGTAAGATGAAGTGTTTCTTTACTCATCTTTAAACTGCTCCCTTTATCAAAGAACAGAAAAAATATAAGGAATCCAGGAGACAGCTAAGGGGAGTGAAGACACATTTGAGAATACATCTTTAAAAGGAAACACAGTAGAGGCTTCCCTGATGGTCCAGTAGGTAAAGAGTCCATCTTGCAGGGTAAGGGGCACTGGTTTGATCCCCAGCAACAAGAAGATCCCACGTGCTGCAGAGTAGCTAGACCAGCATGTCCAATTAGGAGCCAGTGCTCTGGAGTGTATGTGGGCAGATCAAGAACTCTGCATCAAGAGAGGCCACTGTAATGGGAGGCTCACACAGGCCAAAGAATAAAGATGTATGAAGATAAACAAATAAAAAAAAGAAACAATAGAAAAATGTTTCCTACCTGTAATATTAACAAGCTTTATAGATATACATTTGTGTATACCAATATCACCTAGGAACATAATATTTTTGATTCCAGTTATGTTCTCATTATGTTCTAACTTCTAAATCTCATTTATTATACTCTCTTACTCTATTTTGTACTTTATATAAGGTTAAGAATTTATACATATATATGTGTATACACACACACACACACACACACACACACATATATATATATATATTATATATAGCAGAGATATCACTTTGCCACCTAAAGTCCCAGTAGTCATGTTTGGATGTGAGAGTTGGACCATAAAGAGGGCTGAGCACCGAAGAATTGACGCCTCTGAACTGTGGTGCTAGAGAAGATTCTCGAGAGTCCCTTGGACTGCTAGGAGATCAAACCTGTCAATCCTAAAGGAAATCATCCCTGAATATTCCTTGGAAGGAAATCCATCTTGGACTAATGATTTGAAGGAGAAAAAAATCCATTCTTATTATTTCACTTCTAAGAGAAGCAAAGTATCTTGTTCCCAAGAAAGTAATATAGTTTTTCTAAGCTTTCATTTATGTATAATTTTTCTCTCTGTTTTGCTACATCTGTTATTCTTCTTTAATTTCTATTCGTGGATATCCTCTGGAGGAATAAGGCAATTAATTTGAAGAGGAAATACATTCAAAATCATAATTCTGTAAGATGAAGTGTTTCTTTACTCATCTTTAAACTGCTCCCTTTATCAAAGAACAGAAAAAATATAAGGAATCCAGGAGACAGCTAAGGGGAGTGAAGACACATTTGAGAATACATCTTTAAAAGGAAACACAGTAGAGGCTTCCCTGATGGTCCAGTAGGTAAAGAGTCCATCTTGCAGGGTAAGGGGCACTGGTTTGATCCCCAGCAACAAGAAGATCCCACGTGCTGCAGAGTAGCTAGACCAGCATGTCCAATTAGGAGCCAGTGCTCTGGAGTGTATGTGGGCAGATCAAGAACTCTGCATCAAGAGAGGCCACTGTAATGGGAGGCTCACACAGGCCAAAGAATAAAGATGTATGAAGATAAACAAATAAAAAAAAGAAACAATAGAAAAATGTTTCCTACCTGTAATATTAACAAGCTTTATAGATATACATTTGTGTATACCAATATCACCTAGGAACATAATATTTTTGATTCCAGTTATGTTCTCATTATGTTCTAACTTCTAAATCTCATTTATTATACTCTCTTACTCTATTTTGTACTTTATATAAGGTTAAGAATTTATACATATATATGTGTATACACACACACACACACACACACACACACATATATATATATATATTATATATAGCAGAGATATCACTTTGCCACCTAAAGTCCCAGTAGTCATGTTTGGATGTGAGAGTTGGACCATAAAGAGGGCTGAGCACCGAAGAATTGACGCCTCTGAACTGTGGTGCTAGAGAAGATTCTCGAGAGTCCCTTGGACTGCTAGGAGATCAAACCTGTCAATCCTAAAGGAAATCATCCCTGAATATTCCTTGGAAGGATTGATGCTGAGGCTGAAGCTCCCATACTTTGGCCACTTGATGCCAAGAGCTGACTCACTGTAAAAGACCCTGATATTGGAAAAAGCAGGCAAAAGGAGAAAGGGGTAGCAGAGAATGTGATGGTTGGATGACATCAATGAGTCAATGAACATGAATATGAGCAAACTCCAGGAGATGGTGAAGGACAGGGAAGCCAGCCGTGCTGCAGTCCATGGGGTTGCAAAGAGTCAGACATGACTGACTGAACTGAGATATACATATATAAAATAGCAGTTCTCTTGTGCTTATTTTATAGATGTCAATTCCAATATTCCTTTCCCAGCAGACACATATCTATACTAGTTCATTTGCTATTAATAAAAGGAAGGAATAGTTCTAGTGATGAAGAAAAAGAAGATAGACACCTACACAAAGAAAAATAAAGCAGAACTGTATACATTATTGGCAAAGGATGCCCCATACATATAGATTTGACTTCTACATGCCCAGTGACCAAACACAGAGCCCTTCTTTGTAAAATATACTATGTACTAACTTTATTTCATGTTTTTTCTTTATATTCATATTACACAAATCCAAATAGGTAGATTTATTTATCTACATATTTATTTATATTAATATTGAGATTTATCTCTTTTAAAGTATATTCAGGCCAATTGAAAAGGGCTTCCCTGGTGGCTCAGCAGTAAAGAATCTGTTTGGCAATGCGGGAGCTACAGAAGACACAGATTTGATCCCTGGGATGGGAAGATCCCCTGGAGGAGGGCAGAGCAACCCACTCTAATATTCTTTCCTGGAGAATTGCATTCATAGAGGAGCCTGGAGGCCTACTGTCCAAAGGGTCACAAAGAGCTTGACATGACAGATGCGACAGATCAACTGATGCCAATTTTGTAAAATAATTATATATTTGACATATCACATGCAAACAAAGGTGTACAAAATGTTAATTAGATGCATCAGTGTACCATAATACAATTCAAACTTCTAATAAGTAGTAATTCCCTATATATTTTATAAAGATCCCCAAGATTTTTGTTGCCTTTGTTCTATTAGCACATCATCATAAAAACTTACTAATTGTTAACATATGCATTTAGAATGTCCCATAATTTGTATCTGTGAACTTAATTGACAGTGAGTCAATGAAATTTATATTTTACCATGTAAAATCTCCCTAAAAATCTTTAAAAACATAATACTTATCAAACATTATATTTATTTTCTTTGCTGAGCTTTGCATTAAATTATAAGACTCTTAATGTAAGGGATTACATATTTTATCAGATAAAAGACTAATAAAAGACTTTATAAGACTCACCCAAATTTCAACTATTTTTTGTCTACTAAAAAAGAACCAACTTAATACACCCATCTCCTCAATGTCTAGCTTTATTTCAGAACAGAGTAGGTGCTCAATAGATACTTGATGGATGAATGAACAAATGGATAGTAGTGTATATTGTAAGAGCTCTTGAAACAACCTGAGTATATGTTCTTAAGCTTTTGCTTCCTGGTTCTTACTCACTGCAGAAGACAAATCAAAAACAGAACTCTTGGTTGCTAGCCAGGTAATATATGAAAGTGTCCACCCTCTCCTTTGATTACCCTCCACCAATACACGCACACACAGAAGCCCAAGAAATCTCACAGACCCTTTGCATAGCTGATTTGCATTATACACTCTACCTCTGCATGGTCAGCCAGGAAGCTTGTATCTTGTCCAATCACACATATTAAACAAGAGAAATGGATACCAGTGGAGCTCCACACAGTAAATGTCTGGATCTTCTTCCTGGATGGAGTTAAGTATAGTCCTCTTTGACTTAATCTCCCACTATTCTTTCCTGGAGAATTGCATTCATAGAGGAGCCTGGAGGCCTACTGTCCAAAGGGTCACAAAGAGCTTGACATGACAGATGCGACAGATCAACTGATGCCAATTTTGTAAAATAATTATATATTTGACATATCACATGCAAACAAAGGTGTACAAAATGTTAATTAGATGCATCAGTGTACCATAATACAATTCAAACTTCTAATAAGTAGTAATTCCCTATATATTTTATAAAGATCCCCAAGATTTTTGTTGCCTTTGTTCTATTAGCACATCATCATAAAAACTTACTAATTGTTAACATATGCATTTAGAATGTCCCATAATTTGTATCTGTGAACTTAATTGACAGTGAGTCAATGAAATTTATATTTTACCATGTAAAATCTCCCTAAAAATCTTTAAAACATAATACTTATCAAACATTATATTTATTTTCTTTGCTGAGCTTTGCATTAAATTATAAGACTCTTAATGTAAGGGATTACATATTTTATCAGATAAAAGACTAATAAAAGACTTTATAAGACTCACCCAAATTTCAACTATTTTTTGTCTACTAAAAAAGAACCAACTTAATACACCCATCTCCTCAATGTCTAGCTTTATTTCAGAACAGAGTAGGTGCTCAATAGATACTTGATGGATGAATGAACAAATGGATAGTAGTGTATATTGTAAGAGCTCTTGAAACAACCTGAGTATATGTTCTTAAGCTTTTGCTTCCTGGTTCTTACTCACTGCAGAAGACAAATCAAAAACAGAACTCTTGGTTGCTAGCCAGGTAATATATGAAAGTGTCCACCCTCTCCTTTGATTACCCTCCACCAATACACGCACACACAGAAGCCCAAGAAATCTCACAGACCCTTTGCATAGCTGATTTGCATTATACACTCTACCTCTGCATGGTCAGCCAGGAAGCTTGTATCTTGTCCAATCACACATATTAAACAAGAGAAATGGATACCAGTGGAGCTCCACACAGTAAATGTCTGGATCTTCTTCCTGGATGGAGTTAAGTATAGTCCTCTTTGACTTAATCTCCCACTATTCTCCATTTTCTTAGAAATCCTGCTCCTATATTAGTAAACTGCATTAAATCCTTAGCCTTTTACTTAGGGGATCTTTTGCTCTGTCCACTTCTTTGCCTTACTGGAATTTCAGCTTCAACTCAGAAGCCTTCTCTGGAGAGAGGGCTCAACCTTCCACACTTCACTCCTATCAAGAATTCCCTACTTGGGGCTTCCCCTAGTGGCCCAGTGGGTAATGATACCACCTTGCAGTGCAAGGGCCGCCGGTTTGATCCCTGGCCTGGGAAGATCCCACGTGCCACAGAGCGGCTGGACCGATGTGTCCAATTACCGAGCCGGAGCTCTGGAGCGCTTGCGCCCAGAGCCGGCGCACTGCAACGACAGACGCCACCGCGATGGGAGGCCCACAGGAGCCAAAGAACAAAGACTGATGAAAATAGAGAAATGAAAGAGCAATGGAAGTGGCCCGCCCACTCCCCTCCCGCCCCAACCCGACCCCGGCCCAAAATAAATAAATAAATAAATAAGTAAAAGAGTTCCCTACTCCAGATTTCTCTGGTACTCCAGATTTCTCTGGGGGTCCAGTAGGTAAAGAGTCTATCTTGCAGTGTAAGGGGCACCGAATGGATCCGTAGCCCAGGAGGATCCCACGTGCCGCGGAGCAGCTGGACCAGTGTGTCCAACTACAAGTCAGTGCTCTGGAGTGCATGCACTCAGAGCCAGCGCTCTGCAACAAGAGAGGCCACTGAAATAGGCGGCCCACACAGGTCGAAGAATAAAGATGGATGAAAAATAAATAAATAAAAACTCAATTAGAAGAGGCCAAATTAAAAAAAAAAAAAAAAAAGAGTTCTTTCCTCCTATGCCACTGTCACCCCAGTGTCATGTTTAGACAACTGTGTCTTTACCTCTAGAACACCTCTTACAGCATGGAACTCTAGCACCTTGGCATGATATCTCCTTGCATCATTATACTTAGGAAGTTTACATCATTCATAAATGTAAATATATGCCCTTTCTATGGCAGAATTCAGGCAATGCTAGGGGGAAAAAAAAAACAAAAACAAAAACAAACAAACAGCGTATTCAGGAAAACGGAGGCCACATTAAGATCACAGTTACTGATCTCAGCTAGGTACCTGGCTGTGTGTGCTCAGTTGCTTCAGTCGTGTCCCTCTCTTTGCAAGCCCACGGACTATAGCCCACCAGGTTTCTCTGTCCATGGGATTTTCCAGATAAGAATACCAAAGTTGTTGCCATTTTCAGCTCTATGGGCTCTTCCTAATCCTGGGATTGAGCCCAGAGTCTCCTTTGATTCCTGCATTGGCAGGCATATTCCTTACCACTAAGCCACCTGGGAAGTCCCCACATTGCTTAGCAAATCTCTTATGTTCAATTTCTTCCACTTTGATAAGAAAGTTTCATATGTAGATCAGTCTCCTCAAATCTGTTACCTGTCTCAACTTTATAAGGTCTACCTTAACAAAAATTTAACCTTTAAACATACCAATATGTTCCATCTTTCCTTGTTCTTTGCTTCTCTTTTAATGACTGCCATATTGGTCTTCATAACTAAGGTCTCATTCTCTACCTGAAATTCTCCTGAGCTTCTCTAGTGTTATTTATCTACACGTTCTTCCACAGCATCCTTTCTCTTTACCATTCCTTACCATCCCACTATGATGATCCTTTGACCACACCAGGTCCTCCAGTACATGGATCTTATTAATGTTTTACTGTCTCTGAAGTTATAATGTGCTCTCTTGCTACCTTACATAGTTTAAATTGCTGGCCACTCATTGAAATCACCAACTCATACATATATATTGACTCCATACAGACTACTTACTTATTGAAACCACAAACCTGCTTAAATCCAACTCTCAGTTTGTTCTGAGGCTGCTCCTTGCAGCTGAAAGTGTCTGGAGAAAATTTTAAAAAACATATAGACTGTGCTCACTTAAATTTTTGGCATAAACCATGACTTGTGCTTTCATGGAGCATTTCAATCATATCAAATATGTTCAATATAGTGACTCACTCTGCCATGCTCGACAATTACTTGCTCTCATAAGTATTTTGCCATTTTCCTTTTTTCCCCTCAAGCCTCCTTTCTAAATTTATTCAGAATATAACTTCTCCTCACCTTGATTTCACTGTGGTCCAGGACACACCATCTCTCGCCTGAACACTGTGGCGACCTCATGCCTCTTTCCAGCTGCTATATCCTGAATGTTTGCCCCTAATATTCGTATGAGTAAACTTCATACCCATTGTGAAGACATTAGGATGTAGGGGTGGGGCCTTTGTGAGGAAATTAGGTCATTAGTTCCCTCATAAAAGATGCTCAAGAGAGCTCCCTTGACCATTCTGGCATGTGAGGATATAATGAAATGTTAGAAATATGCAACTCAGAAGAGCCCTAACAATATCAATCATACTGGGACCTGATCATGGAATTCCAGCCTCATAAGCTATTGTGCCCGTAATATTTTGTTATAGAAACCTAAACACATTAAGACATCAACTTCTCTCCCAAATATATTGTCACACAGAAAATATTAATATAGACCAAATATAAACATAAATCACAAATATAAATCTTATTCTTATAAAACCACTTTATATTTCTCCACTAAATGGAGTAAAATCTAAAGTCTTCCAATAGCCTACAAGACTGTACATAATTGAAAGTATATACACACACATATATACCGCCATATATATTGGAAGTAGTATACATACCAGCATATATATACAACTTCTTTATCCATTTACTTGTCAATTATCACTTAGATTCCTTCCATATCTTGGCTATTGTAAATAACTCTACAATGAATACTGGGGTTCATATCTAAGAGGGACTTTGAAACGCTTATATGTCCCCTTTACCTTACATAGTTTAAATTGCTGGCCACTCATTGAAATCACCAACTCATACATATATATTGACTCCATACAGACTACTTACTTATTGAAACCACAAACCTGCTTAAATCCAACTCTCAGTTTGTTCTGAGGCTGCTCCTTGCAGCTGAAAGTGTCTGGAGAAAATTTTAAAAAACATATAGACTGTGCTCACTTAAATTTTTGGCATAAACCATGACTTGTGCTTTCATGGAGCATTTCAATCATATCAAATATGTTCAATATAGTGACTCACTCTGCCATGCTCGACAATTACTTGCTCTCATAAGTATTTTGCCATTTTCCTTTTTTTCCCCTCAAGCCTCCTTTCTAAATTTATTCAGAATATAACTTCTCCTCACCTTGATTTCACTGTGGTCCAGGACACACCATCTCTCGCCTGAACACTGTGGCGACCTCATGCCTCTTTCCAGCTGCTATATCCTGAATGTTTGCCCCTAATATTTGTATGAGTAAACTTCATACCCATTGTGAAGACATTAGGATGTAGGGGTGGGGCCTTTGTGAGGAAATTAGGTCATTAGTTCCCTCATAAAAGATGCCCAAGAGAGCTCCCTTGACCATTCTGGCATGTGAGGATATAATGAAATGTTAGAAATATGCAACTCAGAAGAGCCCTAACAATATCAATCATACTGGGACCTGATCATGGAATTCCAGCCTCATAAGCTATTGTGCCCGTAATATTTTGTTATAGAAACCTAAACACATTAAGACATCAACTTCTCTCCCAAATATATTGTCACACAGAAAATATTAATATAGACCAAATATAAACATAAATCACAAATATAAATCTTATTCTTATAAAACCACTTTATATTTCTCCACTAAATGGAGTAAAATCTAAAGTCTTCCAATAGCCTACAAGACTGTACATAATTGAAAGTATATACACACACATATATACCGCCATATATATTGGAAGTAGTATACATACCAGCATATATATACAACTTCTTTATCCATTTACTTGTCAATTATCACTTAGATTCCTTCCATATCTTGGCTATTGTAAATAACTCTACAATGAATACTGGGGTTCATATCTAAGAGGGACTTTGTTTTCTTCAGAAAAATACTTAGAAGTGGAATTACTGGATCATATGGTAATTATATTTTTAATTTTTAGAGGAACCTCCATATCATTTTTCATAGTAATTGTACTAGTTTACAGTCTACCAAGAGTGAACAGGGCTTCCCCTTTCTCCATATCATTGCCAGCACTTCTCATTTCTCCTCTTTGAGATAATAGCCAATATAACAGGTGTGAGGGGCTATCTAACTATGGTTTTGATTTGCACTTCTGTTACGATGAGTGGTGTTGAGCATCTCTTCATGTTCCTCTTGGTCATCTACACATCTTTATAAAAATGCCTATTCATGTCATAGTCCTATTTTTTAATCAGATTCTGGTCAGAAAAAAACATGTTCATGCTCTTATGATGATATGACACCTCCTTCTTTTAAATCACCTACCCAGGATGTGAGTCTGGACAAGACTGTTTTTCTTCCCCTCCTATCTGCCTTAGTATGATACTGTTTTATCTCCTTAATAGTAGATGAGCTGTTCTGCTGGCATTCAGGTCATTCTAAGAGAGGGCTATTCTCTACGTGCATTCTGTGTGTCCATGAGAGTAAATGAACTCAGGGTCTTTCATCTTGATTCCTCCTCTCTATCCTTTCATTTGTTGCACAATGACCTAACTTTAAAGTGCAAACCTATGCTTAGTTCTCTTGATCCCCTTTCCATGCTTTAGTCTCCATATCATTGTGTTGTTTCTAACACACTGATTTACTATGTTATTACTAGTTTATTATGCTATTACCAATTTGGTTTGCTTCTTTACCATTTACTCAATAGACTGAAACTTCTGTTTTTAACTTGTCTATTTGAAAAGCCTTGAACAGACCATGACAAAATACCACTCAAATATCTGATGACATAATAAATGGATTAGTAAGATATTTCTCTCAACATCTGTTCACAATCCCATGAATCTTACCACCCACTGACTGTTAAACTGTGCTAAGTTTTGTATCTGTCCCATCCTGTACCTTTTTTTTTCTCCCTTTGTTCTCATTCTCATAACCATTCACAGCTCATGTGTTCATGATCTTAAAAATAACTCTGCCTTGACCTTAAGCCAACTTGATCTTCAGTATTAATATTTTCCTCTACTATGATATCAAAATTTTATAGAGAAATAACAATAATAGCTGACTCCATGTCCTCATCCTTAAACCTCTTTTCCCATTACTTGTGTTGAACCTCTTAATATTTACTTGGAACACTTTTAACCATGATTTTTAAACCATAAGTTCTCTTGAGTTTCCTACCCAATTCCCACACTATTCAGGGAAAGCTTTCTATGCTAATTAGTACTTGAGCATTCCAAAAATCTGCCCTCTCTCACATTGTCACTAGTCACTTTCTCCCTAGGCATCTTGTCTACCCCATACCTTCAATTGTTACCAGACACTTAACACTTTCTGAATTCATATCTCCAGAGCAGACCTCTTTCCTGAGGTCTGGGGACCAAACCCAACCCCCTTTCCACATAAATGCACCAGCTATACTGAATCTCTTCCTCCTATCTGCCTTAAAGTATGAATTTTTACTGTTTTATCTCCTTAATAGTAGATGAGCTGTTCTGCTGGCATTCAGGTCATTCTAAGAGAGGGCTATTCTCTACGTGCATTCTGTGTGTCCATGAGAGTAAATGAACTCAGGGTCTTTCATCTTGATTCCTCCTCTCTATCCTTTCATTTGTTGCACAATGACCTAACTTTAAAGTGCAAACCTATGCTTAGTTCTCTTGATCCCCTTTCCATGCTTTAGTCTCCATATCATTGTGTTGTTTCTAACACACTGATTTACTATGTTATTACTAGTTTATTATGCTATTACCAATTTGGTTTGCTTCTTTACCATTTACTCAATAGACTGAAACTTCTGTTTTTAACTTGTCTATTTGAAAAGCCTTGAACAGACCATGACAAAATACCACTCAAATATCTGATGACATAATAAATGGATTAGTAAGATATTTCTCTCAACATCTGTTCACAATCCCATGAATCTTACCACCCACTGACTGTTAAACTGTGCTAAGTTTTGTATCTGTCCCATCCTGTACCTTTTTTTTTCTCCCTTTGTTCTCATTCTCATAACCATTCACAGCTCATGTGTTCATGATCTTAAAAATAACTCTGCCTTGACCTTAAGCCAACTTGATCTTCAGTATTAATATTTTCCTCTACTATGATATCAAAATTTTATAGAGAAATAACAATAATAGCTGACTCCATGTCCTCATCCTTAAACCTCTTTTCCCATTACTTGTGTTGAACCTCTTAATATTTACTTGGAACACTTTTAACCATGATTTTTAAACCATAAGTTCTCTTGAGTTTCCTACCCAATTCCCACACTATTCAGGGAAAGCTTTCTATGCTAATTAGTACTTGAGCATTCCAAAAATCTGCCCTCTCTCACATTGTCACTAGTCACTTTCTCCCTAGGCATCTTGTCTACCCCATACCTTCAATTGTTACCAGACACTTAACACTTTCTGAATTCATATCTCCAGAGCAGACCTCTTTCCTGAGGTCTGGGACCACACTTCCCACATAAATGCACCAGCTATCTGAAAATATGTTACAATAATTATTCTTTTTCTCTTGCAAACCTCTGCTCCTTCTTCCATGTTTCATATCAAAATGTACTATATAACGAATCATTGGCTCTGACGTTCAATCAGTGAGAACTGTCAACTCTACATCTTTAATCACCTTTTGACACTATTCTTTTATTTCTCAATCTTCATTACCTCTATCTTTTTCTGTGACTGTCATCTCCTTACTGGATAATTTTTTGATTTTTCTCACTATAAGTCATTTTACAATTCTATAAAAAGTTCTCAAATATCCAAGTCTTACCATTATATTCTCTGATTAAATTCTTTTAGTGACTCCATATTCCCCACTTGGTGTAACAAAAGGGCCATTTAGATTAGAATCTGTTCTCTGCTTCAGTTTCAAGCCTCATTTTTCTTAATTACCTCTCCTCCTCCCTATACTGAACTACTTGCCGTTACCTCGCATATAACACATTTCTTCACTCTCAACTCTGGTCTTAATATATTCCAAAAAGGCACATAATCTTGCCTTTTTAAAATATATTTCCCTCAACACATGAACTCCCCTGGTACCCTTCATCTATATTTCTGATGAACTGACACATTTTCCTTCACGTCTTAGATAAGGCCTTGTTTTACTTGTGAATTCTTGAGTTTTTCTTCTTTGTGCTACTGTATCACACTTCACTTATTACGGATATCATTTTCACATTAATTATAATCACTATATGAGATTTGTTCTTTCTCTAAGTGACAAAGCAAGCAGAAAATGTATGTATATATAGTACTTAATGCATTACTTGGCACATTTACTTTTTGTTTATTAATTAAAAATTTTAGTGTCACCATTAGTATGCTTCAGGTGTAAGAAATTAATCTTCATAAAATACTATGAGTTAGAGGTCATTATTATTGCAATTTCATAGATGAGCAAACTGAGGCTGAGAAAAATTAAGACTATGAAAGATGAAGTAGTTATTGAGTGGTAGAGGTAAGACTTCATGCTTTTGAACTGTAGTGCTAGAGAAGATTTTTGAAAGTCTCTTGGAACGCAAGGAGATCAAATCAATTAATCTTAAGGGAAATCAACTCTAAATATTCATTGAAAGGACTGATACTGATCCTGAAGTTCCAACACTTTGGGCACCTGATGTGAAGACTCATCTCACTGGAAAAGATTCTGATACTGAGAAAGACTGAAAGAAAAGGAAAAAAGGGCAGGAGAGGATGAGATGGTTAGATAGCATCATGAACTCAATGGACATGAATTTTGAGAAAACTCCAAGGGATAGTGAAGGACAGTGAAGTCTCGTGTGCTGCGGTCCATGGGGTTGTAAAGAGGTGAACACAACTTAGTGACTGAACAGCAACAACAGAGCTAAGATTAAATTTTATTCGTGTGCAATTATTAGTTATGCAATAAGTGAAAATATGAATAACTTAGGGAATAAGTGCATGAGATTCCCTTTTATCAGATCACTAATCATTTGTCACCAGTATCTGGGGTATACGTTTTACAACTTAGTCTCTCATCTCTGTAGATAATTTTTCTTTTTTTTTTTTTCCCTAGAAAGTTACTTAGTCTCTCAGGCAAATGATTTATGGGAGTCCATCTGCCAGCATGTGTCTTAATCTGAACAGTAGACATAATAGACAAACCTGAGATATTGGTTACATTAAGTTGAAAGACTCCTTAATTACTTGAAGAAACTATTTCTGTGAACATTTGTGCAGATTGTGTCCACAACAAGGGCCTCTGGCCAATGGGGCTAAAATCCAGCTCAGAATGTTCTGTCATTTTGGAGGAAGAAATGACATTTTAACTAATTAATTTTCCCAGCAAGCAGAGTCACATTTTCCAATTAGTCTGCCAGATTGGGTGTTCTTTTATTTTCTTCCCTGATTCTAATTTTTTCTACCTTTTCTTTTTTTTTCTTTTTTCTTTTTCTTTTTTTTTCAACAAAGTCATCACATACACTAGCAGAGCGTATACCCAGGAAGGTTTAGAAATTGATGTATGTATTCTTTTCTTGGCAATTTTCCTCAATATCAATTTTCTTATTTGGAGAGTGGAGGTAATATAATATCTAACTCAAAGTATTGTCAAGAATATTGAATAATATAATTAATATACATCATCAATACTTTCTATTGCATGTAGTAACTACTCCATAAGTATTGGCTTTTATTTTTAATATTTTTGTTCCAATTAATATTATTATTTCGTTTAAATTGTGTTCTTACAATGATTGCATCTTAGCCTTAGATTCTGATAACTAATGAAGTTTAGTGAGAGAAAACTACCACTAAAGTTTTGATAGAACAAATGTCCCCCAATACTAGAAGAATAAAATAAAAATGGATTTTGTGTGTCCATTTTCTACTCAGAATTACTATTAAACTGTCATACAAAATGAAGAATTTTTAGCATAAAATGCAGTATAAAGTGGAGGTACATTTTTTTCCTAACCTCACAAATTTGGATAAATGTCTGAACAATACATTATAGACAGTTCTAGACCAAGAGCAACAATCAAGATAAATCTATAGCAAAGTGTCAAGTGCATGTAATACACCTGTGAGACATGATAAGCTGCATAGTTTCTCAAAAATGTCTAGAGTTGGGGATTACCCAGTTGTCCAGTGGGTAGAGAGACCACCTTGCAGTGCAAGGGGCACCGGTTCAATCCCTGGCATGGGAAGATCCCATATGCTGCGGAGCGGCTAGACTGGTGTGTCCAATTATGAGGCGGTGCTCTGGAGCACATGCGCCCAGAGCCACTGCTCTGCAACCAGAGAGCAATGGGAGATCCACACAGGTCAAAAAAGCTGACATTTTAATATATTTTCAGCAACAGGCCTCTGGCCAATGGGGCTAAAATCCAGCTCAGAATGTTCTGTCATTTTGGAGGAAGAAATGACATTTTAACTAATTAATTTTCCCAGCAAGCAGAGTCACATTTTCCAATTAGTCTGCCAGATTGGGTGTTCTTTTATTTTCTTCCCTGATTCTAATTTTTTCTACCTTTTCTTTTTTTTTCTTTTTTCTTTTTCTTTTTTTTTCAACAAAGTCATCACATACACTAGCAGAGCGTATACCCAGGAAGGTTTAGAAATTGATGTATGTATTCTTTTCTTGGCAATTTTCCTCAATATCAATTTTCTTATTTGGAGAGTGGAGGTAATATAATATCTAACTCAAAGTATTGTCAAGAATATTGAATAATATAATTAATATACATCATCAATACTTTCTATTGCATGTAGTAACTACTCCATAAGTATTGGCTTTTATTTTTAATATTTTTGTTCCAATTAATATTATTATTTCGTTTAAATTGTGTTCTTACAATGATTGCATCTTAGCCTTAGATTCTGATAACTAATGAAGTTTAGTGAGAGAAAACTACCACTAAAGTTTTGATAGAACAAATGTCCCCCAATACTAGAAGAATAAAATAAAAATGGATTTTGTGTGTCCATTTTCTACTCAGAATTACTATTAAACTGTCATACAAAATGAAGAATTTTTAGCATAAAATGCAGTATAAAGTGGAGGTACATTTTTTTCCTAACCTCACAAATTTGGATAAATGTCTGAACAATACATTATAGACAGTTCTAGACCAAGAGCAACAATCAAGATAAATCTATAGCAAAGTGTCAAGTGCATGTAATACACCTGTGAGACATGATAAGCTGCATAGTTTCTCAAAAATGTCTAGAGTTGGGGATTACCCAGTTGTCCAGTGGGTAGAGAGACCACCTTGCAGTGCAAGGGGCACCGGTTCAATCCCTGGCATGGGAAGATCCCATATGCTGCGGAGCGGCTAGACTGGTGTGTCCAATTATGAGGCGGTGCTCTGGAGCACATGCGCCCAGAGCCACTGCTCTGCAACCAGAGAGGCCACTGCAATGGGAGATCCACACAGGTCAAAGAATTAAGATGGCTGAAAATAAATAAATGAAGGACTAATAAAAAGAGGCCACGATTGAAAAAAAAAAAAAATGTCTAGAGTTAATTCTTCGAGCATGTGACTATGTTACCCTAAATAGCAAACTTAAACTGGCAGTTTTGTGCACATTAATTATCACAGGTAAAAGAGATTATCCTAAATTACCTTGGTGCGTCAAATGCAATCAGAAATATCTTTAGACATGTGAGTAAGTAGAAGATATGACAAAGAAATCAAGAGGATAGTGGGGTGCTAGTTAGAATATAACCAGGCAAGGAATGAAGATGACACTAGAAAAGGCAAGGAAACATATATTCTCTAGAGCCCTCAGATGGAACAGACCTGCTGACACTTTGAGTCTCGTCAAGGAAAACTGATTTGGGATTTCTGACTTCCTGAACTATCAAGACAATAACTCTGTGTTGTTTCAAGATACTAAATGTGTGACAATTTAGTGTAGCAGTCATAATAAACCAACATAGGCAGATGATCTTAGAAGAGTAAGTGAGTGGGAAACTGAGACAGGAAAAGAGGAAAAATCAGTGTCATTATCAATTAAATATAGAGATAAATATACCTACATACATCACATATATATTCCTTTCTATAAATTTGGAAACAGTGTAGAACGTATAGATACCTCTAAAAATTTCTACTCCTCATTAGAATATGAAGAAGCCGGGGGTTTTATACATAAATTTCCAGCAGTCAGTTTTTGAGGGCTGATTCTGAAAGTATTCCTTTCCTGTCACTTCTGGAAGGCCATGTGGACAAATAAAGCAGATTCCAGTGGCTAGAGAAAACCCATGGGGAAAGAATGACAGTTCTGATGTTGGACACTGAAGCAAAATTAAGATGATGCAAGCAGGACACTGGTAGCATCTACACAGGTTTCCAACCTCTATTTACTCATAGTGAGCTAATAATAAGCTCAATGAAATTAGGAACTACTCATATATTTTAGTGCTACTTATACACATACACACATCTTTGAAATGTGATGAACTAAAGTAAGGCAAATAATCCTTTTTGAAATTAATAACCTAAAGGAAAAAGCGTAAACATTCATCTTTAGTAAGACTGAATATAATCCAACTGATCTAAAATTTAAACATTGAAAGATTGGCCAAACATATAATTATGTATAACTTATCAAAACATAAACCTAAAATCAGATTTTTTTAATATTAACCTTTTCCTAAAGTACCTCAAGAAAGAAATTAAATTACCAGCTTCACAAATAACATTGTAAATATTAAATCAATTTTTATGCTGTGGTAAGTTATGTGCATTAATAGTATACCTATTTAACAAATATGAATTTTGAGCCCACATTTGAATGATTTATTGATCACTCAATCATTTTATATTCAAGAAACATTTTTAAAACAAATACTATGCACTAGACACAACTCTAGGCACTGGAGATTTAGAATTTAAATTATAGAAAACACAGACAATAAAGAAATACATCATTAAACATACAACATGAGTGATGAATTTCACAGAGAAAGTTAAAACCACAACAGTGGACATAAAGTTCTAATGGTAGGAGAAGACTTAAAAAATTCAAATGTTGTTCAGAAAAGCTTTTAATAGGTAAATTTGAGATTAGGTTTACACATCTGATACATCAGTGAGGAAAAATCAGTGTCATTATCAATTAAATATAGAGATAAATATACCTACATACATCACATATATATTCCTTTCTATAAATTTGGAAACAGTGTAGAACGTATAGATACCTCTAAAAATTTCTACTCCTCATTAGAATATGAAGAAGCCGGGGGTTTTATACATAAATTTCCAGCAGTCAGTTTTTGAGGGCTGATTCTGAAAGTATTCCTTTCCTGTCACTTCTGGAAGGCCATGTGGACAAATAAAGCAGATTCCAGTGGCTAGAGAAAACCCATGGGGAAAGAATGACAGTTCTGATGTTGGACACTGAAGCAAAATTAAGATGATGCAAGCAGGACACTGGTAGCATCTACACAGGTTTCCAACCTCTATTTACTCATAGTGAGCTAATAATAAGCTCAATGAAATTAGGAACTACTCATATATTTTAGTGCTACTTATACACATACACACATCTTTGAAATGTGATGAACTAAAGTAAGGCAAATAATCCTTTTTGAAATTAATAACCTAAAGGAAAAAGCGTAAACATTCATCTTTAGTAAGACTGAATATAATCCAACTGATCTAAAATTTAAACATTGAAAGATTGGCCAAACATATAATTATGTATAACTTATCAAAACATAAACCTAAAATCAGATTTTTTTAATATTAACCTTTTCCTAAAGTACCTCAAGAAAGAAATTAAATTACCAGCTTCACAAATAACATTGTAAATATTAAATCAATTTTTATGCTGTGGTAAGTTATGTGCATTAATAGTATACCTATTTAACAAATATGAATTTTGAGCCCACATTTGAATGATTTATTGATCACTCAATCATTTTATATTCAAGAAACATTTTTAAAACAAATACTATGCACTAGACACAACTCTAGGCACTGGAGATTTAGAATTTAAATTATAGAAAACACAGACAATAAAGAAATACATCATTAAACATACAACATGAGTGATGAATTTCACAGAGAAAGTTAAAACCACAACAGTGGACATAAAGTTCTAATGGTAGGAGAAGACTTAAAAAATTCAAATGTTGTTCAGAAAAGCTTTTAATGTGTAGTTCTAGGTAAATTTGAGATTAGGTTTACACATCTGATACATCAGTGAGTAAATGTTATTGAAAACAAGAGACTATAAGAATTGACAGATGGGGGCTTCCCCTGGTGGTCCAGTGGATAAGGACACCGCCTTGCAGTGCAACGGGTGCCGGTTCGAGCCCTGACCTGGGAAGATCCCACGTGCCGCGGAGCGGCTGGACTGATGTGTCCAATCACCGAGCCGGAGCTCTGCAGCGCATGCGCCCAGAGCCGGCGCTCTGCGACAATGGACGCCACCACGATGGGAGGCCCGCAGGAGCCAAAGAACAAAGACGGATGAAAACAGAGAAATGAAAGACCAATAGAAGTGGCCCGCCCGCTTCCCTCCCTCCCCAACCCGACCCCTGCCCAAAAATAAAAATAAATAAATAAATCTTTAAAAAAAAAAAAAAAAAAAAGAATTGCCAGATGAATGGAGTGCATATATAATATAATATCCAAGGAATGAATTCTGCAGAAATTAAGTTTTTATATGTTAGGGGAAATGAAAAAAAAAAAAAAAAAATCAGGAATGAGATGGTGAAGCAGCAGTAACAGAAATAGGACAAACAACAGAAGCAAGACAAATAACAAAGTATGGTATCCTTAAAGCCAAATTAAAAATGAAGAGTTTCAAGAAGAAATAAGAGATCACTTGTATGAAATACTGTTTTCCTACAAGGGACGAACAGTATACATTGGATTTACCAATGTGCAATGGACTTGAATTTGAGTACACTCCAGGAAGTTTAGTGAAGGACAGGAGAGCCTAGCTTGCTGCAGACCATGGGGTCACAAAGAGCAGGATATGACTTAGCAACTGAACGACAATGAGTACATTTGATGGTGCTATTCACAAGAGCTGTTTTGCTGGAGAAAGGAGTGGCACAGACTCATGGGAAAGGATTTAACAGAGTGCCAGGAAGGAACATACTTGTTTTGCACTGGAGATTTAGAATTTAAATTATAGAAAACACAGACAATAAAGAAATACATCATTAAACATACAACATGAGTGATGAATTTCACAGAGAAAGTTAAAACCACAACAGTGGACATAAAGTTCTAATGGTAGGAGAAGACTTAAAAAATTCAAATGTTGTTCAGAAAAGCTTTTAATGTGTAGTTCTAGGTAAATTTGAGATTAGGTTTACACATCTGATACATCAGTGAGTAAATGTTATTGAAAACAAGAGACTATAAGAATTGACAGATGGGGGCTTCCCCTGGTGGTCCAGTGGATAAGGACACCGCCTTGCAGTGCAACGGGTGCCGGTTCGAGCCCTGACCTGGGAAGATCCCACGTGCCGCGGAGCGGCTGGACTGATGTGTCCAATCACCGAGCCGGAGCTCTGCAGCGCATGCGCCCAGAGCCGGCGCTCTGCGACAATGGACGCCACCACGATGGGAGGCCCGCAGGAGCCAAAGAACAAAGACGGATGAAAACAGAGAAATGAAAGACCAATAGAAGTGGCCCGCCCGCTTCCCTCCCTCCCCAACCCGACCCCTGCCCAAAAATAAAAATAAATAAATAAATCTTTAAAAAAAAAAAAAAAAAAGAATTGCCAGATGAATGGAGTGCATATATAATATAATATCCAAGGAATGAATTCTGCAGAAATTAAGTTTTTATATGTTAGGGGAAATGAAAAAAAAAAAAAAAAATCAGGAATGAGATGGTGAAGCAGCAGTAACAGAAATAGGACAAACAACAGAAGCAAGACAAATAACAAAGTATGGTATCCTTAAAGCCAAATTAGAAATGAAGAGTTTCAAGAAGAAATAAGAGATCACTTGTATGAAATACTGTTTTCCTACAAGGGACGAACAGTATACATTGGATTTACCAATGTGCAATGGACTTGAATTTGAGTACACTCCAGGAAGTTTAGTGAAGGACAGGAGAGCCTAGCTTGCTGCAGACCATGGGGTCACAAAGAGCAGGATATGACTTAGCAACTGAACGACAATGAGTACATTTGATGGTGCTATTCACAAGAGCTGTTTTGCTGGAGAAAGGAGTGGCACAGACTCATGGGAAAGGATTTAACAGAGTGCCAGGAAGGAACATACTTCAACTCAGTATCATATATTCTTTACAGTAATTTCACTCATTAAACTCTTCTCTTTTGAATACCATGTAATTCAGATTTCTTTCTGGAGACAATTTTGCCTTTTTTATCCATTACTTTTGTGAGACCAATTAGGTATCTTTTCATATTTTTCTGATTGTCATATCTATTTTGAAATTATGAATTTCTGATTTGGGCAATGGTTAAATTCCTTTGAATTCAAGCTGGGGTGAAGATCCCACTTTCCTTCATATCCTTCTTGTGTACGTATGTATGTTGGAACAGGAATATACTAATATTAATTTACTAAAAAAGTTTTTATTGTTTTCCTTCTGACACTATTTTTAAATGAGAGCTGTGTTATTAATAAAATCATGTTTATTTGCATTGAATTATCTTTAAAAATGTCATAAAACAATAGGCAATTCAAAGTGTGGGAAGTGTAAAACTCTGGGGTACTTAATTTGGTTTTTAATTTGTGTATATTTTATTCTATTTCCCCACATCTAGGTACATTTAATCAAAATATGCCTTCACCTTGGTAGTATATTGTGTATTATGCACATTTCTTCCAAATCCCTGATATCATCATTCTTTAGTAGCATTCATAATTTACTGCTACCATGCTTATGAGGAATACCTTCCCCTCTATTTTTTTCCATTCCCAGAAATAATGCCTATTCAAGAATGACAGTATATTCTTTAATTCACTAGATCCTAAAACTATCTCTTTTTTTTGGCCACATCTATTGGTCTTTCATTTATTTATTTTCATCCATCTTTGTTCTTTGGCTTGTATGGGCCGCCCATCGCAGTGTCCCCTCTCATTGCAGAGCACTGGCTCTGGGCGCATGCGCTCCAGAGCTCCGGCTTGGTAGTTGGACACATTGGTCCAGCGGCTCCGTGGCACGTGGGAACTTCCAAGGCCAAGCATCCAACCGGCAACCCTTGTACTGCAAGACGGTGTCCTTACCCACTGGACCACCAGAAAAGCCCCCAGAACTATTTTAAATATTTTATAATCAATGTAAAAACTTTCTCTTTGGATGTGTGTGTATATGCTCAGTAGCTCAGTCGTCTCTGACAATTTGCAGTCCCAAGGACTATATAGCCCACCAGGCACCTCTGCCCATGGACTTTTCCAGGCAAGAATGGGAACAGGGTGCCATTTCCAGACACACAGAAACTACAGTTTGTTGTATTCTCTGCTTTGTTGATAAGTTGGAGTACAGGCTATAGGTGTTTTGATTTTGATTTTGTTTCCTGTTTTGATTTGTTTGTGGGCATTTTGTTGTTGTTTTTTTGGTTTGTGTATTGAGAACATGTAGAGAATAATCCCCAGGATTGTTAAAATGACTCGTTATGTAATACAGGACTGTTAGTCCTTCTACTGATATATATTAATGTAGATAAAAACGTGGAAAGACTGGAAGGATATTACTCTAGCTTATTATTCAATTTTAAATAAACGAAACTTGGAACGTACAGTCTACGACTCTAAAGCATTCAATCAAAAAATAACACACTAAAAGTAACAACTTCTATGTGTAAATGGAAAGAAATGACTATCTTTGTTCAGAAAAAATGGAGATATTCACATCTGCTACTTACAGGACCTATTAAAGAAGGCCAAAAAACATTTTAAAATGCACGTATATTGTGTATTATGCACATTCCAAATCCCTGATATCATCATTCTTTAGTAGCATTCATAATTTACTGCTACCATGCTTATGAGGAATACCTTCCCCTCTATTTTTTTCCATTCCCAGAAATAATGCCTATTCAAGAATGACAGTATATTCTTTAATTCACTAGATCCTAAAACTATCTCTTTTTTTTGGCCACATCTATTGGTCTTTCATTTATTTATTTTCATCCATCTTTGTTCTTTGGCTTGTATGGGCCGCCCATCGCAGTGTCCCCTCTCATTGCAGAGCACTGGCTCTGGGCGCATGCGCTCCAGAGCTCCGGCTTGGTAGTTGGACACATTGGTCCAGCGGCTCCGTGGCACGTGGGAACTTCCAAGGCCAAGCATCCAACCGGCAACCCTTGTACTGCAAGACGGTGTCCTTACCCACTGGACCACCAGAAAAGCCCCCAGAACTATTTTAAATATTTTATAATCAATGTAAAAACTTTCTCTTTGGATGTGTGTGTATATGCTCAGTAGCTCAGTCGTCTCTGACAATTTGCAGTCCCAAGGACTATATAGCCCACCAGGCACCTCTGCCCATGGACTTTTCCAGGCAAGAATGGGAACAGGGTGCCATTTCCAGACACACAGAAACTACAGTTTGTTGTATTCTCTGCTTTGTTGATAAGTTGGAGTACAGGCTATAGGTGTTTTGATTTTGATTTTGTTTCCTGTTTTGATTTGTTTGTGGGCATTTTGTTGTTGTTTTTTTGGTTTGTGTATTGAGAACATGTAGAGAATAATCCCCAGGATTGTTAAAATGACTCGTTATGTAATACAGGACTGTTAGTCCTTCTACTGATATATATTAATGTAGATAAAAACGTGGAAAGACTGGAAGGATATTACTCTAGCTTATTATTCAATTTTAAATAAACGAAACTTGGAACGTACAGTCTACGACTCTAAAGCATTCAATCAAAAAATAACACACTAAAAGTAACAACTTCTATGTGTAAATGGAAAGAAATGACTATCTTTGTTCAGAAAAAATGGAGATATTCACATCTGCTACTTACAGGACCTATTAAAGAAGGCAACAAAGAATTCAAGTTACCTTTTACAATAATAAATTTTAAGAAGCTGCACAAATATAAATGGCTGTGGGGAGCAACGTGGAAGTTTCTTCTCTGGAAATCATTAGAAAATAAAATAGTGCTTTTATTGTTTGTTTTTATGGGACACTTGAATGAAGTATATCCTGACCAAAAAGAAATGAGATATTTTACTTCCCAGGGTTCCTTTCAGTCATAACATCCATAAGAGTTGGATCAGTTCCTATGGTCCAATTGTATTCCTCTCCTATTACCTTGTCAGCTTTATTCTTTTTGGTATTGATGTCCCTTTCCTGTTTCTATTGTGAGAGGAAAAAGATACAACATGCAGTCCTTCTCATATACTACCTTTGCAAAAAAAAAAAAAAGCTGAGGGAGTGGGGGAAATACTATAGGAAGTATCGAGCAGCTGTAAATATAAGAGTAAAATTTCCTGCAAATGTTCACAGCTTCAATTTCATACTTAATTTATCTATAAGACTCAACAAAATCACTTAACCACACAAAAATACTTAACATTTGAAATTGGAAAATTACTGCACTAATATCATTAGTAAGAACTATCATCAGCAACACAGAAAACACTCAAATATCTCTAACCCAAAAAAGTTTAATTACCTAGCCATATTAAAAGTAACAAAATCATTTTCCCAGCTGCTTTTCAATTGCTTATAAAATAAGCCCTTGAGTACAATGATAAGTTAAATGCTACTTTTGTATTCATGAAAAAGGAAGCAGGTTGGAAAGAGTGCAGCTGCCCTGGTACTTTCAAGAAAAACTTTTATCTTTTGCAGGATCACACATATGCTTTTATACACATTCAAATGTGTACACACACACACCCCTCTACAAACTTGATATTAAGAATAAGTTTTATCTTGTTTAACATTCTATCAACTAAAAAGTTTTGATGTGTTAATTTGTGATAAGTTAACAGAAAAGAAACAAAATTTTGGAATAAAAACCATCTTTTTCTAATGATTACATAATTTTAACATGTGACATCATTGAGATATCCTAAGGACAGATGATATTTTTTATTATATAAATGCCAAGAATGTAGTATTTTAATAGCTTCATCCCAGTAGCACTAGTATTTTCACTTCACTCAATTGAGAACAATCAATTACCATTGGATGCCTACTTATATTAACCTGTGTCAAGGTTTAAAAAGAAAGAAATATTGCTAAAGGTGTTACTAGCCAAGTCTATGAAAAATATACCAACTTTCAGTTACAAAGTTAGGATACAGTGACAATGTGTTTTAAGTATTCTCCTTTTTTGGGATTCCTTGTCTAGGAAATTTTCCTGTATCTTTCCCCAGAATGAAATTCATTTGACTGATTTTTATTTTTATTTTTATGTAAAAATACTAATTTTTACTTCCTCATCTTGCAACAACTTATTTTTATACAAGCAAAACATATTTAAGAAACTACTCACAACTGAAAAATTACTTATGTAACTTTAAAGCTCTATACTATTTAATTCATTATGAACATTCATAATTTATTTCCTATGAAATTCTCTCCTTAATCAAATCAGTTCTTTTATTTCCTCATTAACTGTTTTTCCCAATGTTTTTCTTCAGTTCCTTTTTCTTGGCATGTTTGTGTTCTTTCCTTTTTCCACCTTTCTAGAATCTACCTATTTTTACCTAAGTCCATAGCTTCAGCCCTGAAACGCCTATTCATAAATATATTTACTAGTGCATTAATAAAAGTTTTAGCCTTAAAAATAATTTCTAAACACTCTATTTACAGACACAGTCCCGGACATGTATTATAAAATTTATACACTTTTAAAAGCTTCCAAAAGTTGTACCACTGTCCCACATGTAAAGCTAGGATACGACCCTGCTTTTGATTGTATACGCCTGATCTGAGACCCAAATGCATATCTGTGATTTCCTTTAGCTATTTTCTCCTAGATATGCCTTGCAAAAGAAAAGAATTTGCACAGGCATCCAAAGCACTGTGTGTATACATGTGTTAATAATATATTTAGAATATAATTTATACATATATTCTAACATTCTTTTCTGGTAATCCCTGTATTAGTAATTTAATTTTCACCCAGCTATCCCAACTAAGAAATGTGACAGGTATCCTTAATCCCCCACATATTTCAGCTCCCAAACCACAGAATGAAATTCATTTTAAACATGGTATAAAAAATCTTGAATGTGACCACCACTACCCTGTCTTGCTTACCTACCATACATGAACTGTAAGCCATCCAAATTAAAACTGTAGCAATTCGGAATTTACTATGTCCTATGTCTAAGGCAGTCTTTTCTCTATCTTTCATTCTAACTTAGTCATCTTTAAATGGGCTTGTACTTATCACCACTTACTGTAGTCTTTTTTGAAATCTCCCTCATCAGTAGTCACTCATTTTCTTGGGATGTACACTTCATGATAGCACTGTACTTAGAATGTTTTTTAACTAAAATTGAATCTTTCTAAAAATTTATTAAAATGGATTTTACTCACTCCTCATTCCATGATGGGACTTTAATTCCCATGATGAAAACCCTATTTTATTCACTTTTATATCTGTCTTGTCCTGCTAAATAATGGCACAATAATAGGAGCTGGTAAATATGCAGAAGGAACAAATTTACTGATTTATTTTGGATTAGCCATTTATGTTCCAATCTAGCACCAAACCCTCCATGACTATAGGCACTCCTACTTATCCAGAACATCACATGAATAACTGTCTCATCTGTCACTTGTATTTCTTGTATCATTTTTCTCCTCTCTACTAGATTATTTCCACTAGCCTCATGCCTGCTTAATATTTCCTAAAATTTTCTCCAAAGACACAGTCCCGGACATGTATTATAAAATTTATACACTTTTAAAAGCTTCCAAAAGTTGTACCACTGTCCCACATGTAAAGCTAGGATACGACCCTGCTTTTGATTGTATACGCCTGATCTGAGACCCAAATGCATATCTGTGATTTCCTTTAGCTATTTTCTCCTAGATATGCCTTGCAAAAGAAAAGAATTTGCACAGGCATCCAAAGCACTGTGTGTATACATGTGTTAATAATATATTTAGAATATAATTTATACATATATTCTAACATTCTTTTCTGGTAATCCCTGTATTAGTAATTTAATTTTCACCCAGCTATCCCAACTAAGAAATGTGACAGGTATCCTTAATCCCCCACATATTTCAGCTCCCAAACCACAGAATGAAATTCATTTTAAACATGGTATAAAAAATCTTGAATGTGACCACCACTACCCTGTCTTGCTTACCTACCATACATGAACTGTAAGCCATCCAAATTAAAACTGTAGCAATTCGGAATTTACTATGTCCTATGTCTAAGGCAGTCTTTTCTCTATCTTTCATTCTAACTTAGTCATCTTTAAATGGGCTTGTACTTATCACCACTTACTGTAGTCTTTTTTGAAATCTCCCTCATCAGTAGTCACTCATTTTCTTGGGATGTACACTTCATGATAGCACTGTACTTAGAATGTTTTTTAACTAAAATTGAATCTTTCTAAAAATTTATTAAAATGGATTTTACTCACTCCTCATTCCATGATGGGACTTTAATTCCCATGATGAAAACCCTATTTTATTCACTTTTATATCTGTCTTGTCCTGCTAAATAATGGCACAATAATAGGAGCTGGTAAATATGCAGAAGGAACAAATTTACTGATTTATTTTGGATTAGCCATTTATGTTCCAATCTAGCACCAAACCCTCCATGACTATAGGCACTCCTACTTATCCAGAACATCACATGAATAACTGTCTCATCTGTCACTTGTATTTCTTGTATCATTTTTCTCCTCTCTACTAGATTATTTCCACTAGCCTCATGCCTGCTTAATATTTCCTATTTTTAGAAAGTCCATTCCTCACTGTGCTGGTCTCCCAGCTATATTTGCCACTTTCTCACAAGAAAGTTCTTAGAAAAGAATTTCCGGGACTTCCCTGGTGGTCCACTGGTTAAGACTCCAAGCTCTTAGAACAGGGGGCCCCAAAGTCTGATCCTTGGTCAGGAAACTAGATCCTGGGTGCCACAACTAAAGATCCTGCTTACTGCCATGGAGATCGAAGATCCCACATGCTGCAACTGAGACTTCACACAGACAAATAAACTAAAAAATAAAATAAAAAGAATTGCTGAAATGTGTCCCTAATTCCCTGTTATTGTGGCTTGAATCTTGTGTTCAGACTTTGTTCTTACCTTCCACTCCACCATTTCCACTGAAGAGCACCAGTGAACCCCAGTTTTCAGGTGTTCACTTTTTGCTCTTATCTTCCTGGACTTATTAAGTACATTTGACATAGGTGATAAGATTGCCCTCCGCAAGCATTTTCTTCACTTAGCTTCTTTTCTGACCTCATTAGTTGTTCCTTCTTAGTTTCATTGTTCCTTCCTTGTTCTTACTCCCTGTTCTCTTAATTAGGAAAGCTCCAGAGCGCTCTATTTGAAAAACCTCTCATAGTTTGCCTGTGTTTATGAACATATGTTATCTCAGCCTTTCTTTCCCTACACTGCCCTGAAATGCTATAGAATATTTTTATGCTTTTCAAAATGCCCTTCATCTATTCATTTTCTGACCTTATATTTTAGTATTTCCCGCCTTTCATTCCATTCCAATTACTCTATTGTTCCTCAGTCACAGCAAGCTTGTGCTTACTTGGTACCTTTATATCTACTGTTCCCTTTGATTATAACTTCTTCCAGATATGATGAGGGAACTCTTTCTTAAACTCTCTGCTCAAATATTATCACATAAATGAAGCTATTTACAGTATATTATTTAACTACCCCTTCTTCCGCCATTAGCATTCCCTGTCTCATTGTTCTAAGAATTTAGTTCCTACGGTTTATTGTAAACTTTTATACCAGTTATTCACTTCTTTTTTTTTTTTTTTTTTACCCTTGAATTAGATCAGAAAAACAGATTCAAAGAAAAATCTTCTTCCCAAAATAATCCTCTCAGATCCATTTGAGAATATCTGATTCTATGAGAATTCATGATGATTATATTATTTATGGATTGCCCCCTCATATTCACTTCTAGTGATAATTATGCACCTTTAAAACAATTCCTAACTCTACTTTTCATAGGTTGAAATTAAATTTTACCATTTTTCCTACTGTCATTGCATTTTCCTTTGAGGATATAGTCACTTTATTATTTCTCTTATAGTATTAAGTTAATTAATTCTCTTCAGCTTTCTCAACTTTGAAAAATTGTGGTTTATAATGCTTTCCTTAACCACTTCTCTTGCTTTGTTAGTAATTCAGAATGTATAAAGGATATCATACTTTAAAAGACTATTATATTTAAGTAGCTTCTAGCCATTCTATTTTGTTTTATGCTCTTTCCCAGGGCATATATTGTGAAGAAAATCACATACATGTACACACACATACACACAGAAGGTGATCTTTGTGAAAGCACCTTTTCATTTTCCCACAATCCAATGTTACTTAAAATTTTTCTACTGTAAGATTTGACAGCTGCTATGTAAAATGACAGCCTAATAAAAACGATCATGATGGTCTTGTTTAATTAATTTCTACCAAAGTTACCACCATTTTTTTACTGATGTTGTTTTTGAAAAAACAATGTATTTCCACATGTAGTGTTTTACCTGTGTGCATTTTCCACATGTAATGCTTTACCTGTGTACATGCTAAGTCTCTTAGCTGTGCCCAAGTCTTTGTGACCCAGGTTCTGTAGCCTGAGAAGCTTCTCTACCTAGGGGATTCTCAAGGCAAGAATACTGGAGTGGGTTGTCATTTCCTTCTCCAGGAGATCTTTCTGCCCCAGGGATCAAACACTTGTCTCCTGCATCTCATGCACTGCAGGCAGATTCTTTACCACTGAACCACTACTACTCAATAATTGGTACAGTGGAACAAATACATAGGAAAAACAAAATAATATGTATAAAAAATAAAATAATTAAAACTATGTAAAGTTAAAAATATAACCCAGAATTATGTTCAAAAATGGAAATAAGCAACAATTTATTACTTGTAGGCAATAGCATAAAGTTAGTCACTGACATAAAGATCTCAAAAGAGAGAAATCTGAGATTTCACGGGCATATAAACTAGGAAACTAGACATATATGAAATGTTAAATTTCGATGTACAGTGTGCTTAAACAATATATTTTATTACTACAATCATTCTGTTCATTCAATTCTATATGGAGTCAAACAATAGTTCTATATATATACACATAAAAAAAACTTTGAATTTATTTACATGAATTCTGGTCTTTATTCGTCTTGCTTTGTTAGATATATTTTTTCTCTTATAGTATTAAGTTAATTAATTCTCTTCAGCTTTCTCAACTTTGAAAAATTGTGGTTTATAATGCTTTCCTTAACCACTTCTCTTGCTTTGTTAGTAATTCAGAATGTATAAAGGATATCATACTTTAAAAGACTATTATATTTAAGTAGCTTCTAGCCATTCTATTTTGTTTTATGCTCTTTCCCAGGGCATATATTGTGAAGAAAATCACATACATGTACACACACATACACACAGAAGGTGATCTTTGTGAAAGCACCTTTTCATTTTCCCACAATCCAATGTTACTTAAAATTTTTCTACTGTAAGATTTGACAGCTGCTATGTAAAATGACAGCCTAATAAAAACGATCATGATGGTCTTGTTTAATTAATTTCTACCAAAGTTACCACCATTTTTTTACTGATGTTGTTTTTGAAAAAACAATGTATTTCCACATGTAGTGTTTTACCTGTGTGCATTTTCCACATGTAATGCTTTACCTGTGTACATGCTAAGTCTCTTAGCTGTGCCCAAGTCTTTGTGACCCAGGTTCTGTAGCCTGAGAAGCTTCTCTACCTAGGGGATTCTCAAGGCAAGAATACTGGAGTGGGTTGTCATTTCCTTCTCCAGGAGATCTTTCTGCCCCAGGGATCAAACACTTGTCTCCTGCATCTCATGCACTGCAGGCAGATTCTTTACCACTGAACCACTACTACTCAATAATTGGTACAGTGGAACAAATACATAGGAAAAACAAAATAATATGTATAAAAAATAAAATAATTAAAACTATGTAAAGTTAAAAATATAACCCAGAATTATGTTCAAAAATGGAAATAAGCAACAATTTATTACTTGTAGGCAATAGCATAAAGTTAGTCACTGACATAAAGATCTCAAAAGAGAGAAATCTGAGATTTCACGGGCATATAAACTAGGAAACTAGACATATATGAAATGTTAAATTTCGATGTACAGTGTGCTTAAACAATATATTTTATTACTACAATCATTCTGTTCATTCAATTCTATATGGAGTCAAACAATAGTTCTATATATATACACATAAAAAAAACTTTGAATTTATTTACATGAATTCTGGTCTTTATTCGTCTTGCATTAATTCCTGAATATTATACTGTGTCTCCATAGATGAAGTGCAGATCTCTTTCCAAATAAAAACCACATGTGTGTGGAATTACCAGGCCATAATGCTGTGCCACAGGTAATAATTACAACAGTATTTATCAAAGTGGTTGTCCACAAAAGAGCCATGTGTAACTTCTCCTTTCCAATTGTTGTAAATGGAAGGCGACTAGAAAATTAAAAATACAATTTCAAGGATGAAGGGGCAGACGAAAATATTAATCAGTTTCCTGCTGAATAGTAGAACCACTAAGTCTTACTTTGAAGTAAATAAAGAGCCTATCCTTGGGGAGAAAAGAATGAACATAAAGGGAGCAGTTAAAAAGTCTCTCATCTTTGGAATATTTGTTTCTTAAATTACCCATTTTTCTTAGTATTAGATTTTAAAGGCTTCCAACTAGGCTTTGAAACTGATATGCTCTTGAAGTTGTTAGGCTAAAGTGGAGGAGCTGACATCTTTATTAAAACATTTTTTGATTATGATAAACAATTCCTATAAATTGCTCTGGTACCTATATTACCAAATATATTTAATTTCTTTATCAAAAACATTTTTCCTGCTAAAATATTTATATTCAATAGAAATGTTCATTTTTCATATCAAAAATTTTAATTAATGCCTAATCCCAAGATATTATTTAATATTTTAAATGTGTAGCTATTCAGTTAAATAAATATTCAGATTCAACTATCTTGTTTCCTGCTATACAGTAAAATAAACTTTGCTAATGAAAAATCGTGCATTTAAAAATCATTCTGCCTTTGGAAGTTTAAATTATCAGAGAAATAGCTCTATAAAGACTGTTTTTTTTTAAAACCGATTCTAATTTTTATATGCACAATCCGTTATTGTAAATTTATGACAAACATGCACAAACCTCATAATTGAAACTTATTGCCTAATCTCTCCTCTATTAGTGTTTTCTATTCCACCTACTGTATAGATTGCATTGTGACACTTAAACTTATACATTCACATGCATTCACACTGTTTCAGCCTATAATTGGAGCTAAAATAATCTAATTAGACTATCAAATTTAAGTGGACATGTTTTCTAGCAATTAGAATTTGAAAGTCCAATTATAAGTGTATGAAATATTCATTTCAATTTTCATAAATATTGGCAAAGTTCTCTCATTTGAATGATGCTACACTTCTAAAGAGAAACAGCAACCAGGAAACTGTCCTATAAGTGGGAAGCACTCTGTCTCTAACATCTCTGTGAATTGTTGAGTTGGGTTAAATGAGCTCTGAAATTAAATCAACAGAAATTATCACGTATTTTACTTATTGACTGTGGACCTTTATTAACCCCCTTTTAAATCTGTGAAATAAAAAGAGAGTGTTTTTGAGATGTTAAAATTATATGAAATTTGCTTTTAGGTTTTTTTAATGCAACAAAAATTTTAAGTAGGTTAGTCCAGATTTCTGCATGCAAATATTTTATACTTTTACAAGCTTTATAAATACCTATACCTAGACAACTATGTCCTTTCCTTTTTTATTTTTCTTCTTCATTTATGAAAAATGTTACTCTTAGGTACCCATTTATTGCAAAAGATAAGAGCGAGATTGTTATATGCTGCCATTTGATTTCAATTTGTCACCCCAAACACACTAGCATGATGTGACTAAGCTTAACTATCTTGGTTGGTGTGTAAGAATACTAATGTCTATCTATATAAAAACACAAAATACCCCTAATATACTGCATGATACAATCAATCCTGTTTTTGAAAATGTGGAACTAGTAATTTTTAATTATTTTTCTAAAGTCACGTACAAAAGACTTTTGCCATTCCTTTTCAAAATGTCATCATCATTGAAATACTCATGAGAACTTTGTTCAACACTTATGGCTGCTTGCAATTTTATTTTTTTTAATGAATAACAGGGAAGATGGGAAAATAAGGATCCTTAGTGAAAGAGTGTTGAATATTTATCACTGTGGCCCGTCCTTTCTCCCTCATTGAAGGTAATAAAAGCAGTCAGATCACCTTCCTTGCTTTTATGTATTCCCAAGCAGCTGTCATGGACTTTGGCTATGAAAAGCACTCATGGGTCCTAAGTAGTTAGACACTGGGACATTTGGAATGAAAAAGAAACTTTATAAGCAGGAGGCTGCAGGTAATATTTGAAAATTATTTAACATTGTCTCAGGTAGAAAATAAAAGGGATGTTTTTCAATTTGTTTCATAAATTGGCTAAATTTTGTTCTTAACTGCTAGCAATTAGAATTTGAAAGTCCAATTATAAGTGTATGAAATATTCATTTCAATTTTCATAAATATTGGCAAAGTTCTCTCATTTGAATGATGCTACACTTCTAAAGAGAAACAGCAACCAGGAAACTGTCCTATAAGTGGGAAGCACTCTGTCTCTAACATCTCTGTGAATTGTTGAGTTGGGTTAAATGAGCTCTGAAATTAAATCAACAGAAATTATCACGTATTTTACTTATTGACTGTGGACCTTTATTAACCCCCTTTTAAATCTGTGAAATAAAAAGAGAGTGTTTTTGAGATGTTAAAATTATATGAAATTTGCTTTTAGGTTTTTTTAATGCAACAAAAATTTTAAGTAGGTTAGTCCAGATTTCTGCATGCAAATATTTTATACTTTTACAAGCTTTATAAATACCTATACCTAGACAACTATGTCCTTTCCTTTTTTATTTTTCTTCTTCATTTATGAAAAATGTTACTCTTAGGTACCCATTTATTGCAAAAGATAAGAGCGAGATTGTTATATGCTGCCATTTGATTTCAATTTGTCACCCCAAACACACTAGCATGATGTGACTAAGCTTAACTATCTTGGTTGGTGTGTAAGAATACTAATGTCTATCTATATAAAAACACAAAATACCCCTAATATACTGCATGATACAATCAATCCTGTTTTTGAAAATGTGGAACTAGTAATTTTTAATTATTTTTCTAAAGTCACGTACAAAAGACTTTTGCCATTCCTTTTCAAAATGTCATCATCATTGAAATACTCATGAGAACTTTGTTCAACACTTATGGCTGCTTGCAATTTTATTTTTTTTAATGAATAACAGGGAAGATGGGAAAATAAGGATCCTTAGTGAAAGAGTGTTGAATATTTATCACTGTGGCCCGTCCTTTCTCCCTCATTGAAGGTAATAAAAGCAGTCAGATCACCTTCCTTGCTTTTATGTATTCCCAAGCAGCTGTCATGGACTTTGGCTATGAAAAGCACTCATGGGTCCTAAGTAGTTAGACACTGGGACATTTGGAATGAAAAAGAAACTTTATAAGCAGGAGGCTGCAGGTAATATTTGAAAATTATTTAACATTGTCTCAGGTAGAAAATAAAAGGGATGTCAAAATAATCTCTCTAAAAGGTCTCTTTGTGACAAGAAACTTTTATTTCATTCTTAAAAAAATAACCCATTTGGACTTAACTCAGAAAAAGGCATTGACATTTTTTTTTCATAAGGTTTTAACGTACTGCCTTTGAGGATTCTCTTGGATAGCTCATGCTATAAGTGAAAACAGCTAACTTATGTTTGACACATAGAAGGCACACAATATTAGTTTTTCTCTCCAAGATACACTATTATGTACATCCAAGAAATATGGTTTTAAGGTTTATTTTAAAATATATCTCATCATTTATTCTAGAGTCAGAAATCACCTCAAAGTTGTATATTTGAGTCAAGTATTTATAAATGAAAGAAAAAGAAAAGCTTTGAATTTGAACAAGAGGTTTTTTTCCTAATTTTCAGTCTGTGTTCGTTCATTCAGTTTTTCAGCCCTGTCTCTTTACCTTGATTTATCAACTTCATGACCATAGGAAATCTGTCTCGACCTCCCATGGTTTCCAGCACAGCTGCCAAAACATATGTCCACTTGATATCCTCTGGTAAATTTTAAACTAATGTGTACAATAATGTTAACATGGTCATAGAAGAACTGAGTTTATTCAGTAATGATAGGAGTACAAATAGGAACATCATGCCAGTTTGAAAATAGTGCTTGTGTCCTAACATTATAATATTACATGTATTATTGGGAAATTTTTTGAATCATAAAGACTTTTGCCATTCCTTTTCATTTATTGAACTTTGTTCAACACTTATGGCTGCTTGCAATTTTATTTTTTTTAATGAATAACAGGGAAGATGGGAAAATAAGGATCCTTAGTGAAAGAGTGTTGAATATTTATCACTGTGGCCCGTCCTTTCTCCCTCATTGAAGGTAATAAAAGCAGTCAGATCACCTTCCTTGCTTTTATGTATTCCCAAGCAGCTGTCATGGACTTTGGCTATGAAAAGCACTCATGGGTCCTAAGTAGTTAGACACTGGGACATTTGGAATGAAAAAGAAACTTTATAAGCAGGAGGCTGCAGGTAATATTTGAAAATTATTTAACATTGTCTCAGGTAGAAAATAAAAGGGATGTCAAAATAATCTCTCTAAAAGGGCTCTTTGTGACAAGAAACTTTTATTTCATTCTTAAAAAAATAACCCATTTGGACTTAACTCAGAAAAAGGCATTGACATTTTTTTCATAAGGTTTTAACGTACTGCCTTTGAGGATTCTCTTGGATAGCTCATGCTATAAGTGAAAACAGCTAACTTATGTTTGACACATAGAAGGCACACAATATTAGTTTTTCTCTCCAAGATACACTATTATGTACATCCAAGAAATATGGTTTTAAGGTTTATTTTAAAATATATCTCATCATTTATTCTAGAGTCAGAAATCACCTCAAAGTTGTATATTTGAGTCAAGTATTTATAAATGAAAGAAAAAGAAAAGCTTTGAATTTGAACAAGAGGTTTTTTTCCTAATTTTCAGTCTGTGTTCGTTCATTCAGTTTTTCAGCCCTGTCTCTTTACCTTGATTTATCAACTTCATGACCATAGGAAATCTGTCTCGACCTCCCATGGTTTCCAGCACAGCTGCCAAAACATATGTCCACTTGATATCCTCTGGTAAATTTTAAACTAATGTGTACAATAATGTTAACATGGTCATAGAAGAACTGAGTTTATTCAGTAATGATAGGAGTACAAATAGGAACATCATGCCAGTTTGAAAATAGTGCTTGTGTCCTAACATTATAATATTACATGTATTATTGGGAAAATCTGGGTATTCCTCTTTATGGTACTTTAGTAAGCACGTCTTTCTATAAAAAGCAAACCAGAGCTACTCCTATAATACTCTTATAAACTGGTAAACAAATGAACTAAGTATATTAAAGTTTTCATTTGACCCCCTCCACTTCACCCTTATATATACCCTTCCCATGTTTCCTTTACGAACCTCAGCATGTAAGTGGCTTTGTTTATCTTTAATAGACAATATTTAATCAGAATCATCATGGTCAGCAAAAAGGGAATTCATGCCTACTCACCTACATTACCATCTGTTATACCATTATGCTATTTATTTTTAAAAATTTCTTTGAAATACAGTTGATGTACAGTGTTATATTTAATTTCTGAGGCACAGCAAAGTGACTCAGTTTTATATATGTATTCTTCTTATATTTTTCCATTGTGGTTTATCACGGGACAATGAATATATTTTCCTGTGCTATACACTAGGACCTTGTTTATCCAATCTATATACAATAGTTTACAGCTGCTAATTCCAAATTCTCAGTACTTCTCTCTCCTACCCGGCCTCCCCTTTGGTAATCACAAGGTTTTCTCTATATCTGTAGGTCTGGTTTTGTTTCATAAATATTTTCCTCTGTGTCATACTTTAGGTTCCACATATAAATGATATAATATGGTATTTCTCTTTCTGACTAAACTTTGTATTATAAGCTCTAGGTCCAACTACATGGCTGCAAATGGCAGTGTTTCATTTTTTATGGCTGAGCAATATACTATTGTATCTGTATATCACATCTTCTTTATCCATTCATCTGTTAATAGACATTTAGGCTGTTTCCATGTCTTGGTTATTGTAAACACTGCTGCTATGAACATCAGAGCCCATGTACCATTTGAATTATGGTTTTGTCTGTGCACATGCTCAGGAGTGGGATTGCTGGATCACATAGCAACAGCGTTTTTAGGTTTTTTTTTTTTTTTTTTTTTTGGAGGAAATTTCAGGCTGTTTTCAATAGTGGCTGTACCAATTTACATTCCCATCCCATTCCTTTTGTCCATACTCTACACAAAAATGAACTCAAAATGGCTTATGACTTAAAATAAGACACCATGCAACTAGAGAACTTAGGCAAGAATTTCTCTGAATTAAATCACACCAACGTTTTCTTTGATCAGTCACCCATGTCAATGGCTATAAAAGTAAAATAAACAAATGGAACCTAAGCAGATTAAAGTTTTCATTTGACCCCCTCCACTTCACCCTTATATATACCCTTCCCATGTTTCCTTTACGAACCTCAGCATGTAAGTGGCTTTGTTTATCTTTAATAGACAATATTTAATCAGAATCATCATGGTCAGCAAAAAGGGAATTCATGCCTACTCACCTACATTACCATCTGTTATACCATTATGCTATTTATTTTTAAAAATTTCTTTGAAATACAGTTGATGTACAGTGTTATATTTAATTTCTGAGGCACAGCAAAGTGACTCAGTTTTATATATGTATTCTTCTTATATTTTTCCATTGTGGTTTATCACGGGACAATGAATATATTTTCCTGTGCTATACACTAGGACCTTGTTTATCCAATCTATATACAATAGTTTACAGCTGCTAATTCCAAATTCTCAGTACTTCTCTCTCCTACCCGGCCTCCCCTTTGGTAATCACAAGGTTTTCTCTATATCTGTAGGTCTGGTTTTGTTTCATAAATATTTTCCTCTGTGTCATACTTTAGGTTCCACATATAAATGATATAATATGGTATTTCTCTTTCTGACTAAACTTTGTATTATAAGCTCTAGGTCCAACTACATGGCTGCAAATGGCAGTGTTTCATTTTTTATGGCTGAGCAATATACTATTGTATCTGTATATCACATCTTCTTTATCCATTCATCTGTTAATAGACATTTAGGCTGTTTCCATGTCTTGGTTATTGTAAACACTGCTGCTATGAACATCAGAGCCCATGTACCATTTGAATTATGGTTTTGTCTGTGCACATGCTCAGGAGTGGGATTGCTGGATCACATAGCAACAGCGTTTTTAGGTTTTTTTTTTTTTTTTTTTTTTTGGAGGAAATTTCAGGCTGTTTTCAATAGTGGCTGTACCAATTTACATTCCCATCCCATTCCTTTTGTCCATACTCTACACAAAAATGAACTCAAAATGGCTTATGACTTAAAATAAGACACCATGCAACTAGAGAACTTAGGCAAGAATTTCTCTGAATTAAATCACACCAACGTTTTCTTGGATCAGTCACCCATGTCAATGGCTATAAAAGTAAAAATAAACAAATGGAACCTAAGCAGATGCAAAACCTTTTGCAGAGCAAAGCAAACCATAAACAAAATGAAAAGATATCCTTTGCACTGGGAAAAAATATTGGCAAATGCTTTGATTGACAATAGCTTAATTTCCAAAATATACAAACAGCTCTTATAATTCAATAACAATAAAATAGACCAACAAGCAACCCAATCAAAAAATGGGCAGAAAAGACCTGAATAGATATTTCTCCAAAGAACTACAGATAGCCAATAGGCACATGAAAAGATGTTCCTCATCACTAATCACTGCAATGCAAATCAAAAGTACAATGGGGTACTGCCTCACAGGTCAGAATCACCATAACTAAAATGTTTAACCATTATTTTATACCCACTGAACATTAAAAATATTGACCTAGATCACTATATATTTTTAGTAACCAATAATACATATCTTGCTCAAAATATTAAAAGCAAGTTTAAATTTTTAGTAAGACTGTAAGTTCTTCCACCAGTTTGCTCTTGATGTTGTCCCACCCAGAGGCTCACGCACCTATGGATACCTTATTTTTAACAAAGGAGGCGAACATATAAAATGGGACACAGACAGCCTCTTCAACAAGTGGTGCTGGCAAAATTGGACAGCTACATGCAAAAAAATGAAGTTGGAACATTCCCTGACACCATACACAAAGATCAACTCAAAATGGATTAAAGACACAAATGTAAGGCCAGAAACCATCAAACTCTTAGAGGAGAATATAGGCAAAACACTCAAGGTCATAAATCAAAGCAAGATCTTCTCTGACCCACCTACTAGAATAGCGGAACTAAAAACAAAAATGAACATGTGGGATCTAATGAAACTTAAAAGCTTTTGTACAGCAAAAGAAATCACAAAAAAGCTGAACAGACAACCCACAGAATGGGAGAAAATCATAGCAAATGAAATAACAGACAAAGAATTAATCTCCAAAATCTACAAGCAACTCAGACAACTCAGCACTGGAAAAATGAACAACCCAATCAAAAAATGGGAAAAAACATCTCACCAGACATCTCACCAAAGAGGACATACAGATGGCCAAAAAGCATATGAAATGATGTTCAACCTCGCTTATTATTAGAGAAATGCAAATCAAAACTACAATGAGATATCACCTCACACCCGTCAGAATGGCCATCATCAGCAAATCGAGAGGCAATAAATGCTGGAGAGGGTGCGGAGAAAAGGGAACCCTCTTGCACTTCTGCTGGGAATGTAAATTGATACAGTTGCTATGGAAGACAGTATGGAGATTCCTTAAAAAACTAAAAATAGAAGCACCATACGACCCAGCAATCCCACTCTTAGGCTTATACCCTGATGAAATCAAAACTGAAAGAAGCACGTGTACCTCAATGTTCATTGCAACTCTCTATACAATAGCTAGAACATGGAAGCAACCTAGATGTCCATCGATGAATGAATGGATCCAGAAGCTCTGGTACATATATATACAACGGAATACTACTCAGCTGTTAAAAGAAATGCAGAAGAATCAGTTCTAATGAGGTGGTTGGATCTAGAACCTATCATAAAAAGTGAAGTAAGTCAAAAACAGAAAGACAAGTACAGTATACTAACACATATATATGGAATCTAGTAAAAGGGTAATGATAACACACGCAGTGAGCCCATGGAAAAAACAGAGAATAGATATATGGACATTGTGGGGAATGAATAGTGGGTGGGAGACATAGAGGGAGTAACATGGAACATATACTATCATATGTGAAAAAGATAGCTATTGTCATTGTGCTAAGGGAATAAAAGTTCCTACAAGGGCTTGGTGTGACAGCCTGAAGGGGTGGGATGGGAGGGGGTGAGGAGGGGGGAAGGGACCAGGACATGCATATGACTGATCTGTGAACAACAAAACTTTGTAAAAACTTTTAAAAAATTAAAAAAACTATATGCAGCCAAGTCAGTTTTCTTATATAAATTAAAAAAATAAAGAGATTGTTAAGAGAAGACATAAGCTGAAAGAAAATCTTTTCAAAACACATATAATGGGTATGTATCTAGAATATATAACAGCTCTTAAGATTTATAATATAAAAATATTCTACTAAGTTTATTTTTTTTTTAAACCTTTATTTTACTTTTAACTTTTACAGAGTTTTGTTGTTCACAGACATGCATGTTCTCAGATTAGTCACATGTATATCCCCCCCTTCCCTCCCCTCCCGACCATCACACAGCACCCCTGAAGGATCCCCTTTTCTCACAGAGCAATGACTAGAGCTATTTTCTTCACTTATGATAGTACAGGCCTTCATGCTACTTCCCTTACGCCTCCCACCCTCTGTTCCTTCCCCACAATGTCCATATGTCCACTGTCCATGTCTGTCTTTCTGTCGCTTCACTGCATGTGCCATCATCACCATCCTACTAGATTCCATATATATGTGTTAATATACTGTATTTGTCCTTCTCTTTCTGACTGACTTCACTTTTTAGGATACGTTCTAGATCCAGCCACCTCATGAGGGCTGATTCTTCTGCATTTCTCTTTACAGCTGTGTAGTATTCCATTGTATATATGTACCAGAGCTTTTGGATCCATTCGTTCGTCGATGGGCATCTAGGTTCCTTCCATGTTCTAGCTATTGTATAGAGAGCTGCAATGAACATTGGGGTACAGGTGCTTCTTTCAGTTTTGATTTCATCAGGGTATAAGCCTAAGAGTGGGATTGCTGGGTCATATGGTGCTTCTATTTTTAGTTTTCTAAGAAATCTCTGTACTGTCTTCCATAGAGGCTGTATCAATTTACACTCCCACCAGCAATGCAGGAGTGTTCCCTTTTCTCCGCAGCCTCTCCAGCATTTATTGTCTGTCGATTTGTGGATGATGGCCATTCTGACGGGTGTGAGGTGACATCTCATTGTAGTTTTGATTTGCATTTCTCTAATTATTAGTGAAGTTGAGCATCGTTTCATGTGTTTTTGGGACATCTGTATGTCATCGTTGGAGAGGTGTCTGTTTAGGTCCTTTTCCCATTTTTTGATTGGGTTGTTCGTTTTTCCAGTGCTGAGTTGTCTGAGTTGCTTGTAGATTTTGGAGATTAATTCTTTGTCTGTTGTTTCATTTGCTATGATTTTCTCCCACTCTGAGGGCTGTCTGTTCAGCTTTTTTGTAATTTCTTTAGCTGTACAAAAGCTTTTAAGTTTCATTAGATCCCACATGTTCATTTGTCTTTTTAGTTCCACTATTCTAGTAGGTGGGTCAGAGAAGATCTTGCTTTGATTGATGTCCTTGAGGGTTTTGCCTATATTCTCCTCTAAGAGTTTGATGGTTTCTGGCCTTACATTTGTGTCTTTAATCCATTTTGAGTTGATCTTTGTGTATGGTGTCAGGGTATGTTCCAACTTCATTTTCTTGCATGTAGCTGTCCAATTTTGCCAGCACCATTTGTTGAAGAGGCTGTCTTTGTCCCATTTTATATGTTCGCCTCCTTTGTCAAAAATAAGGTACCCATAGGTGCGTGGCTTTATCTCTGGGTTCTCGATCTTGTTCCATTGGTCGATATTTCTGTTTTTGTGCCAGTACCATACTGTCTTGATGACTGTTGCTTTGTAGTAGAGTCTGAAGTTGGGGAGGCTGATCCCCCCAGCTCCATTCTTCTTCCTGAGGATTGCTTTGGCTATTCGAGGTCTTTTGTGTTTCCATATGAACTGTGTTATTCGTTGGTCTAGTTCTGTGAAGAATGTTATTGGAAGTTTGATAGGGATCGCATTGAATCTATAGATGACATTTGGTAGTATGGTCATACACGGAATATTTCTCCATCTGTTTAACTCTTCTTTAATGTCTCTCATGAGTGTCTTGTAATTTTCTGTGTACAGTTCTTTTGTTTCTTTGGGTAGGTTTATTCCTAGATATTTGATTCTTTGGGTTGCGATGGTGAAGGGGATTGCCTCTTCCATAGAGGCTGTATCAATTTACACTCCCACCAGCAATGCAGGAGGGTTCCCTTTTCTCCGCAGCCTCTCCAGCATTTATTGTCTGTCGATTTGTGGATGATGGCCATTCTGACGGGTGTGAGGTGACATCTCATTGTAGTTTTGATTTGCATTTCTCTAATTATTAGTGAAGTTGAGCATCGTTTCATGTGTTTTGGGGCCATCTGTATGTCATCGTTGGAGAGGTGTCTGTTTAGGTCCTTTTCCCATTTTTTGATTGGGTTGTTCGTTTTTCCAGTGCTGAGTTGTCTGAGTTGCTTGTAGATTTTGGAGATTAATTCTTTGTCTGTTGTTTCATTTGCTATGATTTTCTCCCACTCTGAGGGCTGTCTGTTCAGCTTTTTTGTAATTTCTTTAGCTGTACAAAAGCTTTTAAGTTTCATTAGATCCCACATGTTCATTTGTCTTTTTAGTTCCACTATTCTAGTAGGTGGGTCAGAGAAGATCTTGCTTTGATTGATGTCCTTGAGGGTTTTGCCTATATTCTCCTCTAAGAGTTTGATGGTTTCTGGCCTTACATTTGTGTCTTTAATCCATTTTGAGTTGATCTTTGTGTATGGTGTCAGGGTATGTTCCAACTTCATTTTCTTGCATGTAGCTGTCCAATTTTGCCAGCACCATTTGTTGAAGAGGCTGTCTTTGTCCCATTTTATATGTTCGCCTCCTTTGTCAAAAATAAGGTACCCATAGGTGCGTGGCTTTATCTCTGGGTTCTCGATCTTGTTCCATTGGTCGATATTTCTGTTTTTGTGCCAGTACCATACTGTCTTGATGACTGTTGCTTTGTAGTAGAGTCTGAAGTTGGGGAGGCTGATCCCCCCAGCTCCATTCTTCTTCCTGAGGATTGCTTTGGCTATTCGAGGTCTTTTGTGTTTCCATATGAACTGTGTTATTCGTTGGTCTAGTTCTGTGAAGAATGTTATTGGAAGTTTGATAGGGATCGCATTGAATCTATAGATGACATTTGGTAGTATGGTCATACACGGAATATTTCTCCATCTGTTTAACTCTTCTTTAATGTCTCTCATGAGTGTCTTGTAATTTTCTGTGTACAGTTCTTTTGTTTCTTTGGGTAGGTTTATTCCTAGATATTTGATTCTTTGGGTTGCGATGGTGAAGGGGATTGCCTCTTTGATTTCATTTTCTGATTTTTCATTGTTTGTGTATAGGAATGCCAGTGATTTCTGTATATTGATTTTGTGTCCTGCGACTTTGCTTAATTCGCTGATTAACTCTAGTAGTTTTGTAATAGTGACTTTGGGATTTTCTATGTATAATATCATGTCATCTGCAAATAGAGAGAGTTTGACTTCTTCTTTTCCAATCTGGATTCCTTTGATTTCTTTCTCTTCTCTTATTGCTATTGCTAGAACTTCCAGGACTATGTTGAATAGTAGTGGTGAAAGTGGGCACCCCTGTCTTGTTCCTGATCTTAGAGGGAATGCTTTGAGTTTTTCACCATTGAGGATAATGTTCGCTGTGGGCTTCTCATATATGGCTTTCACTATGTTAAGATAAGTTCCTTCTATGCCCATTTTTTGAAGAGTTTTTATCATAAATGGATGCTGTACTTTGTCAAAGGCTTTTTCTGCATCTATTGAGGTGATCATGTGATTTTTGTCTTTCAATTTGTTGATATGGTGTATCACATTGATTGATTTGCGGATGTTGAAGCATCCTTGCATGCCTGGGATGAACCCAACTTGATCGTGATGAATGAGCTTTTTTGATGTGTTGCTGAATTCTGTTTGCTAGGATTTTGTTGAGGATTTTGGCATCTAGATTCATCAGTGAAATTGGCCTATAATTTTCTTTTTTTGTGATGTCTTTGCCTGGCTTTGGTATCAGGGTGATGGTGGCCTCGTAGAATGTGTTTGGAAGTGTTCCTTCCTGGGCAATTTTTTGGAAGAGTTTTAGAAGGGCAGGCATTAGCTCTTCTTTAAATGTTTGGTAGAATTCACTTGTGAAACCATCTGGCCCTGGGCTTTTATTTTTGGGTAGATTTTTGATCACAAGGTCGATTTCTGAGCTTGTGATTGGCTTGTTCATAGTTTCTATTTCTTCCTGGTGAGTCTTGGGAGATTAATCTTCTCCAAGAAACTGTCCATTTCTTCCAGGTTGTCCAGTTTGTTGCCATAGAGTTGTTCATAATAGTCTCTTATAATCCTTTGGATTTCTGCATTGTCCATTGTAACCTCTCCTTTTTCATTTTTGATTTTGGTGATCTGGTTCTTCTCTCTCTTTTTCTTAATGAGTCTGGCCAGTGGTGTGTCGATTTTATTGACTTTTTCGAAGAACCAGCTTTTTGTTTTATTTATCTTTACTATTGTTTCTTTTGTTTCTTTTTCATTTATTTCTGCTCTGATCTTTATGATTTCCCTTCTTCTGCTGGCTTTGGGGTGTTTTTGTTCTTCTTTCTCCAGTTGTTTTAAGCGTAAGGTAAGGTCGTCTGTTTGAGATTTTCCTAGTTTCTTGAGGTGGGATTGTAATGCTATAAACTTCCCTCTTAGAACTGTTTTTGCAGTATCCCATAGGTTTTGCACTGTCGTGTGTTCATTGTCATTTTCTTCTAGGAATTTTTTTATTTCTCCTTTGATTTCCTCAATGATCAGTTGGTTTTTTAGGTATGTGTTGTTTAATCTCCATGTGTTTGTGTTTTTAGCGGTTTTTTTCCGGTAGTTGATCTCTAGTCTCACTGCATTGTGGTCCGAGAAGATGGTTGATAGAATTTCAGTTTTCTTGAATTGACTGAGGATTGATTTGTGGCCCAAGATGTGGTCTATCCTGGAGAATGTTCCGTGAGCACTTGAGAAGAAAGTGTATTCTTCTGCTTTTGGATGGAAAGTCCTAAAGATATCAATGAGGTCCATTTCTTCTAGTGTGGCATTTAAGGCTTGTGTTTCTTTATTAATTTTCTGTTTGGATGATCTGTCCATTGGTGTGAGAGGAGTGTTAAAGTCTCCTACTATGATTGTGTTGCTGTCAATGTCTTCTTTTATGTCTGAAAGTGTTTGTCTTATGTATTGGGGTGCTCCTGTGTTGGGAGCATAGATATTTATGATTGTTATGTCTTCTTCTTGGATGGATCCCTTAATCATGATGTAGTGACCTGCCTTGTCTCTTAGAATCTTCTTTACTTTAAAATCTATTTTATCTGATATGAGGATTGCTACTCCAGCTTTCTTTTGATTTCCATTTGCATGGAATATCTTTTTCCAGCCTCTCACTTTCAGTCTATGAGTGTCTCTAGGTCTGAAATGAGTTTCCTGGAGGCAGCATATGTATGGGTCGTGTTTTTGGATCCATTCAGCCACTCTGTGTCTTTTGGTTGGGGCGTTTAGTCCATTGACATTCAAAGTAATTATTGATACAAATGATCCTATTGTCATCTTCTTAGATCTTATGATGGGTTTGTTTCGTGGATCTTCTCCTTTTATACTTGTTGTCTATATAAGTCCCTTTAACATTTGTTGTAAGGCTGGTTTCGTGTGACTAAATTCTTTTAATTTTTGCTTGTCTGTAAAGCTTTTGATTTCTCCATCAATTTTGAAGGAGATCCTGGCAGGGTAGAGGATTCTTGGTTGCAGATTATTCTCTTTCAGCCGTTTAAATGTGTCCTGCCATTCCCTTCTGGCCTGCAGAGTTTCTGTTGAAAGATCAGCTGTTAAACGGATGGGCTTTCCCTTGTATGTCACTAGTTGCTTTTCCCTTGCTGCTTTGAGAATTCTATCTTTGTGTTTAATTTGTGTTAACTTCATTAATATGTGTCTTGGTGTGTTTCTTCTCGGATTGATTCTGTTAGGTACTCTTTGTGCTTCTTGGACTTGATTGACTATTTCTTTTCCCATGTTGGGAAATTTTCAACTATAATCTCTTCAAAAATTTTCTCATAGCCTTTCTTTTTTTCTTCTTCTTCTGGAACCCCTATAATTCGAATATTGGTGCGTTTGATATTATCCCAGAGGTCTCTGAGGCTGTCCTCTGCTCTTTTCATTCTTTGAGCTAGAGTCTGTTTTTCAGCAGTTACTTCCACCATTTTATCTTCCAGCTCACTTATCCGGTCTTCTGTCTCAGATACTCTGCTCTTGATTCCTTCTACAGTGTTTTTCAGTTCAGCAATTGAGTTGTTTGTCTCTGTTACTTTTTTGGTAAGTTCTTGTATTTCTTTATTCAGTGTGTTAGTTGTATCTTGCAATTTCTCTGAAATTCTGTTTTCAGTGTCTTTGATCATCTTTACTATCATTCTTCTGAAATCACTTTCAGAAAGTTTGTCCAAATTCTCTTCATTAATTTGATCTTGTGTGTTTGTGGATTGTTCCTTCGCTTGTGTGGTATTTCTCTGCCGTTTCATTGTTATTATTAATTTTTTAAAACTGATTCTGTTTGGGATTTCCTTTTCCCAGACTTTGAGTTACGTCTGTTGGTGTTTGTTGTTTGGATGGGGCTTCTTATTCTGGGTGATGCTGGTGATTGGGTGATGTCAGGACTTGTATACAAGTGATTACCTTTGCTGGCGTTCTCACTTGTATACTGCTCTTTAGTGTTATGCGTTCTCTAGTATTGTAGTTTTGGAGTCAGTGCACCCTCAAAACCCCGGGGCTTGTTGCCTGACCAGGGAATGAAGATTTCACGGCTGGTTTGTTATGGCATTAAATGATATTAAAACATATATATGCAAATGAGAAACAGAAGGTATGCCTTTGACAAATGGCAATTTAAAAATTATGCAAGTACTATCTAGCGTATTGAATTATACACATGAACATATACAGCTATAACATAACCCAAGCATTCCAATCAAAAATACAGTACAATACGTTAGCACGGCGAATAGAGAAATCCAAGAATGATATCCACAAGTTAATAAGCAAACTAAGTAGAGTACCAATTGGAGAATAATGCTAGAGCAGGATCCCGTTGGGGATAAGGCAATGAGGACAGAACAGACTAAGAAATATAGTGGGGAAAGGGAAAAAGAGAAAGGGAGGATAGAAGAGAAATATAGAATAATATTGCAAAGTTAAATATAGGGAGATAAAGATTTGTATGTATTAGAATTTAGTGGTATAGGAAAGGAGCTTCAGAGAAAGCAAAAAATTATAGAGGAGGTAGTAGTACAAATGAAAAAAATATTAAAAATTAAAAGATCTAAATTTTATAGAAAAATATAGAAAAACAAAGCAAGAATAATAAAAACAAACAAGACCCCCACAGAACCTTAAAAGGCCAATGGGGAACCAGAAGTTTATACCAAAATAAAATGTGTGGTTTAAAAGGAAAAAGAAAAAAAAAAAGAAAAATTTATGTAAACTTGAATATATTCAGTCTTACTGATAAGATTAGTAGCTTCAATAGAATTCAGTGAAGGAGATGAACACACCCACTCTCTCTCTCACATACACCCCCAAGAAAAGAAAAAAAAAAAAAAAAAGCGGTGGGTGCACTGAGTGGGTTTGGAAAAAAGAGAAGAAAGAAAAAAAAAAAATTGAAACAAAGTAATACAATACAAAAAATGAAATTTTAAAGTCCAGCAGTAACTCCAGCTTCAGACAAAACGTGAAAATAGTGTTTATGTTCTTCTGTCTCTTGCTGACTGTTCAGGAATTATCAGTCTTTTTCTTGCCTCTGGCAGTGGTTGGATCTGAAGACCTCTTTGACTGCTTGTTTTGGCCTATTCCAGAATTAAAAGGCCCGCCCAGGCTGGCCCTGGGAGTTTCTTAATCCAAATCCCTTTTCTTGCTGGGTGGAGCTAAATTCCCTCCCTGTAGCTTGACCAGCAGCCCTGCAGTTTGACCAGCAGCCAAACTACAGTAGGGAAAATGGCGTCTGTCTCACAGAGGATTTATTCCCACACGCTCTATGGGAAGCACTTCCACAGTGCCCCCGACCCTGCTGCAGGCCACCGTCGACCCCCGCCACCGCGGAGACATCAGGTTACTCAGAGGTGAGTCTGGCTCAGTCTCATGCGGGATCGCTAATCCTCTCTCCCGGATCACAGTGCGCAGAGACTTTCCAGTCCTCTTGGCGACTCTGTGATCGGGTTAATGGTAACCTCTTCCAAAGGGAACTGAGTGCCGCCCTTCCGAGGCCTGCTCAAGGGCACTTCTAGCTCAAGGGTGGACCCTCCAAAGCAGGTCTGGCAAAGAAAAGAAAGAATTGTATGTATTAGAATTTAGTGGTATAGGAAAGGAGCTTCAGAGAAAGCAAAAAATTATAGAGGAGGTAGTAGTACAAATGAAAAAAATATTAAAAATTAAAAGATCTAAATTTTATAGAAAAATATAGAAAAACAAAGCAAGAATAATAAAACAAACAAGACCCCCACAGAACCTTAAAAGGCCAATGGGAAACCAGAAGTTTATACCAAAATAAAATGTGTGGTTTAAAAGGAAAAAGAAAAAAAAAAAGAAAAATTTATGTAAACTTGAATATATTCAGTCTTACTGATAAGATTAGTAGCTTCAATAGAATTCAGTGAAGGAGATGAACACACCCACTCTCTCTCTCACATACACCCCCAAGAAAAGAAAAGAAAAAAAAAAAAAAAAGCGGTGGGTGCACTGAGTGGGTTTGGAAAAAAGAGAAGAAAGAAAAAAAAAAAATTGAAACAAAGTAATACAATACAAAAAATGAAATTTTAAAGTCCAGCAGTAACTCCAGCTTCAGACAAAACGTGAAAATAGTGTTTATGTTCTTCTGTCTCTTGCTGACTGTTCAGGAATTATCAGTCTTTTTCTTGCCTCTGGCAGTGGTTGGATCTGAAGACCTCTTTGACTGCTTGTTTTGGCCTATTCCAGAATTAAAAGGCCCGCCCAGGCTGGCCCTGGGAGTTTCTTAATCCAAATCCCTTTTCTTGCTGGGTGGAGCTAAATTCCCTCCCTGTAGCTTGACCAGCAGCCCTGCAGTTTGACCAGCAGCCAAACTACAGTAGGGAAAATGGCGTCTGTCTCACAGAGGATTTATTCCCACACGCTCTATGGGAAGCACTTCCACAGTGCCCCCGACCCTGCTGCAGGCCACCGTCGACCCCCGCCACCGCGGGAGACATCAGGTTACTCAGAGGTGAGTCTGGCTCAGTCTCATGCGGGATCGCTAATCCTCTCTCCCGGATCACAGTGCGCAGAGACTTTCCAGTCCTCTTCGGCGACTCTGTGATCGGGTTAATGGTAACCTCTTCCAAAGGGAACTGAGTGCCGCCCTTCCGAGGCCTGCTCAAGGGCACTTCTAGCTCAAGGGGCACCTGGACCCTCCAAAGCAGGTCTGGCTCAGTCCCTTGTGGGTGTTAGTGCTCCTCACCGGGTTTTGATCTGCAACAGGCTTTGCGGCTTTGGCCCGCCCAGCCTCTCCGGCGGGTATGAGGTTTGACTTTTAAAAGTGCGATTGCACCCCTCCTACCGTCTTGATGCGGCTTCTCCTTTGTTCTTCGATGTGGGGTGTCCTCTCTGTGATCAGATCCAACCTCCTTTCGTCGATGGTTTCCCTAAGTTTAAAAATAAGATTGAAAATGTTTCAACAAAGAATACAAATATGCAGTACCATTCATGATTAGGAAATTTCTGTTTGAACGGCTTAGTAAACTCTCACAATGCCACGTCCTTGTGATAATACAGAGAATTTAGACGTCTCATACACTGCTGGTGGGAATATAAAATGTTTTAGTCATTATGGAAAATAGGTTTGTAATTTTTTTTATAAAGCTAAATATATACGAACCAATATAACCCAGCAATTCCATTTCTGAAGTTTTACCTATAAAATAAAGACAATGTTCACATAGAAAAAAAAACAAAAAACAAAAACCTGTAAGTTCTTTGAGGTTGAAGAGTTTCATAAAATGTTTCTAATGCTCCACTGTTCAGAACAAAGTTAGTTTTAACTACTCAGTTATTAGATGGTGATGGAGATATCTGAAGAAATAAATGCCAATATTCTGATTCAAATTGGTGGGAAAATAGCTTCTGCTTTGAACATCATACCTAAGTGATTAGAGGGGAAAATTGCATTTTGTATTCTTGGCTCTCTGAGATCCTCTCAAGTGAACATATGGAACTGAATATGGGATTAAATCAAATACTGAGTGCTCTAACTTCTCTACCTCAGTTTTCGCTTTCATTTTATATATTTTTTCCTTTTAACCCAGATCGAATCTCTCCATATGTTGATTCCTATTTAGAGCAGCAACAATT